>VZZY01014526.1:631721-662254 GCA_013400335.1 Eurystomus gularis
CCCGGCCCTTCCTCCGGCAGCTCCAGCGGTCTCGACCGCGGAGCGGCCCGCGGTGACCGCGTGGGACCCCACAGTGGCTGCGTGGACACGGTGTGGGGCTTCGTGGCGCCTGTGGTGCGCCAGGGTGACCGTGTGGGTCCTGCTGGTGACGGCGCGGGAGCCTGTGGTGGCCTTGTGGGATATGGCAGTGACCGTCTGGGACGCCGGGGTGACAGTGGTGGTTCCCTGGCGTAACCGTAACCGTGACAGCCTTGGGTGGGCTGCCTGGGGAGCTGCTGTGACCACGTGGGGACCAGGGGGACGTTGGGGTGACCTCGTGGGACGTTGGGTAACTGTGTGGGACCCGAGGGGACAGCGCCGTCCCTGGCTGGCGCAGGGGGTGACAGTCCTGCTGGGCATGGGGAGGTCCCGGTCGGTGTTGACAGGGCACGATCTTGCATGTCAGGTTAATTAGGCAGCATCATTTTCTGCATAATTGCCCAGAACAGGTCAGTAGCTAATTAGTGACTTTTGGCCGCGTCTGACAGCTGTGGGCGGATGTGGGGGCGCGGGGGGAGGGACAGTTTTGTAAATCACAGCAGGAGCTGGAGGACGGGCCCACCACCACCTCTCCTCCTCCCGGGGTGGGTGCTCGCTGCCCTCCATGGATCCAGGAGTAACCTCTGAACCATTGCATACCCTCTTCTCTTTTCATGTATATGGGTATGTTTGTGTCATCCTCATGTATAATTACTTTTTTTTTCCCCATAAGGCACCTGTCATAGACACAGACCCAGCATCTGAGAAGCTACCCTGGAAAAACTGGGCCTGTGTCACTCTGGGCGGCCCTGAAGACGTTGGAGCAGCAGGACCCTTTCCCTGCTCAGATGTGCCCTCGGCCCGTAGCCTGGCACAAGAGCCCAGCCTGGCACACCCTCTCGACCCCACATTCCCTGTGCACGGGCACAGAGCTACGCGGGGCGAGGGCAAACCCAGCCCCGCGTGAGAAAACTGTGTCACACGTGCCTCTGCGTCGAAGCATGCACACAGGTATTTCTGGCGTACCTCAGGCAGGGTGCCTTCCCACCCTGCCTCTCCTCGCCCCCGTGCAGTCATTCCAGTTGGCCTGGCTCCCCGAGGCGCTGCGCCTCTCACCCCGCTGCGAACCTGCTAATGACACAGCACCGGAGCTGCCACCCCGGACAACGTGACTCCAGAAGCTGCAGCCTGGAAAAAAAAAAAAAAAAGAAACCAACCAAACAGCCCTAAATGTGCACAATCAAGTGATGAGTGTTTGTATTTCTGATGCTTTGCGGCCAGCTCACAACCCTCCCTCCACGTAATATTCAGGATGTTTGGGAAGGGGTATTTTTCTTTTAATAGGGTGGCGTAGTCACAAAGCTTTAAAGGAATAAATGAGTGATCGTCTATGGTAATAGCAACATACTCCGAACGGGGCACAGTGACGAAGTTCACGTCTATTTTTGAGCCTGCCTGGCAGCATGTAGGTGCAGACAAGAGTCCATGACCCTTTCTGCTGTTCTGAAGCTATGGACATGGCTGATGTCTCTGTCCCAGTTGAACGTCAGAGTTGTTTTCGCTCCCTAACGAATACTATGGGAAGACAGAGAAGCCTCAAGCTGTTTTGAAGATTGTGCAACGATGCTTGGGAGCCTACCTGCTTTTGCTTGAGTGCTTTCCTCGCTCACATTTCACAGGATGCGACAGGAAGGGAAATACAGCCAAATCGGACGGCCCTGGTAATTGGACTTGAACTCTTCGTATGCCTGGGGGGCGAGGTGGGTACCTCTCAGATAAGCAATCTAATCAGCTTTGCCCTCCTGTCCCACCTGGGAACGGATTGTTGCTGAAGTACACCGCCACCTGAGGAGGAAGGGGGTTTTTTAAGATAATTGTACCAACAAAACCGGGGAGTGTGAATGTGCCTGAGGTAATAAGATCTCTTTATTTTTATTCATAGTTAATTCATTCAGCCGAGGCGATTTCACGCCAGAATGCAGACTGTGAACAAGGATGATTGCGCTGCCTGCGCCGTGTATATGCATGGTGTCTGCCCGGCAGATCGACTGCTGCGACAAAGAGCCATGAGCCACTCCAGACACATGGGCAAGATAAGGAAAAGGCTGGAGGATATCAAGAACCAGTCCTCGAAGTTGACAAAAGCGGATTTCAGCCACAATGAAAGCATAAGGTTGGCCACCGATGCCTTCCTGGATGGTGGGACAGACTCTTACTTCAAAACTCTAAGCAAAGAGGGTGAGGTGGATTTCCTCTCCTCGGTGGAAGCTCAGTACATCAAGGATAACGTCAGGGAGTCCTATTATGCGCAGGAGTCCCTGGCCACCGATGGGGCGGCTGCGCCAAAGCAGAACGATGCCAGGTCGCTCCCTTCAGGGACCTACTTCCCCACCATTTCGGACAGCAGCGAGCCAGCTCTGCTGCACACATGGATTACAGCAGAGAAGCCCTATTTAAAGGAAAAATCCACCGCCACTGTGTATTTCCAAACAGAGAAGAACAGCAACATTAGAGACATCATACGCCGGTACATCAACAAGACCACTCAGGTATGGGAGGGAATTGATGTTCCCTCTGCACTCACTTGTCTTCCTGCTCTTAAAAAGACCAGGTAAACGTGGTGTTTGATCCAAGCCACCCTTGTGCCTTGCAGTAGCTTTGCTCTAGAAAGTGGCTGTAGAGAGGCTGTTGTTGAACATGGGCAGTGCTTTTTTTTTTTTATACTCACACCAGCACATTTTGATGTTGGTGACTGAAAAAGGAAAGCACTCCCTCTTCTTTCAAACTGCCATTAACCCAGCAGAGCCAATGTGCCATAGAAAGGGCAGCTGGGCTCGGTCCCTTCTCGTGCGTCACCAGCAGGATGGTTTGCTCCGTTCAGACCATTACACTGGGAATAAGGGTTAAGCCGAAGTGAGCTCTGAGCCATTAGTGATTGTTTTAGAGGGGTTGTGGGAGGTGTGCGTGAAGGGGAGCCCAAGAAGGGCATGTGTCCGCTGTGCCAGCAGCTGTCCCCAGAGGAAGGAAATTATTCAGAGAAAAGACTTTTCATCCCTAAAGCATTGTCAGTGTCACTAAAAATGGCACATGGGCTCCCTAGAGAGACTACAGCGGAACTTGGCGGTGGGAAAGGTGCAGAGGATGCCCCTAACAAGAGACAAAGTGAGGGGGGGCTGCAGAGAGGTGCCAGCCACAAGTCAGGCCGCCCATGTGCTGAGGAACAGGGAACTGAGCAACTGGAGGGGGACAAAAAGCCTCTGTCATGTGCGTTTTGACAGCTCTACTGTTTTGCTGGAAAACAATTTGACATTTCAGGGTTGTGTTTACTATTGTCTGGGAATTTTCCCCTCATATAAACTTTAGATGCTGCTGGCAGTTTCACAGGAGAACGGTCAGGAACAAAAGCAGGCTGTAGTGCCTGCTGCCTGGCACAGGCTGTGGAGCCTGCTGCAGTTACGGGCTTGGTTTTATTATTCTCCTGCAAGGGCAAGCGTTGGGTCTGACAAAGCTGAGTGTAATGGCAGGGGAGAAGAATCCCCATTGGTCTGTCAAAGTCTACAAGTGCTCAACGCATCAGGGGAATTATAGATCAGTCATTTTAAGTTGGCAGTATCAGGAAGATTCGGTAACAGAAGATCTCTGAAATAGTAAAATAGGCATCAGGTAAGCTATCAACCCAGGCCAATTTTCTGTCCCAGGAAGAGAAAACTTGTAGGGCAAGAAGTGGGAAATGTAATATAAATCCCTGGTTCACATGACCTTCTTAACCATCTAATTTACATTACAAGAGGGTGCTGGAGCAACACTTAACTCACAGTATCAATTTGGCAACTGCTTTTTTAGTACAGTATTTCAATGGTGGCATTTATTAATTAGTATCTAATAAGGGTCCATCGTGGATAGCCTAGTATTTGGTGTATCCATTAACAACTTAACAGAATAAAGACTATTTGCAGATGATATCAAACTGCAAAGGGTTGGTGAGAAGTGCTATTAATCTTCACACGTTTGTGGCATAGGTGCAAATGAAATTTGGGCAAAAGAAGCAAGAAGTACTGCAAGTAAGAGAGGAAAGGCAGGTGCAGAAATACCAGCTAGGAACGGCTGGTGAAAAAGCAGTGCTAGAGAGACTGGTCTGCAGCTATGGGGCAGCTGGATGCATATTGTGCCATTTAAAAGCACAAGGTGAGTTAACAGTGAGAGCAGATGTGAGATATTGGACGTAATTGTGCCACTTCCCTAGCACTGGCAGGGCTCTTTCTGAAGGACTGTGCTTTGGCAGCAGGAGGAAGGTGTGGGATCCTCACTGCTCCAAAAGTAACTTGGCTTTGCCTGAACAGGATGCTGGCCACGCAGGATGTGCTTGGTCTTGTAGGATTTCCTCATGGTGGTGAAGGGAATAAGCTCACTGGCAGGTGTGGGCATAGCCTCTGGAGTAAGGTTCAGTGCAAGGTGGAAGCGGTTAGGAAGCCAGATCTGTGGAGATGCTGTAAAGTTTGATTGAAGATGATACCCTGTGAGTGCAGTTGCCTTGATAAAGTGGAGAAATAGGCATCTTCTGAAGATAAGTCAGGTATTAGCTGGGCTGAATGGCCCTGGGGAGATGACCCCTGCCATGGACAATAACAGACATCAGTGAAGACTGGCACCTCATGAGGCTGTGCCTGATGCTGGGCATAGGGGCTAGAGTGTGGATGTGGTTTTATATCACATTTACGGTTTCCTTTATCCACACAGGTGGGAGGTTGTGTATTTAAGTAGCTGTCAGGGCTTTCATGCCCAGTCCTGAGACTTCAACACACTGTCCTGCCAGTTGGGAATGGGGAAGCATGGACACGTGGTTAAATTGAAACGGTATAAATCAGTATTAAATTTTTAAAAAGCAGATGGAGCTGTTGCAGTCTATCACCTCACCTCCACCAACAGACTGAGGTTTTAAAGCTTGGACAGTTGCAGGTGTAAATCATAACAAAGCAAGCGTCATCCAGTAATTCTTGCTGAATGTGTCTGAGTTATGAAAGCTGGTCAGCCGTTTGGCAAGGGCTGCGCTTTCTTATTTTAGCTACATCCTTATTATTCTCTGATTAGCGTTTCAATGTCTTTCCTAGTGCTGAAATCTCACCTACAAATTCGTGGGTCATCTTGTGTTTTATGATTAAAAGAGCTTAACTGAAGTGCGTATGTTGCGTGTTACGTTGGCTTTATATGAGCAATAAAACAATGAAGCAATGTTTCGCATTAGTTTACTGATTCGGGCACGTAGGGAGAAAACCAGAAGAAATATCCGCATGTATCTCCAAAGACTTGTGTATGTTGGAATGGGTTTTTTTGAAACAAATAAACTACATTTCAGTGGCTCTGCTAAAGCCTCTGCTTTTTTCCCCTAGGTGTTAGCTATCGTGATGGATGTGTTCACAGACACCGAGATTCTTTGTGACCTCCTGGAGGCAGCTAACAAGCGCATGGTGTTTGTCTACCTGTTGCTCGATCACAGCAATATAAATCTCTTCTCGGAGATGTGTGACAAGTTGCAGATTGCTGAGGATCTCTTCAAGGTACCGTGGCTCTGTGAAGCTCTTAGGCTTAGGTTCATCTGCCTGACTTTAGGCACTTGAGCTAGAGGCATGGTTATGCTAGGGTCAGTCCACCTTGTAATTAAAAGGGAGCAAGAGATTTCCAGAGGTAGCATTAGCACACCTAATTCCTCTCTGAAGATGACTACATTTTCCCATGGATGTTATAGGAAGTTAAGGCATTTCTATTAGGTTGAAATCAACCTGAGCCCTGAAGTTTTCAAACAGAGCTAAGTCCCCTAGTAGAGTTGTCTAACATAAGCGGTACAACGGCTGTTTAATAACTCCATACCTTGGTGGCACTGGGTGGTTTCTGATAAAATGTGTTAAAGTTCTGTTTTAATGTCTCTAAGGTAGCTGGATGTTAGCTTAGTCTGCCTTCACCTCTGCCAGAGGGAGCTGGCCTTAGAAACAACCTCCTAGGGACCATTTCAGTTGTTGCTTGAGATGCTGTAGGGCACCTGTGACATCTTTGTGAGGATGGCTGATACCACAGAGGTAACAGCCTTCTGGAATGGCAGCTGGAAGGCAGGCAGGAGACCTGAGGGCATCTAACACGCACCAGCCGCCTGCATTTCAGCTGCTGAATTCCACCCCAAACATATAAAGAAACTGAAATTAATGCTCATAACAGTGTTTGCATGTCTGTAAAGCCCTGCTCCTTTGGAGGAAGAAGCCTGTGCTATTCCTTGTATGTAAGCTGCTACAATGCACAGGCTTCAACAGTGCGTGAGCCAAATCCTCAGTGCTGCTCACTTACTAAGGCCTTGGCTGTGCAAAGTGTGTGTACAGAGAGCAGAGTCAGGTGTGGGTGCTTGGCCTGCCTTAAACACACGTGCTCAGGTACAAGGACAGCGCAGAGCATTGCGTGGGCCAAGCTGACCTGCTTCTGCACGCACACGTGTGCTCGCATCTGACCCCGCAGGACGTCACTCGTCTGGGCTGCACCAGAAGAGCCGCGCGTATGCCCCTGCAGGCCCAGGTGAATTGGAGGAGCAGAGGTTTTGCCCTGCTGTGTTGTGCCATAGCCAACGTCCAACAAGAGAGCTTGCAGCTAGAGCAAATTGTTGCTGGGGTGTCAGCGGGGGTAACAGTCGGCTCTCAGCTACAGACCCGTCTCGTACTCGGTTTGGTTGGGGTGGTGTCGGTTATCGTCACACAGCTCCGTCAGTGTGAATTTCCGTGTGGGTTTATATCCCCACTGAAACAAGTAACCGTGTGGCAGGTGAGAGAGCTTGGCTTGGTTTCCTCCAGCCTCAAACCTTTAAATATAACATTGGAGAGCCCATGAAGAAATCGTAACAGACATTGGGGAAGTGAAGAGCTAAAGGCAGAGGGGGGAAGAGCCCTTTCCTTCTGATTTTTAAATTTAAAAAAAAAAAAATCATGCCTAATTTTTTTTTTTTTTTTACAGAATATTTCAGTCCGCAGTGTTACTGGAGAGGTTTATTGTGCCAAATCAGGCAGGAAATTTTCAGGACAAATACAAGAAAAATTTCTTATCTCTGACTGGAGATACGTGCTCTCTGGATCTTACAGGTGAGAGAATCTATTGCAGTTCATGCCTAGGTGCTCTTTTATGATTTTTAGTATTACTTCACAAAAAAGTATCACAGAAATTTTTGTATGAGTGAGAAGGTTTTCTTGTACAAAAACCCCTCATTTTTTCAAATATGTGCCATTTTTCAATAATCCATTTTGCTTGCTTTAAAGCGGATGTTAGTTCTTTATGAAGCATGGTATTTAATTTGAATGTTCAGAAACTAATTTAAACAACGTAAACTGCAGCCCTGGAGCAGAACTAGAAATGTAGATAGCTTGTAATATTACGCTTTCCTCATTGTTTGGGTCCTCAGATGCTGTGATCATGAGACATGATACATTTCCAGCTCCCTTGGGATCCCTTAATGTAGCGTGTGTCACTCAGTTTAGCTGAGGATTTGTTCTCCGTATGACAAGTTTAGTGATTAAAGGTAAAATAGAAATGCTTCACACTTAACTGTTTTCACGTGTGTTTCATTAACAGGTAGGCAGTGTGTGTCTACACAACTGTTGTACCCTCCTTTTTTTTTTTCCTTCTTTTTTCCTTTTTTTTTTTTTGGTAGATGAGTCTGTAACTCTCCACTTCCATGCTGCTATAATTATTTCAGGTAGAGGATGCAGCATCTCAACAACTGAGTTTTTAATTAAGGTCCAAGATCCTTCAGTCAGGGAATTTCAAGAGACTCTGAGCTCACATCAAGTAAATGAAGTTCCTAAGCCTCATGGCTACATAGATAAGCTTCACTAAATGACAGAGTGTATCCTAGAAATCAGATACAAAAAGACAAGAGGTGATTATTTAATTAAAAGGATGGGATTGTTTTTCTTAATCCCTGTTTATGATTTGGAAGCTTAAATGCCTCTAGTTTGATAGAACTGTGCCACCAGGAAGATGACATAACTTATAGTAGCAAAGGTAAAGGTGACTGTGTGGGGTTAGCACAGGCTGCAGGAGCTCGGCTGTCCACAGAGGCAGGCAGCCAATTTTCATTTGGTTTCCAAATGAATCATCAGACAAAAATGAGTTAACACTCAAGTCAGGTTTTGTTATTGGCCACTCTGTGGTTTTCTGGTTCTTTCACTTGTTTTAATCCTTCACCAAGATGGGTAGAAATGCAACAGCAGATTTATATGGAGTAGAAGTGAAGAACATGTGGGACAAGAGGAACAGAACAAGACCAATTTTCTTTAGCCAAGACGCTTCCTTTGGACTTCTCTTTTCAATCTTAAAAAAAATAAAGAAAACCCCTCAAAGTCCTGTGGAGAGTCACTTCTGCGATTCTCTGCTGCAATATCTTCTGACCTCAAGAGCCTTGTCCAACTACATAATCTCCCATCCAGCAAGCAAGCAGAGGGGGTTGTGAGGAACAAATGTAGACACTATTTAACCTCAGCACTGGTTTGCAGATTCACTTGGGTTGTAGCTGGCTATCAGTACATGGCATTTCTGTAGGCTTGCTAGCTCTCACTCTATTAATCTCAAAGTTTTCTGTTATCTCTAAACCTTATCCAGCAACTTCTGCAGGTATAAACAAGAATGATGTTGAGTAAAACAGACTCAAATTGGAACAGATCTTAAAACTAATACAACAGCAAATTCCGCCAAAGTGCTGTGCTCTGCATGACTTTGTGATGGGGGTTGGGCACGGGGAATAGGCTGAGGAAATAGCTCTTCAAGACGTACTGCTCTGAAAGGGACGCTGACTCGCTGTTTCTACCCAAAGTGGTTGGGAACAAAATACATTTGCCTAATGGACAACAAAGAGGACTGAATCTGGCAACTTCTCAGAGGCGAAGGAACCATCACCGAGTCTGTGGCATCTCCTGCTCTGGAGTGGTTTTTAAAACCACGTTAAAAAAACACTGCTTGAGTCAGTGTGGATAAGCGTGGTCCTGCCACACAGGGCAGACCAAAGCTGAGAAGCTGCTGAAAGCTGTTCCACCCAAGTATCTGCACAAGGGTTTGATGTTACAATTTTCCTCTCAATTTTTACTGCCAATGTCTGTAGGGTGGGGTTAGCATGCAGTATTTCTTTTCTTGCTGTCTCTCTGTGTTACTCCACCCCATCCTATGATAACCATATTATTCCTCTTTTAAAAAACAAATTTGAAGCTAGATAGTGCATGAACTCAGTGCTCCTGAAGAAGGCAAATAAAGGCAGCAGAAAGCATAGACCCTGATCCTCAGGGACAGCTGAGTACCTCCCTGGCTGCCACTCTGAAAGCCACCAGGCTCTTCAGAGCCGGTATCTAACATCTAACACTGGGGTGCTTTGCTGAGAGCATTGGTTTAGGTGGGGCAGGTTTCTCACACAGAGGTTATCCCACCAGCAGGCAACACTAACTTGTAGGTTAAACTGAACCAGAGCTCAGCTGAAGACCAGAGCTTTGGTTTCAGACAACACGTGTGTAACGCCGTGTGTTACTGTAGCACTGTAAACTCAAGGGATGGGAGCATCTGATGAACCTCTGCTGTGGTTACACAGAGGGTACAGTCAGGAAAAAAAGCAGTCCAGTGTAAATGAAGATTGGACAGGAGAGGTGGGGTTTGATTCAGACAATCATAAATGAGAGGATCCAGAACAGGACACAGATTTTCAGACACATCCCTGCAAAGACGGCTGAGAAGTATCTATTAATGACAGGATTTGTGATACAGCTTTGGCCTCAAGCTTTGTGCTTTCTCTCCTTTCTGCTGTGCTTCACTCCAAGAGGCCTGGTAGAAGAATGATCCTTCTGGGCAGATAGTGATAATAACAGACTTCTCTGAGCCTTTTCCAAAAAAGAATTTGGAATTGTAAACTAAGGAGTGAAGCAGGGCCTAAAACCTAAACCATTAATTTCCTCTTAGAATGAAGCCCATGAAAACCTGTTAAGTCTTTATGTCAAGTTCTGCTTTGTTCTTCAGAAGTGCCCAGAATGCAACTTGCTGTGACTCACTCCATGAAGTCCACAAACATTTGTCTAAAATCACGCAGGTCTCACCTTGTTACTTTACAGCTGACCCATTTGCCATCAGTCCATGGAGAACCTTTGGGCGATTAACTGGATCCAACTTTCTCTGCCTACAAGGGTTACAGATAAGACTGATGACCCACAAATGAGTAGCTGTCCATCAAGTACTCCAGGAGTGGGAGTAAATTATCAAAATTGAGTGCAACAGGTTTTTTTCCTCTGATATTGTCAGGGTTTCAAAAGTCATTTATAAGTGTAATTAATTTTTATTTCTCTCTAAATTTCCTTTTATAAACTAGATAAATCTCTAGCACATGACGTATAAACCTGTCACTCCACACCTCAGCCCTTTACTGTGTTTGTAACCTTCAGCATCTAAAAAACAGACTAATTGCGTGTGTTTTTATATTTGTTCCTGGCTGATTATCTCCTTATCAGTTAGATGAAGGCCACACAAAGGTTTAGCGAGTGCTTTGTGGTGAATAAAGGTGATGTTGAGCTGGCAGAGCAGATGTAACCCACACAGCAGTTAGCTTGCTGTGCTGTTTACCTCAACTCCCAGGGTTTTGTCCGTATAGAATGATTGGAACAAAGTGGATGAGAAGTACCTTGTATTTTAGTAACTTACTGTGTATTTTTATGTCCAGTCATAAATTGTACAGTATATATTGTTGGATTGCCTGGTGGCACTGAAACAGTGATTTCTTCATGCCTCCCCTTGCTCTTGAAGCAGCGGTTTAAAACCACCGTATGCCCCAATCCCAACCCTCCTGAAGAACGCTCCGAACAGGCAGATGGAAATTGTCTATCTTCATTCCCCTAGCCTCAGCCCCGGCTGTCAGTCCCACTGAGTTTCACAGGCGTTTTGTAAAAACATGACAGGAACAAGATTTAAAGTGCACACACCTACAGCCAAATCTGGCTCTCAGCAATCCCTGTGAAAATCCAGCGTAGCTAATAAAGTCACGCAGGAATAACCAGGGCAGGGTTTTGCCAACACAGAATAACCTCGGGTTCACATCCAATGCTGCTCTGTATCCTCGGCCGCACGGCTCGAGCCTCAGTCAGCTCAGGGAGTAATTACATTTCATTCTCTCAACTACGCTCATTTTATTGCTGCTGCTGCTGCTGCTGAGACAAGGCAGCCTGCACAGCGCGATCAGGCTGGCTTGTGGTTTTGCAGAGCACAAATTTATGCCTGCCAAGTGGATTAGGGAAGCACATAAAAGAAAAATCATTTTAAAGCTATGGGGTATCCTAAGGTGTGCCTCCAGACTACCAGAATGAAAACTATTGTGGTGTTTCTCCCTTACTTTACAGCAAAGTAGTATTTTTGTTTTTGGAAAGGCTGTAGGAAATATTTACAATTTCATTTTCTCTGTAGTAAAGAAAATAAGCATTTGCCAGGTGTGTTTTGTGGGAGTGGGATGTGACAGGGACCTTGGGTTTTTATGTACTTCTCTTGACCAACGCGGAAGAAGTATGGCAAAATGAAAACAAAGGATGGCTATTTTTCGCCAGGCTTTCTAATGTCAGTTTTGAGTGGATGAGAGTTACCAACTGGCACGGCATTCTGCAGGGAAGGTACAATTTAAGTGTATGCAGACAAGACATGGTAGGGCCTGAATGTAAGCATTGTGCATGAAGAGAAATACCCTAAAGAGGGGTCTAAACCTCTGTTCCATGGAAGAGACACCCAGACCCTGAGTACTGTATCTGACATTTTGTCCTGCAGTGGCTCTGGATCACCACTCCCTTTAGGAGGTTGTATAACTTTACAAGGTTTCTTGAAGGTTTTAGAGGCAGCTGCAATAACAAAGCTCAAGCCAAGTCAAAGAGCACTGATGTGAACTGACCTGAAATTCAACTGCGACACCATCTTCATCCTGTGTTTAGACAAGAAGCTTCAGCAGTAAAACACATTTGCCTTTCGCACCACCCCTGCAGGGATCCCCAGGTCCTGATGGCTGATGTTAGCACTAACCCTTACCTTGTCTCTCCTCCCAGCTTCACATGGTTATGTGGCCAGGTTCACCGCAACCTCCTCTCCAAGTTCACAGGTCAAGTTGTGGAGCT
Source organism: Eurystomus gularis (assembly GCA_013400335.1). Taxonomy (NCBI): domain Eukaryota; kingdom Metazoa; phylum Chordata; class Aves; order Coraciiformes; family Coraciidae; genus Eurystomus; species Eurystomus gularis. The sequence goes on from VZZY01014526.1 coordinate 643,886, forward strand.
GTTTGATGAGGAGTTCCGACACCTTTATGCCCTGTCCAAGCCAGTGAGAGGACCGAAGTCTCCACCACGCACCATGCCCTTCCTGTTCAGCAAGAGCTGGGCGCCCCTGCGCAGCCTCCCCGACAGCAATGAGGGAAGCGCAAACACTCTTTCTGACACCTTCAGCAGCCTCTCAGCTGGCAGCACCAACCAGACCAAGCAAACCCCAAGAACTCCCATATTTGGCAGCAACTTCACCCCCCAGCCATCTCTTCAGAGAGTTAATTCCTTCCACAGCTATGTCCCATTCTCACCCCCACCACCACCACAGGCAGCCGCCATCCAGGCCAACTACTACCAGCCACACTACGTGGCCGATAACTCCCCCATTCCGTATAACAACATGAACATTTACAGACCTATAAGACTTAGACAAGAGGAACCAAACAGGACAGGGTTGAGCTCACCGTGGCGATGCCTCCAAAAAGCTAACCTGTTTGCATAATAACCACCTCGGTTTGAATTGCAAGTAAACGTAGTGAGGACCTGTTTGGCAATCGCTTGTGTACTGATGAATATAGAAATTCTGTGTAATACCAAATGGGGATGATTTCAAGCCCCTTGTTTTGTTTTGCTGCTTATGGGTGCTTCGTTTCCCTAATTAAAAAGCCAAGCCTGCTAACATGTAAACCTTGGGTGCATCACAATCCCGGGAAGAACACATCTCAATAATGCTGCTCACAGTGCAATGCTGCTGCTGCCTGTCAGTCGCCCTTGGCATATTTGTGTGGCAGGAGATTTAGGTGGTTAACTGGTCTTCCTGCGGCCAGGCACCTGAAAGTGGGCAAGTCACGGTTTATGACTATGCATTTTATGCACTTGCATAAGGAGAGGAAAGGCTGCTAATTAGGTGCCAAACCAAGGAGCTGCTGGCAGCAGCAGTCTACCTTCGTGCTGTCCTCACACCTTAATCTTGATTTGGAAGGACTCCTTTAGGGCTGATGGGGAAGCACATTTTCCACCAGCACAGTCTCAGAGCTGCCTGCTCGAGGTGTGCAGCAAGGACATCTGTTCGCAAGGTTTCTAGGAAGAGGCCCACTAACCATGGCACGGACCAAGACCAACAACTGGGGTTGCAGAGGACATCTTGCAGCCACCGTATGCTCTCTTCCACTCAGTAGTGACACGGGTGCGTTCCAGCAGCCTTTGTTACAAACCTCCCATCCCACCAGCTCAGAGCAGTTTTCTGTATTGCAGAGCAGCTGAGCAGATTCAGATGGAAAAAAGAAGCTGAGTAAAGAAGCAAAGTTCTACTAGTAACACACCAGAACTGAGTTCCAGTTCATTTAATAGCACATGGATCTCCCCCGAATAGTCATTTGATTGAACGTTAAGTTAGAGCTCTTTCCTTCAGAGTTCTTCAAGGTTTCTAATTTTTAAAGAGAAATGGGGTGTCTGTGCCCACTGAACACAGTTACAGGAGTTACAAATGTTCAGCAGCTTGAAAACAAACAGAAAAAAAATTCTGCCAAATAACCCATGAAAACCAAGGAAGCTTCTGTAAGTAGAAGGCAAAAACTAATAAGAAAATTCATGAAACAAAGGATTTCCACCCAAATCCCAAAGTTACTAAATGCCTAACATCTTTGATTTATCAGTAGATTGTATTTTACACCTGCTTTATATCACCTTTCACCTGATTCCAACAGAAAACAGAAACCTAAACCCATCTGCACATCTGGCCCATTTTGCCTGACTTCTCCCCTGCTCTAAAAGGAATACAATTTAATTATTTAGGCTGTGGATGACAAAAATTGCGTGCAACATCAAGATCTCAGGTGAAGAAGGTGTCTCATCCTTGCGAGACAAATAATTTTGAAAGGGTAGTGGTAAAGTTGACAGAACATTATGAAAGGTACAGGATGGACACATCCTGCTCTAGCTTCGGTGTGGACGTTTTTACCTGTGATAGTCCAGACTCCAAAATTTGATAACAAAAAACTATTGCATATAATTGTAAATTCTGTACATAGCAACATTTTTTGGATTCCTTGGGAAGAAGGGAAAGTTGATTTTCATTCCTCCGATAATTCTACTTAATTATCTAAATATGGAAACCATTCAAATAAAAGCAAAGACTTTCATTAAAATCTCTTTGAGAATCATTTTGTTTCTTCACATTCTCTTGCCTTCTGCACCTTGCTCTCTTCCAAAAGCTAAATGAGTTCCCTACAGTCAGAGCCCAGGTGAAGAGGAAACACATTTTTTTTTCTTCTGAAATCAACAGGAACAGAATTAAACATACATGTCTCCTCAGCCCAGTCAAGACTTCTCTGCTATATTTGGTTCAGTTCCCTGATCTCATTGTGGCCCAACTAGGGGTGGCATAGAGGGACATATGGGGAGAAGTTTTTAGATTGCTACCTTCATTTCCTCAGGTCATGGCCCGTAAAATCCATGAAAGAGCTCTTCTCATCTCTACTAGTTTGCCTACAGAAGTTTTGGAGAATGCCGCGAATGAAAAGGAGGTGAAGACAAGCTAATAACCCAGAAGGAGCACTGTGAGTTCAGAGGAGCTGATTTCAGCCCTGGGTCAGGGATCCAGCCTCTGCTAGTTCAGACGACAGCTGAACTTCAATATCCAATGAATGGCATTTCAGTTTTGATGGAAAACAATCAGAGTTTACAATTTCAGCAATGAGTTATGCCAGAACTGCTAACAGGTCCCCACAAGCAGGATCACTCAGTGATGAGGGCAACACGTGGTAACAGGCAGCTGCAGAATCTACCTGTGGGGAAGGTCACGGCAGAATGCTGACAGACCTCGTCTGTCTGCTGCAAGGGAAGGGCTTGAATAAACACTGCTACCGTACAATGTACCCTCAGCAAGTTTGTGGGTGACACCAAGCTGAGTGGTGCAGTTGATTCACTTGAGGGAAGGGATGCCATCCAGAGGAACCTGGACCAGCTGAAGGCCCATATAAACCCCATGAAGTTCAACAAGGCCAAGTGCAAGGTCTTACACCTGAGCTGGGGCAATCCCTACTATCAGTATAGGCTGGGAGATAAAGGGATTGAGAGCAGCCCTGTGGAGAAGGACATGGGGATACTGGTGGATGAGGTACCAGATATGAGCTGCCAGCCAGCACTTGCAGCTCTGAAAGCCAACCGTGTCCTGGGCTGCATCAAAAGAAGTGTGACAAGCAGGTTGAGGAAGGTGATTCTGCCCCTCTACTCCACTCTGGTGAGATGGCACCTGGAGTGCTGTGTCCAGCTCTGGGGACACACCCTGCAAAGGCCCCTAAATCATCCTCCAGAATGCCCCAGGGCCCCATCCAGGCTTTGCTGGGGCCTGTTGGAGGTCCCTGCTGACCTCCAGAGGTCCTCCCCATTCTACAAAAGTCTAGAAAAAAATCACTTTTAAGTGCAAATTCACTTCTGTAGATATTCTGGAGGTTTGTGTAGGCTACGCTTATTTATGCTTTTAAGTCCACACCACCCACATGTAGATTCTCTTAATCTTCCTCCAAAATAGGTGAGACACTGAAAAGATGGCAATGAGGATCATTCCAGCTCTGGCTTTCCAGGTCACCATCTGAATTGTCTTCAGCATATTAGAAGGGATGAAATCTCTTGTGCCGTCTGCCAGCTGTCCCGCAGACCAACCGTCTTCATCCACCTGTCCAAAGACATAAACAGATTGTCCAGCAGTTAGAGGAAGCTCTAGTTCAGACTGCTCCCTGGGGCCATCACAAGGATTGTAGCTGTACCGAGCTATGAATGCTCAAAGCTTTCACAGTCTGATTCCCAGAGCCTCCAGGGTGACAGACCATTTGTCTGCTACTGGTCCTTCTGTCTCACTTGTGGGGTCCTCCTCTGAAAGGAGGTGGGACCCAGGACTGTCCTCTGCCCAAGGCAACTCTGAGGGGCTCTGAAACTGATTCTCTGGTTCGCTTACCTGGACTTGAAATAGTTGCTCAGTTTCTCCATGGTCCCTTTTTACTTCTCCCTGAGCACTTTCTGCCATGCCTCTCATTGCTTGCAGGCTGCGTTGTGCAGCTTCCAGTCGGGTTTGAAGACAGCTGATGGCTTGGATGACAGAATTTTGCTCCTCTGGCACTTGCATCAGTTGCTCCTTCAGGTCGGCATTTTCAGCTTGAACCTTTTCTGCCCAGTGCATCTGCCCACAGAGCTGAGAATTTTCTTCAGCCAGTCTGGTGTTTTCATCCATCATCTCCAGAAGCTGCACCTCTAACTCCTCACACCTTTGGCTGAGGCTGCTCACATAGTATGAGCTCTCATCACCTGCAGCCAGTTGGGCCTGGAGCTCCTCAGCCGCCCTCGGCGAGACTTCATTCTGCTGGTCCTGAGCCAGCAAAGCTCCAGCTTGCTCTCTCCTTTCTCCAGTGCTCTGCTGAGGAAACAACTTCATGCCTGGTTCCTCAGCGCTGTGTCCTGGCCCCCTGCACACAATGGAGGGTAGGCACTTGGTGACCAGCCAAGGTCAATCCACCACAAAGGCCATACTGCCCCATCCCTGGCCCGTGGCAGAGCTGTCTCTTCTGCACAAAAAAGGAGGCAGTGGCTGACATAGGGTCAGGCCTTGGCTGCCTCTCAGAGACCCAGGGAAGGCAACTGGTGGTGACAGTTGGCAGCAGCACTTGGTGGCTGATGGCCTGCTCCCCGAGCCCTCAGCCGTGAGGTGGGATGGTGCAGCTGCCCCTCGCCTCGCTGGGGCCAGGCAGCTGGTGGGGGCTGGCCAGCCAACAGATGGAGCCTTGGACACTCTCTGAAAGCCACATGCTGGGCAGCACAACATGCCAGGCTGTGGTGGATGCTCTGCTCCAGGTGTCAGAGCTTACGGGGGAAGGTTTGGTGCTTCCTGGCAGTGCCTGCAGCAGGACCTGCAAGACCTGGAGAAGCAACATGGTGCCCTGCAGATGGAGATCCACCTCCTGAGAATCTCTCCAGAAGCATGCAAGGAGGTAGAGAGGCTCCAGCAGAAAAATTCCCAGCTAGCTGCCTTCACTGACCAGATGAACAAAAGATGCAGGCATCTGCAGGAGACCATTGGGCACCAGATGAATACTCCAGTGCTGTGGCCCATCCAAAGCTCCGCTGAGGAACTGGGCATGAAATTGTTTCCTCAGCAGAGCACTGGAGAAAGGAGGGAGCAAGCTGGAGCTTTGCTGGCACAGGACCAGCAGAATTAAGTCTTGCCGAGGGCAGCTGAGGAGCTCCAGGCCCAACTGGCTGTAGATGATGAGGGAGTTACGTGGGGGTGGTGGGGGCTAAAAAGCATAAACGTAGCTTATACAAACCTCCAGAATATCTACAGGAGTGAATTTGCACTTAAAAGTGTTTTTTTCTACATTTTAATACTTTTGAAGGGGAGGACCTCTGGAGGTCAGCAGGCCGCTCCAACAGGCCCCAACAGAGCCTGGGTGGGTCCTTGGGGCACTGTGGAGAGCGATTAGGGCCCTGCAAAGGCCCCTGCAGAGCCCATCTGTGGCCCTGGGACACTCTGGAGGGTAACTCCACCATGTCAGAGCACCACTGGTGCTGGCAGCAACGGGGACCCAGCTGTTGGGGACGGGTGCTCTGCACGTCCTTGCTGTGGGGAGCAGATAGTGGAGAGAATTCTGTACAACACTGAGCAGCATCACCCAAGGGACCATCTACACAGGCATTGCTCACGTACCAGGGAAGGACGGTGGCAGGGCACCCTGAGCCTGCTGCTGCCCCTGCGCTCGCAGTCTTAAGTAAGCTGAAGGAACAGGCTGGGCTTGGCCAGGGCTTTCCAGAGCGTCCTTGCGTCCCTCCCCCAGCTCAAACCAGCCTTGCAGGTCTTTTGACCAAGATGCTTCTGCTGGTGTCCTGCCAGTGTTGCCCATCAAAGCACTTCTGAGCGTGAAGCCTGATGCCCGGCGGTACGACGCAAATGGAGCACGCCTCGCATGTGCAATTGCTGCTTGCGCAGGGAGCACCCAGAGGAGCAGGTTCTTGGGGGCATCCCCTGTGCCTGCTGCTTGTGCTCCCTGGGACTGTTTCACTGACTGCTTCTTTCACTGGCTGCTTCCAGTCACCAGGGACTTCACCTGATTGCCATGATTTTGCAGATATGGAGAGTGGCTTAGCAACTACATCAGCCAATTCCCTCAGGACTCAGATGCATCTCATCAGGTCCTATGGACTTACATATACTCAGGTTCCTCAGGTATTCACAAACCTGATCTTCCTGTATAGTAGGAAGGACTTTGCTCGCCCAGTCCCTGCCTTGAGGTCCATCCACTCAAGAGGCATGGGAAGAGAAGTTGCCAGTGAAGACTGAGGCAAAAAAGTTGTTGAGTACCTCAGCCTTCTCCATGTCCATCGTTAACAGTTTGCCAGTTCTTCTAATGGCCACTTTTTTAGCGAAAAAGAGCATGCCCTCTTCTGCCCCTGTTCCTCCTAGAAAATACAGAGCACCCACACTTTCCTACCTCCTGACCACTGCACACTATACTCCTGTGCAGTCCACTTCCATGACACTCACTAGGCCTGCCAGCTGCACCTCCATCCCTGGGGAGGTGATGGAGCAGCAGATCCTGGAAGCAACTTCCAACTTGTCCTGTGAAGGACAAGAAGCTGATGGGGAGCAGTCAGCACTGATTTACCATATGAGGAAACTCTGCCTTATACCGTATCACATACGGGGCAGGAAGGCCACCTCCCAGGGGCAAGTGCTCGGAGGGTGTCCCCTCATGAGTTCTGGCTGGCCACTCATCCCAACAGAGAACTACAAGGTTTACTGAGCCCTGCAGTACCATCAATTTTCTTTCTGTTTCCTAGAATTTCTGCCAGCAGCAAAGCTGGTTTTTCATTACCTACCGAACCCCTCATGACTGATGCTGCGCCTGGTTTCAGCACCTTCCCAGGGAAGGCAGATCCTGCAAGGACAATCAAGTGAACTCACCCAGTGCAGGCCGTGTCATTTGCCATCACCAACATCATAACAGGTTGGGAACCCACAGAGTCCCACATGGGTCACCAAATCACTACCAAAATCGATTTGCTTGCATGTTTCTTTTCCTCTAGTCTGTGTGTGGGTGCCAGACAGAAGGCAGGAGACGTAGGCACCACCTAAAACCCTCTTGTTATGGCCAGCAATGAAAGTGGCTCTAGGTTGGGAGCACAAGCCAGATCCTGTGTTACAACTCTTGATTCCTTGTAAGCAATCTTAAACTATTCACATACTCATTTTCATGACATCACCTGCTGATGGGAAGTAGAGAGTAGGGATTCTTTTGTTTTCCTTTGCTTTTGCACGCAGCCTTTGCTTTATCTTTATTAAACTTCCTTTAATTCAACCCCCAAGTCCTTTTTTTCTTTCAATCTTATTCCCTCCTCCTGTGTTGTGCTGAGGGAATGACAGAGCATCTGGGTGGGCAGCTGGCAGCCAGCCAAGGTCAACCCACCACACAGGGGGACAGGACAAGTGACAACGGTTCTAAACGGAAAGAGGGTAGATTTAGATTAATTTTTTTCCACCATGAGGTGAGACACTGGAACAGGTTGCCCAGAGAAGTTGTGGATGCCCCATCATTGGCAATGTTCGAGGTCAGGTTGGAGGGGGCTTTGAGCAACTCGGTCTAGTGCCAGATGTCCCTGCTGCTGGCAGGGGGGCTGAACTAGATGATCTTTGAAGGTCCCTCCTAACCCAAACCACTCAATGATTCTGTGAGGGAGAAAACTCTGTTAGTGTCGCTAGTTACAGCACTAACATGTTCCCTCACCTCAAAGGCAGCAGTATTCAAACACTCGAGAGCAAGACACACAATGAGATTCTGTTTATACAGAGCAATCATTTTAGAAGCATCAGAACCAGCATCGGAGAGTCCTTCCTAAAGTGTCCGTAACACAAGCGAGTGTTAAAATAACAAAATCAAACCTCAGGAACTGTTGGTGGATTCTCACTCACAGTTTGCAATACTAAAATTTGCTGTTTAATGCAGCACGGACAACAGGTGCGTGTGCTGATACCAGTAATAACATCCTAAGAGCCAAAATGTGAAGGAATCTATTTCAGGCGGATGTAGGGTTATAGAGAACACAGAAGCAATGAAGAAGCATTCAAATGCAAGATGGAAATGCAAAGCCCCTTGTGAGATATGATCAGAAACAGAAAACTAGACTTAGAAGTGGCATGCCAAAAAAGTGAGGAGCAGGCCAAAGAAGGAGGAATTGAAGTGGCTGAGATGAGAGGCAGCCAGGCGCAAGCGGAACAAAGGAATATTTCATAGCCCCAGTGCAATAAACGCTGGTTATTTGGAACAGTAACTATGCAACACATGCAGAACAACATGAATGTTGTTTTCTTTGCAGTAGTTAAAAACAACATTTTTGCTTTATTGTTATGTTTGAGAAAACGCTGCCTGTTCTTAGGAACGCCACTTGCCTTCCACTCCTGCAGCCAGCGGGGAGTTAACCACCGTGCTCCCAGTCAGAGACAACCTCAAGCCAAACAATCTGCACGCACACCAAAAAGTTTCCAAATCACCTTGGCTAGCTGCTGTGTATTTTGGGTTTCTCAGTCACAAAATTACAATATTTGGCAAGTACTTAATTTGCTGCTAGAACAGCCCAAATGCCATTTCCACCTTCTAAACTGTGAAGCCAAATCATGTGGCAAATTCCCACTAGACATCTATACAGAGCTAATTCCACAAAAGCTGTGTTCTGGTCTCCTGACTACTGAACCTACTCAAGAGCTGTGGCAAAACAAATTGTAGCCTTTTATGTGGCTACTCATGACCTGAAGTTTAAGAAGAAACTGGGAGAAGTCCCTGTAATGTTTTTTTGCTGACATTTTTGGCATTAAGCTTTCCATGTTGCTATGCGTTTTCTGTAAGACACCCTACTGTTGATGCTAACATTGTAATCCATGTACAGCACGTTAGGGACAGTCTCTACTGAAAGCTGGTGACACCAGTTAGGCTTAAAAGCATGCCCAGCCCTTCAAGGGGGCTTCACTGCCATCTGAATATAGTGCTCTACACACACACACACACAAAAATTTCCACCTAGCAAAGTACATGCATGACTGAACCAAATATTCTGTGATACATCATGACTGCACTAATGCTTACCCAAGTATACTTGCCAAGTCATCATCTTTCGTAACAGGCTGACCAGGATGTGGTTTAATTGCATTAAGTCACCAAACTATCAGAGATAATTTGACATTACTGAAGGCGATATTCTGTTTTTCCAGCGAGGTTTCAGTCAACTTAGCAGGGGGCTATACCGTACCAAAGGTTAGCGACAGGTTCCCTCACCAGTATCTTAAAGCTTTAAAGTTCACCTAGAAGTAGCAGATATAAATCGTCTTGTACATATGGTGAACTACCAATCAATTGTGAGTTATTTAAAGTGTCAGCACTCTTCAGTATCTGAGAAAGAAAACACAGGAAAACATGAAGAAAAGTCACAGCAAATTATGTCTAAGAGATTCCGGGTTGCAAAGTATAGCCACTAGAGAACACATTTATGAAGGTTACAAAGAATTTAAGACTCACAGTTTAAGACAAGATGGGGGAAGAGCACACCTTGTTTGCCTCAAACATAAATTTGTATGTCAAGGAAAAGAAACTACGGGATAATCTCTGCCATTTTTTACAGAAGCCCAAAGCACGCAGCACCAAAGCTTCAGCGAAGTGATGTCATTATCAACTGAAAGTAACAGAAGGAGCTGTATGAAACAACGCTGCCAGTTTTCACAGAAGAGATCTTCTTCCTTGCAGGGTTTTACAAAGGATATGATCTGACTAAACACTCTTCACTGCATATAAACAAACGTGGCAGCTCTCCTCCCTCATCTAAGCACACCGAAGACAAGACGATAGCTAATTCCATGCCTGCAAAAAAACTTACCTTTGAAGAAAGACAATCTCCTTCTAGTTCTAGGTTAAATATTTACCACTTAGGTTTTTTTAAAATATATGGAATTATTCTTATTGACAATTTCTCAGCATAAATATGTTTAAGATCTCCAGCTATTCACCTCTGAACAGGAAATCACTATAATGTCAAGTAATCAAGAAATATTAAGAAAATGAATTAAGACAATGGCGAATTCCATGGCTCTAGATGCACCAACACAGAACTTGATGCCAAGAAACTTTCAAACTGGACATCATAAGCAAAGTCTTCCATCCCACTGGCATCAGAGGCCTCAAAAAAATCACAGGCTCTGCAAGCACAACATGGTGAGGTTTAAAATGGGAAGCTACCTCTGAAAGCTGAACTGAAAGCTCAATTTTATATTGGATTCCTCATTATCTTAAATACAAACAAATCAGTGAAGAAAGAAAATAATGAGATGCTAATGAGTTTAAATGCAGAATTCATATATATTCCTAAAAAACAGACAACAAAAATTCTTTTAAAATATTAATAGAACTTTATTACATATATCATTTCAGAATCATTTGGAGATGTTAGAATAAATACAACACAACCCTTACGTTACGGAAGATGGGAGACACGTATCTGAATATAAGTGTCTGTCAAAGCGACATAAATAATCTTGGAGATTACCGAACCACTTGATTTCAAATTCTGCGGCTGATGCCGTTACCAGTGACGACAGCGCTGAGGGGCCTATGCATTTTACCTCACCCTGCAACTCCTCTTTTAGTTTTTCCGGTATAAGATCCTGCCCCATAACCTGCAAACACAGTAAGAAAGAAAATGGGAAACAAGAAAATAACTTGCAGAGAAAACAGCACATACGACATTAATAACAGATCTTCCTTGGCACATGAACCAGACGCCATCTGAGCAGTTGCCAAGTCACAACCAAGTTGTCTGCCTGCTGCATTCTGCAATAAAGGGGAGGACTGAGAGCCCCAGCTGCACAACCCCGCCCAGCTCCTGGCTGTGCTTGTACTGGGCATTTCTACTCTCTGAGTAGCAGCAGAAATCTCAAAGCCAGCTCTGCATTCAGTGCTCACCTCGATTCAGCACGGACACACTCGTCTTCTCGTGGGGGTGTCAGACCAAGGGAAGCAAGAGAAGTTTCCTCTCCCAGCCTGTTCAAAACCTGAGCTACCCTGCACGCTGCTGCCCTCTCATGGATGAGATCCCCCAAGACCTCCTGCCAACCCACAGCGGCTCGGCTTGAGCTTAGAGCTCTTCATACTGACAGCAAAGTTAGAATCTCACTAGCTTCCTTTTGTTCCTTAAGATAAAAGTCAGAAACCCTACAAGTAACGTTAAAAACGTTTAATCGCGATGAATAAAGTCATGCAATGTTACTCTCCTCCTTTGTATTCCTTCAAAACTAGAACCCAGTACATCAAACAGAACAAAGAAATCCTGTAAAAGGATGCTTCTGGCTTTTTCTGAAAACGTTTAATGCTTTTTCTGGAAGAGTTTAACGCTGACTGTGGGCATCAAAGTAATCTCCAATTCCATTTTGTACTTGTGACTCACTTTGTGACATCTAAAATTCCTGAGATAAAATCTGCATCCCAGGAAATCGCAGCTGTGATGCATCTGCAAACACAAGCCCAGTGAGGAACTTAACAACCCTTAACGCTCCCGAAAGGAGAACCTCAGCAGAACAGAGGTACACCTGTGTGACGCGAGCCAGCACTACACAGCTATCACTGTCTGTTCCCGATAACACACTACCCGGGCAACCCGCCCCAGCTAATTTACCTTGCTTCCTGGCACAGTTAATTAGCTCAGGGGAGTGTCACGCTTCAAGGTCTTTCTGCCTGAACTGGCTCAGGTACCTCAACCAGCCTACGTACAGCTGAGAATCTGCACACGATGAAACATCCCCTTACCTTGGTCATCAGCAGCAAGGAGTTCTCATCGAAACCAAGATGTGCCACCTTGTCATCAATTTCTTTTTGACTTTTTATGTTCTTCTCTAGTGCAAAGGATGACTGTTGCAACTGGGTAAGCTGAAGTAAAAGCCTGAAATGAAAAAGGCAGTTAAAAAAAGGCAGAGCTGGCAAAAGAGTAAGTCAGCAAACCTACAACCAAACAAAATAGAATACTTCAAACCAGCTCCTCCTGACTTTTGCTGACTGCAAAAAGCTGCAAAATAAATGAATACATCCCTATCAATCTGCTACGGGTCTGGTATATCCATGCTGGGAAAGAAGTACTGAGAAGTACTTTTGAAAAACAACAAGCCGAGAATCACTGGTTGCTCTACACAAGCCATTTTTCCCCCCATCTCAGATCTGCTACCATCAACTGCAGAACATCACGCGTCCCACGCCCTTATCAAGGATGTCTAATGAGAGCAGATCATTTTTGCCCATGACAGGGATTACCTTTGTAACCTGAAAGGGTAAAAAATTGGAGTTTTAGACAAATATCAAACACACTCTCCACATACGCCAACCCTGGAATATTTTCTGTAATCTTTCACCAGTTTTATGTTCAAGGCACTGCCACAGAAGTCACCACCCCATGATTCTGCAAAGGTCAGACGTTGTGGTCACAATGTGGCTTCATGTCACAGAGGGATCCCATCACCTACGGCTTGACCAGAGAGAGCAGTGGCAAGTCCCAGAGCCCTCCTCACGCAAGGACTGTAGAACATGTCAGCAGAGGAAACATCTGAATATATTCAGTCAAGGGACCACTGGGACTTAGCAGTATTGTTACTGAAACAATGTTTAATTCCAGCTTTATGCATAAAGAACAACACCAATTTTTAAATCATATTTACCAAAGTTAAATGAAGCAGGAGTTGTAATAAAGGTGTGTATTTTTCTAAACAGAAGACTTAAGATCTTAGATGAAAGTTTTCACTTGAGCATTGTAAACATCAAAATTTACAGGTCTGGGCCAACAAACCATTAGTAAATTCAGTGAAGTTTTGACTGGGAAATTTAAAGTAAAAATTGAAAGAATTTTTAATTTGTAAAACGTTTTTGTTTCAAAATTTGCATCAACATAGTGTAAGAAAGAATGAAATCTCAATGAAAATGAAACAAAACAATTTCTCCGGTATTTTTTGTTGGCAAAACTAGAAGAGTCAATTATTCATGATGCTTTAACACAGAACCTTATTTCCTGCAAAAAGCAATCCTAGCATCCCTTTTCCAGGTGCAATTTTACCTGCACATATGCTTATGCAACATCCACATCTTACCTAAAATCCATCAGACCTGACAACAGTAGACAACCCATTTAATGCATAAGCCCTGGACAGGGGAGAGGCTTGCCCTGGGCAAGTGTATCTGCAAATATAAATCACAATAACACTTTGTGAAACTGTGCAGCCAAGCACGGAAATCCCACACTTTAGAGCTGCCTCAATGCTGAACCATACACATCGAAATAAGCAGCACAAATTATTTTACTATGAATGCAGCTTTCATACTCAATATCAGTACTCAATCTATTACTTTCTCCCAAGTAGCAATTAAAGTCTCTTAGTCTGAGTACAGTTAAAAGCTACTATATATTTTTTTACGTTTATTAAATCTTGCCCTAACGGCGCAGTTATAAAGTGTTCTCTGTAAACATTTGTGGAAGCTCATAAAATGGCTTTAAATACATTTTGGTGACTAATACATTAGTGAGAGGCAAGATGGTGGGAAAAAATCCAAGACTATTTTAACAAAACCAGTTCCTAATTATCTCTTTGAAAGATTATGTTTTGGGGATTTGTGTTGTGTGCACGAGTTTTCGGAAGAAAGGGAAGAAAAGGAAAGAGCATTTTAATGCAGCCCTGTCAATCAGCTGTCACAGAGTTCATTTTTCAACCTCATCCATTATGCAGACTGGGGTATTATTATAAAATACATTTTCGCTCAAGCATGGGGCTTCAAGCAAATAAGACAGGTGGCACTCGCAGAAGGAAGACTGGCTGCCCTTCCCTTTGGGGCACTTCTGCCGCTGCATCTTTAACACCAAACCAGGAAATAACCGTGCTCCAACAGGAGCATTTGCTGAAAAACAAGCCCTTTTGTATATAATTACTTGAAAAGATTAGTATAATAAGGTCATTGAAAAAGATTTCTCAACAGTGTGTGACACCGGTTTACTCTTTGCACTCAGATTTAGGTTGTTCACAGCCACCGTGCCAGTGGATTTTGCTTTTTAAATCTGAAGCAACAGCAAGAGGCTTCTACGTTAGCGTTGCCAATGCCCAAATAAACATTTAAAGTGAAAATGTGAACTGAGAATATTAAGGCTGGGAAAAATATGCGTTAAATTGTTCTTGATGGGGAGAAGCTGACATTATTCTAGGAATACATTTAGTTACCTTGCTCTGATAAACGAGGCACATGCCTTCAGGCCAACTTTCTTTGGCATGTTCTGCTCCCAGGACTCGGAGCCCGCGTGTTTCCCCTTGTCCGTCCTTTCCGGTTCTTCCAAAGCGCAGAGGAATTCTTTCACAGCTTGGCTGCTGCTCCAAGTCACTGCATGCTCCCTCTTTGTTTCTGTAGCAAGGCTGGACCAAGGACCTTCTTTTTGGCTGTCTGACCTGTGAGGCTGCAAATTAATCTCTCTTCCAGTCAATGTTTTGCAACTGGGATCACTTACACCAACCTCTGCAGACTGATCTAGATTTGTTGCTGGAATAAGTAACGGAGATGAACTCTGCAAAAGGCTCATATAAGCTTCAGCAAGTAACTTCCAGTACCAAGGGTTGAAAGGGTGTAAGCAGACCAGTTGCTGCAGACACGTGATCTTTTTTTCTGTATTTTCCAGACTCTGGTAAACGGCTAACTGCAGGTTGAGAACTGTCGTGAAGTGATCGGTGTTAGTAGCGCTGTTTCTCTAGAAGCAAAAGATAATACATTAAAAAGAGGAGTAGAACAGAATAATCCTTCAAAGCCTAATAAAATACCTCCCTGAAGAATGGCACACAAATATCACCAAAGGTAATGTTTAAATTGTACAAAACTGTGCTCTTAATTTTAAATGATACAAGCCTGATACAGATCACAAACACTCATGCTGACAGCAATCTCTCTAGCTGCCTTGTCCCAGCTGGAGAGGCAAGAAGGCCTCCAATGCTATCGTTTGTTTATTTACCTTCCCAGTTTTATACAGCTGCCCTTCTTTGAAGTACAAACACCTTTAAAATGAAATAAACAGCAGCAGTAAAATTTTAGCAGACTTCAGAGGCTCTGGACTTTTCCTTTACGGGAGAAACCCAATTTGTGGTTAGATACTCTTGTTGGTGGCAGTTTGGCAACGAGTACATGCAAATAAAAGGGAGTTTTGAACCGCCGCCTTTATAATGGAAAGATTTAAGCACTCATTTATCCCCTTTCTTATAATTCCTATTACATTACATTAATTCTGCCTGGCAGAGCATGATATTTAGTCCCTTCCAGGACTACCAGTCTCCCTGCACAGGGAGCTCATTGTGGTACAGGGTGTTCTGATTTCTAAAGAGTGATTATATCTGCAGTGACAGTTACCCTCTGTTTACCAAATACTCCGAGCACTGAACATCCTGAAGGATTATACACACGAAGATTATTTTTCCAGAAAATGGCCCATATAAAAGAACTACTGGCAATATTTTCATGTTCAAAGCCTAAAAGAAACATTGCATTATGTACCATTTTTTCTGCAATATCCAGAGCCTCCTTGTGCCTTCCCAGGCGAGACAAACAGCGAGCCTGGCCCTCTTGGACATCGCGTCTCATTGCGATGTTACTGGGAGGTAAGAGTAGTAAGCAGGTTGAGTATTCACACAGCGCTTTCTAGTAGTGGTGACAAAAAGAAAAGCCAAACAAAACAGTGAGAGATTTTCATTTAAAAACAAGCCTAACAGTGTTTTGTTTATGACGACAGTCATGAAGGGGATTCAAGAGCTGAAATCACATTTTCATTTCTCCAGACTCAGCTACCACCTATGAGAGGGTCCCTGTACTACACAACCGAGTCTAGACAGTGATGAGCAACCTCAGCCCTAACTTGTGTTTAAGCCCTGGCAGCATTCACCACACATCTGTCCACCTCTCCCTCACTAGGCCTGATCCAGAAGGGATCATCTACCGACTTGGGCAATATGTGACATGAGGCATCTTTCCCCCAGCTACTAACTCAATGATCAGAGCACTCATCCTGAATTTGGGGGACCTTGTTTCAAACCCACGACATTCTCCATGGGAAGGTTTGAACCTTCAAGTACCTCACCTTACATGAATAATCAGGATATCAGAGAATACTGCAAGGAAGGTGAATCTTCATTGTCCCTGTAGGGTGGTTCTAATTTGCATTAAATAATTAAATATTAATTGGGCTAAGGAAAAAGACAAGAATGAACAATACTTCTGTAGCTTAATGCTCAGGGCACTCACTAGGGCTCCAATTAACATTCAAATACATTAAATTAAGTATTCGGTGAAGCTAAGACTGGAAACCTGGTTCCTTTCCCTTTGTGCAAGTGCTCAGACCAGAAGACTCAAGAGTAGGGCTCATTCTCCTGTCTCTCAAAATGAGTATTTAATTATTCCTTGCAAAATCAAATGGTTCTAACAGAAAAAGCTTCCAGGCAACATACATTAAACACTTCCTAGCAAAATGGCTAATGTATTTTTCTCCTCTACTATTAATCTTGGATTTGTTCTCAAGCAAAAGGAGGGAGCCCCCAATGCCCCGTGAGTGCAGCAGCCACTGCTGAAAATGGGTCAGAGCAGGGCTGCAGGACACCCCCATTCGCCTTGTTACGTGACAAAGCGCGGCAAGCATCCGGCATTATGAAGCCCAAGCAGATTCTACAGCCATCTATAACATAAAAATGGGCTCAGCTGTCCTTGGCATTTCCTATCAGGTGGCCTGATGTAAAAAAGTATTCACAATGGGTGAAGAGATCACTACCCCATTTACTTACTTCCAACCCCCTTTCTAAGGTCAGTGCTCTCAAATCTGTCATTTTATGTGCAGTCTAGTTCTGGTTCTGTCACAGTGATCCAGGTTAGCAGTAAGACTGAAGAGCAGACACTTTTAACACGGATCACTGCGACAGAAAAGGGTTAGGAAGCAACAGTCTGTTCCACTTGCAGATCTGATGGGGTCACTCTGTAAGAGGGCACCAGAGAACACAGCAAGGAGTAATCTGCTCTTCCTGAGGGTCAGCAGCCACATCTGACTGCTACCTCAGGCAGCTTTCTTCTCAGTACACTTTTATGAATCCCTTCAGGGCGTCTCAGCTGGGACTGGAAAGCATCTGTCAGGTACAGACAAGGCAGTACTAGCACTGGAATAACATTAAAAAGCAAAAGACAGTGCCAACTGAAGCACAAAAGATCCACAAATCCCATGGGCAAGGCAAAAGAGTGGAGTCAGAAGTCCATCTGAAGGCTTTGAAATCTGGAAGCCTGTAATGCAAACAGAGCCTAGAACAAGAAGCTATCACAGTAGAAACAAGGGC
Source organism: Eurystomus gularis (assembly GCA_013400335.1). Lineage (NCBI taxonomy): Eukaryota > Metazoa > Chordata > Aves > Coraciiformes > Coraciidae > Eurystomus > Eurystomus gularis. The sequence goes on from VZZY01014526.1 coordinate 661,272, forward strand.
AGAAGCAACTGATTTTAACCAGGAAACAAGGTAACAAAAGACTGGATCCTGCAACTAAGACTACACAGGCAGGAGAGCATCAACGATCAGCAATGCAGCTCGGGAAGCAGGCAGCAAAGAGAGGGTCTAGGACTACAGCAGGCAGGAACAGAAATAGGGAACATGAATGCACCCTAAAGGCACAACCAGCCATCCAGAGCGAGGGGAGGCAGCAGAGAGGTGGGACAATTAATTATGAGGCTCATAAGCCAACTGTCAGGAGCCTGATAACTACGGTCAGCTCTCACCTGACAGTGGGGAGAGCTCTGAGAAAGGTGAGCAGCAGCCCCGTGGTTGCCAGCAATCTGACAGCCTTTGCGGGATGCGGTGCTATCCCCAGGAGCGGAGAAATCCACACGCTTAACCCTGGCTGACCATGGCCACAAACACCAGCTCTGCTCACTGCTGAACCACGCAGATGTGCAAGCCCGATCTGGATCAGATGGATCAGCTCGGGTGCAAAGCAGCATCTCTGGCCGGTTCCCGCTGACTCCTGCCAGGATGACATGTGGCTGGGGGAGCTTGCCAGAACGCAGGCACCCGTCGTGGCCTGACCGCAGCGGGATGGCTGTTCCCCAGGACACGGCGGCTGCCCGCGGGGCTCCCTGCTTTCCGCACGAAGGAGCCGTCGAGCTGGACACGACCGCGCCACAGCCTCCAGCACCTCCAGGCCGAGAGGTTTCTGTATCAATACACACGTCCAGCGCAGCGGGGGCTGAGGGATCGCCCCAGCGCATCCCCGCAACTTCCACCGGCCAGGGCCCAGGCTCGGCCCAGGCCGGGCGAGAGCGCTGGGCGTACCTCGAAGTCCCGCTGCCGGTAGGCCCAGTCCGCCCGGAACTTGCTGCCCGTCAGCCCGCCGGCGCTGTCCCCGCCGTCCGCCTCGCCGCTAAACCACTGCGGGCACAGCACAGACCGGTCAGGAGGGGCCGGGGCCGGGGCCG
>VZZY01014526.1:662375-696345 GCA_013400335.1 Eurystomus gularis
GGTGGCAGGCGGCGGCCATCTTGGGGAGGGCGGCGGCGTGGGGCCCGCCGGGAGCGGTAGTCCCGCCCGGAGCGGTCGGTCCTGCCCGCCGCTCCCCGCTCCCTCCGGGTGTCTGAGGCAGCCGCCCCGCCAGGCCTCTTGCTCTTCCCCGCTCCACGGTTCGGGAGATGAGAACGGCTGCGGGAGGGCAGCCCTTCCGCCAAGCCGCCCGTCGGCACCGGCTGCCTGGAAACGGGGGCGGTGACAGGCCTGGCAGCGCCGGCCCTGCCGAGCCCGGTGAGCGAAGCAGGGCAGGGGAAGGCTTCTGGCTCTTCGGTAGTGGCGCTTGCCCGATGGTTCTGGGAGGTGGGTGGTCACCGGGAGCGGGCCGTGCCTCGCATGGCCCCGGCTCTGGCGTGGAGCTCGGTCACGAGTCACTGTCATAGAATGTCGTACGGTCTTGTAACAGATACTTGAACCAGAGCGTCCCGTGCCTTGGTAAATTATTTGCATAATTGTAGAGTTGTTCTGCTGGTGGCTTGGCCTGGTGCCTGTGCCGGGGCGGGTGGGAGTGTATTTCGGTAACTTTTCCATTTGATTCCTGTTCTGCCCCAAAGCAGAAGGGGAAACTTGTGAAATCTCAGGCTTGTCGAGACAGGATTTCCCAAAGCCCCCCACAGGCTACAGGAAAAGGGGACATGACACAGTGAAGACTGATCCTAGAGCTTCTTCGGGACATGAGGATGCTCAGGCACACCGTTAACAGCACGTAGGTGAAGCTGCAGCTTCTGCTGCTGCCCGCCCTGCCTCCTGATGCTACCGTGCACAGCGTGTGCTCTCAGTGTGCTGCGATGCCGCTTTTCCACCTTGCCAGTGCACAGACCGTCCGGGAAGGTCCATTTTGTCCCATCGAATCACCATGCAGGTTTGGAGAAGGTGAGCTGGAAAGTCACCCGTGTACTTCCTTAACCTGCAAAATGAGTTAATGAGCCTGTCTATACAAGAACAGCTTTTGAGGCCAAAGCACTGCTTGCGTGGATAATTGTAAAGGTTTCCTTCTAGTAGACATGTAAAATACAGGTTCTGGCTTTGTTTTTTTGTTTTTGTTCTTTCTAAATGGATACAGACCCAAAATATCCTTCCATACCAGCATAGCTATGACTGGATGTAGCATCAACTGGCATAAATCCCTAGGTAGAGTCAACTTTGGCAGGCAGATTTGATCAGAAAAATAAATGAGGGTTGAGGTTTCTTTTGCTTTTAAAACTTGCTGTTCCGCAAACAAACCCTCCTGAGCATAGGAAGCTGCTTAGCAGGTAAGTCTGGAGAGAATAAGGAGTTAGCTAGACATGCTTCAGTCTTTTTGTTACAGATGTCAAGGTAGGCCAGCACAGTCGCAGCTGTGTGTATGTGCACACCAAACATCTGGCTTTCTCCTGCCCACAGAGCAGCGTGTTGAGTGGCTGCAGGACAGGCAGAGCGTGCAGGAGTCAGCCTGCGGAGGGTAGCGTTAGTGCCTGAACAGTTACGGTGTCTGCACTTCGCTTCGTGTACGCCGGACACACGCATCCTTTCCTGCTCCTCCCAGACTGCCACTCACGCTGCAACACACCAGTTGAATGAGCAAAGCACGAAAATCCAGTGAGACAATTAAGAACAACTCGAAAAGAAGAAAAACCAAAAAAAAAGCATGAGTAATCAAAGTGAAATGTGGCCCCAGCTCAAAGCAAAATAGAAAGAGCAAGGCACTCCCAGGGGCAAATCCCAGTGCAGCCAGTTGGCTGCCAGCTTGGATTGCGGAGTCCTCCAGGGCTAAGGGTTTCAGCCGCTGTTGTCTCTGAGGATACCAACGTGGCCTGCAAGGGCTCTGTGTTGCAATGCAGAGAATGCCTTTGGTACATCGGTGACAGGAGAGCACCGATTCCTGAGCACCACAGAGGGGCTACCAGCTCACTGCGTGGTTTCAGTCATAAGTCACAGGCATAATACTGCCTCTCTTCTTCCTTCCTCCCTTGCCTGGCTCTCCCCTTCCCCCACCTCCCCTCAGACATTTAAAAGGCTCCTCCTGTATTAGTTACAGAAATAAAAAAATGCAACTTTAGGAAATTCCTGTGCTTTGTCAGCACTGGAGATTCGCACAATTTCTCCCCCATGATCCGAGTCATCAGTGTAGCTTCAAGAACACAAATTCCTGCTGTACTGACATAAAGTTGTTTGCCCAAGTTTGTGTGGCATGATTTGCCGTGGCATGGTTCACCTTGGCTTCATGCAGGAGAAAATGTCATCTCTGGAAGCAGCAGCTTTGAGGGGGCTCAGAGACATACAGGCCCTATGAGAGCCTGTGCTGCTGCAGCTGCTCTGTGCAGGCAGCTTCAAGGATAAAAAGAAGCCGTAGATGAATCTCCTAAAGGCAGCCAAGGTCTTAGTCCACCACCAGCCTCAACCACTGGCTTGACATGTGAACATCCCACCAATAAAACAAATGGGATCCAGTGAGTTGTGGTAGCTGAGCAAGTTCCTGCTCGTCAGCCAAGCTATTCTTGTAGCTGCTCACACGAGTGCTTCGTTATGCCGGCAGTGAGGTGCTGTGACCCAGCTTCAGCCTCGGCGAACGAGGGGACAGGCTAGCGTGCTTCATCTTGTGGTCACGGTGAGCCCAGAGAAAGCCTGGGTGGTGAAGACAACTGAAGCGATAGACAGGAATTTGTCACACTGCCCTGCTGCCTGAGCCTTTTGGCCAGGAGAAGAAAATATAGCATGGCAGAAGGAGCTTGTCTAGATCCTGACAGCCCTTCTTCCTGCTTCCTGGTTTACTCTGAGACAAAATTAATTCAGGAGAATTCTGCCCCAGTGCCTCCTTAATTACTGATGTTACTGTTTGTATTGTGACAGCCTGCATGGGTCCTCGCCACAGCCCAGCCACTCTTGTGCCAGGAGAATGCACACCACAAAGGTTTCAGAGACCATCAAGCACACACAGTAGAAACAAGAAACCTTGGTTGGCAACGAGGGCCCTATCTTGGTAGGCAATACCCACGCACACTGGCCAAGGAATAACGCGTCTGTGTCCTGGTTTATAGCTTTATTAAAATACAATGGAAAGGAGCTGCCCTCAGAAGAAATCAAAAGAGAGACTAGTTCCCTCCTCAGAGCAAGAGAGCTGCCTGCAGTGAAGAGGGCAGTGAGGCCCACAGGCTGCATTCCTCAAAGGATGGGTGGCTCCTCAATCATTAAGAAGATTCTTCCAGACATTGTGAAATGTTCATACCTTGAGGGAAGATTAATTTTCTTTTTTGACAGCCATAACATAAGCTCTTCCCTAAACATGTTCATGAAAAGAGGAGCAGCTCTTTAGTTGCTGACATTGTCTCACTGTGTCCTTGTCTCTTGCCTTTTATTTGGATTACAAGTTCTTCACAGCAAAGACATCTTTCATCCTCTTTGCATGCTGTCACACATAAGGGGATATTGTCCATGACTAAGGCAGGAGGGTAATACAAACAACAACACTTCATGGCTGGGGGCATACAGAGGTTATCGCTACTACAAACTGCAACAAAACTGCAGTTAAAGCTCTGACGAGCTCAGATGAGCTCTAGCACATCTGTCTTTGACGGTCTGAGATGCAACTGCAGAGCTCAAGAGCAATCCTCCTTGAGCTGTAAGTGGTCACACTGAGGGTGGCAAAGACTGACCCCCTCTGAGTCAAAGCTCCAAGAAGCTACCGACCCAAATTTCAGAAAAAAACCACTTGTCTCAAACTCAGTACATCTTTAAAGAAGTGCTGGTACAATCGGGATGAACCTGCACCCATCTCAAGTTAGCTGAGAAACCAGTTCAGCCAAATGTGACCAAGAGGAAGCTACATTTGCTAAATCCACGTCTGTCGTTGAGGAAAGTAAAACCAGGACTGAACAAAGTCAAATGTGGGAACTAAAATGACTCCTTACTCCTAAAGGGGCAAAGAGCTCTGGCACCCTTACGCACTGCAGGAGGAGGAGAGCACATTGGAACCAGGGCACTACTAACATGAGAGTGCAGAGGTCACCTTCTGAGCTGAAGGGCATCAGGTGAGAAACCAGGCAGAAAACGGTGACTGGGGAGGCAGAGACACCAGCACTGCTCCGACCAGCCACAGAGGCCAGAGGGCAGGGAATCTCCTTCTGCTTTCTCATCTCTCCAGAACAGTAACACCGTGGGATCTAGTTTCTTTGTAAATTATCAAGACAAGCCCCAGGTTTAATAAGACACAACAAAACAAGAGGGGAGGAAAGGGGGTTGTGCATTTTGGAAACCAAAGAGTAAGAAGCCAAAATCTTTTTAGAGGTCCCTGGGACAGACAGGAGAGGCCACATCCCCCAAAAGATGGTTCATTTGCCAGCCCTACCTTAAAACAGCACAACCTTTCAAAGCCCTGGCAAGCCATATTAACTAGGCCATAATCCTTCCCCCTCAGGCCTCACAAACCGCAATGACGTCGTTATTGCCAAGAGGGTGCACTACGCACAGATGCGTTCAGCTATTAATGGGTTTTGCAACTATTTTCTGTCTGGTAAGATAAACGATGAACGAAGTGAGCACACCCTTGGGTTTGACCAGACTGCTGCTGAAAAAAGAAGAGGTAAAAAGCTTTCGGGAAAGACAGACAGAAGGTGGTTGGCAATCAGGTGCTGGGAAGAATCCTGAAGCAGTCATCTTCCCATGCAAGCCTGCACATCTCCAGTCCTGGTGTGAATCGCGTCTGAACCGCTCCCCTCAGCTGTACGGCACAAGCGCTGAGGTTGTACCTGGATGGTCTGTGGATAGAAACTGGATGCAGAAGTCATGGCAAAGGGTGGCATCTCCGATCTACCGCTCTAACTGGAAAAACCCCACCAGACTCGCTGTTGGGCGCAGTGAAGTTTGTATGCCTCCTTCTGGGTCCTTTTTTCAGTTTTATCAGTTTTTCTGAAAACTCATTAACTTCCCCTGGCTACAGTTACACTTGTTGCTTAATTGCTACTTGTGATGAAACCAGGCCATGATCACAGAGGATTCATTACCTCTCCAGGTTGAAACTTTACAACTGTGGTTTTCAGGACTGGGCAGGATGACGTAGCACTGGTGGCAACTCCTCCAGGACACCACTTAAGCAGCCTTGGCTGCTGTAGACCTCTATTGTAGTAACATCCATGAAACTGAGCTGACTTCCTAAAGCACTGCTGTCTTGCAGGAACAAAGAGAAACAAATCTAAGAATTGGAAAAAAAAATAATAATCAGGTACCACCCTTGAGTGACCCTCACAACTTGTGGACTTTTCCAGTCCCGCTCTCCTTTTCATGTGGAGGCTGCCTCCACAAGGGAAACAACCAAACCATTTGTTCACTCTCCAGGGCCTCGTTTCTCATACAGCTTTTGCACTGCTGGAAAGGACCAGTGGAAACTGCTATTAAATTTAGCTTCTACGGCTTCATATTTGCCTTGTGCAAGTATCAGTGCCCGCAGGAAGCGCGAGGCGAAGCAGACTGAAAGCGCTGCTCAATGCACAAATGCAAACAAAATACAGAGATCAAGAGTGGACTTTGCCCGCAATTGCTCCCTTCCCCAACTCATTGCAAGTGAAGTGAATTTAGGGCAAGGAACACATTAAACCATAACATAATCATGTGGGTTTTAACTTTGTGGTGTCACTAAAAAAAATTATGAGCCACGTCCATCACAGGGCTTCCGGGGGCCTGTTTCTGCACTTTGTGGATAGCGGGCGAGATGGCTGCACATAATCTCCTTGCAGCTGGACTTTACCTGGATGCTCTGGCCAGCTGCTGGAAAGAGACTGCAGAACTGAGAGCAGTTAAAATTGCAGTGTTATTTGTATGATCTCCTGTGGTTCAGAACACGTTGTTATTAGAGGGTATTTGTGGGCCCTCTTCCACGTTAGTCCCTTAAGACAGGCTTCACTGCAACTATGTTTTTTCCTATTTGGCTTTCATTTAGGAAAACTGAAAATCAGTAAGAGGAGAATTACTGCCAACACTGACCTTTATTTTCACCCAAAGACACAAACCAACTAGGTGCGACACACACTTCCATTCCCTTTTTCTATGCTTCCTTTCTTCTACCAATTAAGTATTTTAAGGTAAATGAGCACTGAGCCTGCAAGGAAACACACATGGGAGAGGAGTTAGTCACAATGCTGACAGTTCAACATGACAGCAGTAGAAATATATATATTCAAAGGTTTCATTTTACACTGAAATGCAGCAAGTCATATAACTAAAAATGCTCGAACCCACCGTCCGACAGATTGAAGCCCCTCACCAGCAGTATTGGAAAGCAACGCCAAGCCCGCAGGGAGCAATTTAACATTGTTCTGGATGGGTCCTTATGGTATAAAAAGAAAAATAAGGCAGTGCGCAAAGTGGCTCAGTATTTTCAATTCTTAAAAATAGTAGTTTACAGTATTGTTATGAAAACAAATGGAAGATGGAAGGGGCTGGGAAGAGGAGGCTGGGAGAAAGGAAACAACCCACAAGGCCAGCTGGTCTCTTGTGAAAATATCGACTAAATTGCAGCATTTTGGAATTGCTGCTAACACTGTAAACAAAAAAGGTAACTGTTTAAAAAAAGGTGACTGTGTGCATAATCCAGGGCTTTTCAGAACTCCCTCATTAGCTGACAGATTCTTGAATAAGCATTCTTCCCCCCCTTTCTTTCACCAAACCGAGTAAACTACTTGGCCAAACACCAAGCTGTTACTGACTACCAGCGCTCATCTCCAGGCCTGTGCTCAGGTCTCTACCTTCAGCTAGGGATGTAATTTTTCGGGACTGAAATAAGCTACAGCACGGGGACTATTCTATCGCCTTAAACATCTTTTTCTCAGGAGGAAACAGGTCTGTAGGCACGATGCCGGGTCCTGCAGGGAAGATCAGGTCTCGAGCCCCTCCAGCTGCAGTGAAACAGTTGAAGCAGACGGGTGTGATGAGTCACGGCGATGCAAGACGGGAGCTTTTGTGAGTGATGGCAGAGCATGCAGAGCTCAACAGAAAGTGCTCGTCTCAGACGCTTCTTCCCTGAGGAAAAGGCACGTGTTAAAAGCAGCCACAAAGCATGATGTCCAACTGACAGGGACTTCAGCGGAGAGGTGGTTCGTACTCCCCCCTACTCTTCCCACCCCAAATATTTCAAATGCGATAATAAAGAGCATCTGCCTTAATGAGAAAAATCACGTGAGCGTCACCGGCCTGCTGACACAGCAGAACGGTTCAGCAGCGAGTGGCTGTACTGACCCGCACGTGAAGCTGACCTCACGCTGGCTGCTCGGCCAGTTCTCCAAGCTCAGTGCATCTGAGAAATCAGTGAAATTCAGTTTTGTTAAGAGGAAAAAAGACATTTACGAAGATCTGGTTTGTGACATTTGCACACAGACACAAGTCTTGGTTTCCACATCATCTCTTAAAACCACACGCGCTCAGTAAGGAGACATTTATTCCACTATTTCTGTTTTCAAATTTTTGGTACAAAGTTTATTTTCAGAAGTTCCCATGTGATCCTTTCTTCTACCAGCGTCTTTTATGATTTTTCTATCTCTGATTTATTTTCTTTATCTGTTGAAGCAAAAGCAATAATTGCTACAGAAAGCAATAATGGCAATATTACAAATATTTTACAGCAGCATCCATTTGTCTCTTTGCCTCAAAAAAATAACAAAAATAAATCCAAAGACAAGATCCGTACTGCCACAAAGTCTTAGGTTGGTAATATCCAGAAGTATGCTGCGTTCCCATATATGAGTTGTACAAGTCCAGCACAACTTTCCAAGTTTGTGCAGAGCCTGATAAATAAGACACAGAAATATCAGTTACGTTATACTGTTTCTAAGAACTTTTACTCTGTAAAATGTTTGGTCACTCAAAGCTATAAGCTTAATCACATATCAAAGAACACAGGCAATAACGCCCATCTTACTAGAACATATAGTATTAGGCCAAACAAAATATAAGAGGACAAAATCTAGTGGTCACTGAAGCCTCTTCAAAAAAGGTCTAAACCAGAACGTTTCCATCACGTATCAGAATAAAAATGTACTGTATTAAAATCTGATTTTTTTTTTCTTTTACAAGCTGTCTTTTAATCAGTCTTCTATTTACAGTGCAGAACTTCTGCCAACTGCAGTAGTTTAACTTTGGCACAACACTAAGTTCCAATCCTTTTGAGTATTCAAGTCCTGTGTGTGTCCAAAAATTTTCTTGGTTTCACGAAAGATTAGGCCCATTCACAGTTAACCAGTTATCTTGAACTTTTTCAAGAATTGCTTCCCCTTCACCACATGGGCAGCTACAAAGGAAAGACACTGTAAGCTATTGCATCATTCAAAAGAAACTCTTCATTCTAAACAGTGACAGTATTGTTGCTTCCTTTAACATCACAAACACCAGACAGATCACACAGACGGCCACGTACTGGACACCTTCTAAAAACCTTGCTGGTCGTTAGTGAATCGTCTTCCTCATACTTCAAATACATAACAATGCATTAACTTAATTTCATTTCACATGTCAAACAGGACATTTAAATATATTGCAATATATTATAGAAAATTGCAAAGCGCCATCATTTCTGTAAACGAGATCGACACTTGCTAACTCTCCTGTGCACATGAAGAGCAGTACCTAGTGCCACATTTTCTGTACAATATATAAAGCCTTCCCAGGTAGGGCAACTCATTTTAGTGCATTTCTGTACAGACTGTAAGTGTACATGCAGATAAGCCAACTATGCAAAATGGGAAACACTTTTATAAGCTGGAATTGGAGGCAGGGGGAATGTTTCGAAATAACAATGGAGCTCTTGTGGTTGATCGTTTTGTGTCACAGATGAAGACTTGAACCTTCTGTCATTCTAGCAGATTCTTTAGGGAAAGTTTCATGATAGGTATCTAGTATTGAATAAGCATAAGGAAATACTTTCATCAACTGGGACACAACTATTCTGTGCCTTAACACGTTCTAAGATATGCTCAGTCTAACATTCATACAGCAACCTTATCCCTAAAATACTCGAGAAACCCCAAGCTGTTTCTATGCCACAGTATTACAACCAAGGACCAGGGACTTTATCCATCACTGTAGTGCTACCTGCTATAGAATAAAAGAAAAAAAAAAGTGAAAAAGAAAACAAACAAACAAACAAAAGGCCTCACGCTTCCCAGTAAGAGTCAAGTCGGAAGCAGAGGTAAGTACCATCGCTAACCACAACACCGATCAGTGCTGCAACCCAGCCAGCATGCTCCCAGGCAAAGACCTGGGAGCCCCATTTCAGATGTCTGTAGAGTCAGTGTCTGCCCGCAAGCCACGTGTAACAGCCACCCGAGTTTCGGGTGCCATTCCTCTGACCAGCTCCAGGCACACGGGACAAGCAGCCGCGCACCCGTTAGGCACGCTGACTAGCTACGGTGTCCTGCTCAAACGCAGACATCAGCGTGCCATCCCTCCTTAATGCACGAAAAGTGCTATGCGGTTCTCAGGTCACATTTTACCATGTTGTTGGCTTTGCAATGACTATCCACCAAAAAAGTGCAGATTCTCCTCACTGCAGAAGGAGAAAAACCCCCAAGAGCTCCAACCATTACACTTGAAAATACTGGTGCAACCTGCCTGCGCTTCAAAACCTCCCTTTTTAAAAGTGGGGGAGTGATACAGAAATTTAAGCTATTACGTATCAGTAGCTACTGAGGGGATTTCTCACTTTCCGTTACAACTTTCATTTTAAAATCTTTTTCCTGCAGAATTCTGATGCACCACCAAACCTCAAGTCACTTGACCCAATAAGTTTATGTCATGCTACTTGCAAATCTACTTATGCCAGGATATCACAAGCTTGATGGAGATGGAGAACACAGGTGTCACCCAGCACTGTTCCGTGCAGGGGACTGAGCACTCTACTAGCCCCTCCCATCTCTGACTGACACTATCATCCCAGGCATTATGAGTAACTCCCAACAGCTTTAGCGCTCGCTGATCATTGATACTATCCTTTCATTTCTACTGAATGTAGGCAAAATTATTTTCCAAGAAACAATAAATTAAATCAAAGAAAAGTAGCTATATTTCATTGCACTGTTTTTGTGCATTCAGGTTAGGGCAGGGATATTTTGTATTACAGAAGCTTAAAGATTATCTTCTCTCCTTGGGAGATATGAACATAGACAGGGGATTCGGGTGGGGGATGCAAATTGATACTGTCATATTTACAGAAGCAAATACTGATATCCGGCCTGAATACACAGTACTCTGTTAAGTGCAAAAGGGAAAATGCTCCCCACCTTCAACTACAGCTTGGTTACTCAGCAGCCAGAGACCAGTTGTCAGAGTTACTGCTGTGCTCTCATTTCAGAGGAAAATGGAGGAGGAAGAGAGTGTCTGCATCTTTGGGCTTTCTGGCCTACAGGGACTGCGTAAGGCCATGAATCACTTTGTACGGGCTCCAGAAATGTTTTCTCTGCTCTGCAGAGGAGAAGGGAGTGCACTTGCCTGCCTCAAGAGTTCCTTGGCGAGCAGGAATAAAATAGGCTTTTGCCTGAAGTCAGCAAATTATGCGTTAGAAAAATTGTTTCATGCAACGTGCAGACATTGCAAGAGTTTCCTTCCCAATACTCAAAGTTACAGCCAGACACCATATTGCAAATAATGTCATGAAAACACAGGTTTTAGATAGTAAGGTTAAAAAAGAGAATGGCCTCATTTACTATAGTGTATTAGAGATAATCCACTAAATTCCAGTCATGAGGTACTCGATACCTTTCCTTGCTTTTGCTTTCAAAAGATACCAGAGATTTCTACGTGGTAAAAATGAGAGTTTGCAATACTATACTTGTTTGGTCAGAACAGCAAGAGTAAAACTTGTTTTGCTAATCAAATTCAGGTAAGTGAATTCTGCAGGGCAAGCAAAAGTCAAGAGCCTTCAAGCTTCTGCATTTTCCCTTTTTTTCACTTGTTACAAGCCAGCACTCTTAGTTCATTCAAACCTCCAGGGCGGAACAGGTCTGACTTTGTTTTTACAACGCACACTACCCTTGGGGTCACTGAGAGGTTCGTACTTGGAAGACAGCACTGTTTAAGATGGAACCGTGTTCTTCTGTTGTACTGAGGAGCAAGACCAAAACACGCCATGACGCAGTGACGGTGGATGCCTCCCCCGGCTGCGACACCGCTTACTTCCTTTTGGCACTTCTCCCTCTCCAATCTGGCATGGGATTAGCTTAATTCTCTCTTCAGATGAATTCCAGAGAGCAGTAACTAGCATCATCAGATCAGGTAGTCCTGGCAGAAACAGCAGAGGAAGAGGAAAGGTCTACCTTGGCTCTAAAGGAACCGCTGGTCACAGCTACTTTCTGAAACAGCGCTCCCAACAAAGACTGAGAACAAACCAACTACTTGGAGGTAAGATTTGAGCACAATCAAAAACCTTCTTCACCTTCCTGTCAATGACAATCACTGAAGGCTGGCTCATAACTAGCTCAAACCTAAGAGATGAAGCTCAACCAAAATACAGACAACCACCCAGGCTCATCTAACACACAGTTCTTCACTGAGCATGAAAGCAACAAAACCCCACATGGTCACTCACCCCAGGTCAGATGCGCTTTCTTGCCCCTTCCCTCCCCACTGCCAACATAGCTCAGTCCAAGCGGCTTCCAAAACACCCTGCAGCTGCGTGAGCTGTAAGAGAGCCCGGCTGCAGGGGTGCACTGCCCATGAGCACAGATGCTCAGATCCTCAGAAATTAAGACACTTGCTGATGTGCTGAAGTTCAGGAAGGTTCCTGTATGTAACTGGTAGAACGAGAAGATGCCGTGTTCTCTCCACCCACCAGGTGATTTCTGTTTCTCTCTGGTGACTATATAGTGTGCCTTGGGCACCAAGGTAAGGAGCATAGCAGCCCAAGGTTGCCTGAGGTGAACCTGGGCTAAAACACCGTTCCCAGTAGCTTTAAGTTCCCATCAGGCACAACCTCAACTCACAGATAAAACAGACCAGCACGCTGACAGCTCCTTCCAATGCTTCTCCTGTCAGTCCTCATGTGGGAAGCCTCCAGAAGGGGTGTCCCTATCTCCCAGTATGCAGTGCAAACATACACGTGCTGTAAACATGAAATGAACTGGTCATTAATGGACGCTGTTTGTTCAAACAGAAATAACAGACAGATTACGAGTAATAATGAACGCATACAACTGCTCTCTTCAGGCTGAACCCACCCAGTTTTCTCTCGTGGTTGGCACAACTTACACCGTGCATGTAGCCCGAAGGAAACGTGGGTACCCTGCATCTCTCATTAGCTAATCCACAGCACATGGTTTAATTTAAATTTTATATTCTGCAAAGAGATGATGTTCCTCAATGGGCTGTAAATACTGCTATAACCACTGGAATACACGGAACTGTAACATTTATAGTGAGTGAAAATCTGGCCCAGTATACATCAGCCACCATCTCTGACCATTCTACTGAAAGAAGATGTCCAATCCAACTATATTTAGTCTGATAAACAATGTATTTCCTCTTCCTGTGTTTTTCAGACCAGATGTGCTAAAGTCTTATATTGTAGTCGAGTGTTATTTAACAGAATACTGCCAAAATGGAAAATTTCCCAGTTTAATCGTATAATTAACTAGGATCTTTTTTTTTTTAAAGAAGGTCGGATTTAGTGCTAACCTAAATGCAGTCTCTGCTATCAAAAAATGGAGATGTTTATTTGGACAGGTTGCCTGGGGTGGGGTTCCTTTTTTTGAAAGAAAAGTAATTCTGGGTCAGTCTTAAGGATTAAGGCAACTCCTTATTTTGCTTGCTAGAGGCATATTCCCAAGGATTTTAAGGATTTGTTTTAATATTTTTGGAAACTTAAAAATAGCATCTCTTTCCCTACTAGCTTTGTCCTTTCCCACTCAGCAAGCAGTGGTTTTTGACCCTGTATTCCCAGCGGATCTCGAAGCTAACACGAGTCTTTCTTATATCTGCTGGCACCTACAACAGCCTCATCCATACCACTGCCAGCCAAACAAGAACACCTCCCAACCGCACGTAGCAGTCATGCTGAAGAGGCCAGATCCTGATCTCTTTTACACCACCTCACATCCAGAGTCGTAAACACTCTGATGGAATATGCTGACAACAGGCTTTTGCTTTTCCCCCACCCCAAAGCTAAACTGAGGGATTCTTGGCTAGTCCTCTCTAGCACCACTGGCCACTTTGTGCCACAATGATTTGAGTCTTGGAAGCCAGAAAATAGTTTCATCACCAAAATTCATGTCACACACCACAAGCCACTGCCTTTTTCTTTCCAGCAATCTCAATAGTCATAAGAGCTCACCCTGGTAAACGGCCTTCATGCAGAACATCCTCCTGCAACTCTCAGTCTGGGAGCAAAGGGCAGCTGCAAGTGTCCAGAGAGGAAGGTGAGCTAACACAATTTTTTTTTTGTCAGATGTTATTCCCTTCATTGCTTTGACCTGGGCTTCACCCACAATCAGGTATGAAAAACAGATCTAACACGGACTCCTCTGCTTCACAAAATCATCACTAAAAGGACTTTTCTCGGTCTTCTGACAGTTATGGGAGAAAGTCATCCCAGATTAGGTTCATGGAAATGTGGAAACATTAGGACACATTTTCCCTATACTACTCTGTCTCTCATTGGTCATCAGATGCAGAAGCCTCCAGAGAAGATTCTGACAGATGTGCAACAGGAGATAGCTGGTGTCCTTTCCATTAGTGCCAATGTAAAGCAGATAATGCTGGTGACAGCGGGACAAATTAATCATCCTCTTCTGACATCTAAATATAAAGTAACTTATCCCTAAAAAATGCTGATTGACAGTAGCTAAAACACAAACTACTCTTCCTTGGGAGTCCCAGTTCTCTAGGATGCCAGACACCTGCCTAAACGAACTTTCATGAATTTGGCTCATGGTTTTTAGGTTGCTAATTCAAACTCAGTAGAGTTCAATGTCTTCAGCTTAGTTATGGTTGTGGGGTTTTTTTTTCCTTTCCTGTTTTAAAGACACCGATTCAAGACGTAGATGTTTTGTATCTGACTAAACTACTTTTGGAGTTTGGTTCAGGTAGATCAAACCGCCTCTAAAAATAAGTGCATTCACCCAGCAGCCCTAAGAACAATCAGCACAGCAGCGAGCTCCATTTGTTAGGATGAATTTAGGTTAAACTTGTGGACAAATCATTCAGCTGGGCTATCACTGAAGAACAACTAAACACTAGCGTGTTTATCATTCCTAAGCATCAAAAAGCCTTAACTTCATTTTTTTTTTTTAAGAACTAAACATCATGTCATTACCACAACTCACTTGAAATTCTTTCTTACTAGTACTCGAAGACGCTTTTCATCTCTGTATCTGTGTATTCTTACAAAACCCTAAGCAACTCTGAACAACTTTTAGGCAGTTTCCGCCTCACGTTTACCTCGAAATTAAGTGCATTATTTCAAGAAATTATTTTTTTTAGCTAGAAATACACATACTTTTCTTACCATTTCCAACAAAGGAAAGAATGCACAAGCTAAAAATGAATGTTACTACCCACTGCATCAAGTCTGTCAGGCATTTAAATTAAATTGATATAGGATACACGGATTAAATGCAACGAAAAGCATCTTCTAGCATTAGACTCATTCAGTTAGCTCGTAATTATCAACAAGGAACATTTCAGCACAAGTTCTGTAAACCCAAAACACTCTAAAGATACGCAAAAGATGCCAGTATAACCTCGTTTTCTTAAACCAAGCAATCCTCACCCCTAGGTTCATCGATTCCTTTGTCACACTTTTCCCCTTCTCTTTTTTTTTTTTGATCTTTTTCCTTAAGAAACAAACCCAGGCCTTGAAACCTTTCAGGTGAAGCAATATTTGCAAAAAGACATCTTAGGTTTTTGCATTTTCCTCCTTCATGAGCAGGCAATGTTCTCCTACATCAATGAAAAAAACGTGTCTGTGGTTTTTTGGAATTAAACAACGTAAGGCAATTAAATCTTGAGAAGCAGTCATGTGAATAGTGAACATGAACCTTCCCATCAGTAATGTGGAAGAGGAGGAGCTGAACTGGATCCAATTTATAACCCTATGTCCTAGGCTAGGCCTGAGGATGTCCATCTCTTGTAGCAAGGAAGCAAATAGTTGTTGCCTGCACAGGTGGCATCTTGCCCATGTTTTTAGGTGGAAGATGCTAAGCAGGTGCTTGCTAAACTGAAGGCCATGAGAAAATCATTTGGCTCTTCAGCATAACATCAAACCTAATTCAGAGGGTCTTGGACCCCAAATCCCAAATTGCATGTCAATCTGATTTTGAAAGTTTACGCTTAACGTGTCGAGGGGGTTCCCAAGTATCACTATCATCCGTTTCTTCCTCATCTTCCTGATCTTCCAGCATTTCATCTTCCTCCTCATTTTCATCGAACAGCTCTATTCCAAGTTCTAATCTTCTTTGCCTTTCTGCAAACCACTCTCTGACCTGCTCATATCCCATGTGAGATTTGGCTACCAGTTCATCAAGGTCTTGCTCATTAAGGAATTTGTGCTTCATATAGTAGTCCTTCAGGATTGCTGTTCCAGTTTTGAATTTTATGACAGGCATACCTCTGTCCCAGCAATTTAACCTCTTGCTTCCCCTGGGCCTCCCCCGAGGCCTCCCCCTCCCTCTCCCTTTTGGTCTTCCTCTCCCTCTCTTTCTTGCAAAGCCTTGGCCATTCAGGCTGTTTGCACTGGCGCTCTGGTAATAATAGTACCATTTCAATCCACCGTTTTTCCAGGCATAGCGAGTATCTCCAAACCAGCTCACAATTTCTGACCTCGGGAGCCCAGTTTCTTCTGCCAGCTTGTTGTATTCTTGTGGAGATGGCCACTGAGTACGGACAAAGGAACTTTTAAGCATGTGCAACTGCTCTGGTGATTTTTTGCCTATTTTGCTTGAAGTGGAACACCCTGACTTTGCTCCTGCTGCTCCATCTCCCACAGATGTTTCTCCAGCCTCTTCTTTTGAGCTGCCAGCATTGCTCTCATTCAAGTCAGCTCCCTCTTCCTTCAAGACATTTGATTTCCTTCTTTCCGTAAACCAGGCATCGATCTCTCTCCTGGTCAGTTTGGTTTGGGCTCTTAACCGATTCATCTCTTCATCAGTCAGGACAGCGTTATTAAGAAAACTTGCTTGGAGGACTTGCAGCTGTTCAGCTGTCTTCTCTTTGAATTTCTGTGGGGTGAAATCAGGGAAAGCGCTCCACGATGACTTGCTCTGTGGGGTGATTCCCGTCGGGGACTCATTCATTTCATCGCTTGAATCAATAACAATGGTGGCACATGAATCACTGTTGAGATGAATCCCATGATTATTTTTTGAGTTTCTCTGATTGTAGCGTGTATCACTGAACCACTTTTTGATCTCTCCTTTAGTCAGGCCTGTTATTTTCATAAGTCTAACAATTTCCGAATCTTGAGGAAATTGGTTTTTAAGGTAGCTGACTTTCAATTCTGCCAGCTGTTCTTTAGTTTTTTTTGCTCGGATGCCAAAGGAGTCAGGATTCATCAGCGCAGACTCATTTTTGATAGGCTGAGGGGCTGGAACGGCAGCAACTTGTTTGGTTTCTGCGACAGGCTGAGCAGTGTGAATCTGACTCTTCTGTAACTGTGTTTGATTTGGGACTCCTGCTACAGTCAAAGCTATGGGGGCTGTTACAGGTAACGTATTTGCACCCGCAACTTGAGTGAGAACAAGTCCCGGCTGACCAACTATTTGGCATGTCTGTAAAATTGAAGGTAAACCATTGCTAGCAGCAGAAATGTGTGCTGGAATAACAGTAATTGTCTGTGGCACAGTATGCACTGTGCCATTAAATTGTTTCCTCCTTGCTTCCTCCACTTCCTCTGGTGTCCAGCTCACACCGTGTTTCAGGCGCTGTGCAGAAAACCAGATTTTAATCTGTTCCTCTGTGTACTTAGCTTGACTGGAAAGAACAGTGATTTCCGACATGGTTGGGTATGGGAATTTGTTGTAAGTGCTAAGTAAGAGAGGATTGTTATCCAAAGCAGTGTTATAGGCTGGAATGCTATTGACAGGTATTAGGACTTTGGGAATCAGGTTTGAGTTCTGTGGAGCTGTAACAGCTGTTATAACCTGTGCCACCCCAGGCTGAAGCACCGGTGCTGGAGTCACCACCGCACTGGCCACATCTGCTGCACTGCAAACAACTGAATGGCTGGCTTTTGACTCGGAAACTGCTGGTGGGGGGTTTTCTACTACATCTTCGGAGTTTGGCTCATTTTCAGTTCCCTTTTCTTCACCAGGAATATCATCAGCTACATTGTGGAAAACAGCGATACGTTTAGTCTCAGTTTTGTTTTTCATCATTTTCATAATAGGAGTTTTGCTAATTGAGATCCCTGATGAGGGGGCCTCAGAAGAGTCGGCCTGTTCGGCATTTTCTTCTCTAACAAAACTCCCATCAAAAGTGAGATCGTTTACTGTTTGTTCAAAGATTGTCTGATTATTACGTTTCACCATGGTCAATTTAAAATTCTCCTCTCCAGGGTGGTACTTCAAATTATGTTCTGAGAGAGCATCGTATCTTTTGGTAAGAAAATTGCATTCTACACAAACGTAGGATGAATTTAATACTACGTTGGGATGCTCTGAATCCACATGAAAAGTAAACATATTGAGATCTGGAGTTTGAAAAGTACAGTATTTACACTCGTAACCACCTTCTACTTTATTGGTATTTTTCTGATTGTCTGAATCCACATACTCATGAACATCCTCATCACTTGTTACGCTCTCTGCGGTAGGGTTATCTGCTGGCGTGAGTACAGGTGGTCCTTCCTCCAAGTCTGATACCATTTCTAGATCCGGATCCTGCTCATTGGCTAAGACCATGCACGGTGTTGTTGACTTTCGTTTACTTGCCATGCCTGTTATGTGAAAATGATACTGACTGGTCAGATACAGACTTAGCTTCAAGCTCTTCTTGGTTAATAATAATGGCTTTCGGTACTTCAAGTCAGTTCTTGTAAAGTCTCAACATTTATCCCATTAGCAGCTTTTCTTTTGTAGTGCAATCAGATTAAAAATAGATAGTTGAGGATGAAATGTTGAGACACAGTTTTAAAGTCCACATCCACCACCTGTAGCAAAGAAGAGACAGTGGAATTAGTTCAGTTTAAAGAGTAACTTCTATTCTGCTACATATTTTGGCTTAAGGTAATTCAGTCTTTGGGGTTTAACCTGCCACTGTTCATCCCTTGAAAGGAGCAGACCCCTTCCAAAAAGACTTACTCTAAGCTAAGTTAAGAAAGGCAAAATTCAATCCACTACTGTATTTTAGTTCATGCCAATGCCCAGGAAGGCATAAAACACAGGAGGGTGTAAAACAGGTAACTTTCTATTTGCCTTTATTCAGAAGTCTTTTCCTTGGCACAATGCTGAGGTCAGTTGTCCCACAATTTTGGAAGCCTTGCCTTTAGGCTGCTTTCCCTAAGCTATGACAACTTCTCTCAACTGCCCCGTGAGCTCAAGTCCTTCCTATCACAAACCTGACCCCAGTATGACATCTGCACTACTGACTCTGTCACATCTTTCATGTCAGAAGTCATGCAGGGTCTCAGAAAAGACAGGCCTGGAGTGTTTTTCTATTGCATTGCATATGCGAACACAGGCGTGTGCAGGGCTTTTCTCCCAAGTCTGAAAACAGGCAAAAGAACGTCTTTTTAAGGCACTCTGACAGACAAAAGACGACTATTCTTTCTTCCCAGCTCCCCAAATGTCATTCTCCAATTGAAGACCAATCCCAAACCAATAAAAGTTGATTGCTAGCACATGGTAATTAACTAAAATCTGTTTTCATGCCTCTATGCATTAACAGGGACATGATTGACTGTGTGAACCGTACCATAGAGAAAAAACATTAAAGACTGATACAGCAAGCAGAAACCAAACAAAATTATGTATTTTCTGTTTAGAATTCCTTGCCCATTTCAAAGAACAACTGAAGTACCACCAAACAAATTCGAGGCCTACAGAAATTAAATATAACCTTAAACAGCACAGACTGGAGAGAATTTTATCTCATGGGGAACACAACTAGTCTGTTGGAAACGATGCACAAACTTTTGCAGAGCGTTACAGAGAAAACTCTGTAATAGTTTTCTTCCTGAAACAAAATGAGACACTGATTTCTCATACCAGAAATCCCAGAGGTACATGACTTTTTAGAGAGTGGAATATCATCTACTTCCCAAAGCGTGGGCAAGCTCAAGGGGAATACTCAGTAGCCGTTTCAGAAGGCTTAGAAAGGGAACAGCATCTATCAGGTTAAAATTAGGCAGCCTGCTTTGTTCATGTCTTAAAGGAAAAAGAACGGTGTAAAAGGAAGGTAGTTACAAGAATGGGAAGGGGAAAAGAAATACTATTTTTAACTGCACGATAAGATGATTTCTTTTTGATTAAGGGAGGGCAGAGGCTGTGGACAGGAAGATAAATAATTATCAGCTTCACATCTTTTCTTTAGGCAAAAGACAGAAGTGTTCATCCACAGCTGCCATTCAGTGCTGCTCTATAAGTTCTGCTTTTGAAACTGTGTCTCACTTCACTTTTTCATCAATATCCTCCCCAAATGTTTTTAACAGTCACCCTCTGCACTACTTCTGTGCTTATATCCAAAGTGCACAGCCTGACATGACAGGCTTTTTATGCCAATGATATGGTTACACAGCATTAAGGACACTGACAATGTTCAGTAAATCATGGGTAATCGTCATTCCGGGATGACAATTATTTAATAGTACTGAAGTTGAAAGATACCCTTCTTCCACAAGTTAATGCTGGCAGTCTGTAAAACTGTACAGAAGTGTAAAAGTTATTTATTTTAATATATATACGAAGTATGTATTGCAGGCCATCTCATTTATCTATAAAGTGAGAGAACCGTGAAGCAAAGCTAGATGGATGCATTTGTCTCAGTGTACTGAGGGACAAGAGGTAGAGCATTATTAACCGTGCTGCTTCTCTGCGGGGCTAGAGGGCTCTTGACAAAAGAAAGACAACTGCCAAGACCCAATGTTGAGCAATGCTCTTGGGGAAGAGCTGGGTGGTATTACCTAATCTTTCTGCGATCTTGAGTAAAATTTCAAAAATGCCAGAAATGCCCATTTCCAAAAGCTACTCAATGGCTAGTTCTGCTGTCTGAAGCTGCAGTTGAAGAAGTGACTGCAGTGCTCTGCAGTGCCTCATCCCTAGCGCTGCACATAAGATCAATCCGCAGGGCAGCCTGAGCAAGAACAGGGGCTTGCTGAGGGTCCTGCTCTGGGATGGCACAGAGCACAACTGAAAGCAACGTCTGACCCAACATGCAGTGCTGAAGCACGCTGGAGATAATAAATAAAACAGCAAACCTGTCCAACAAATCTCTAAGTGGTTTTCTCCAGACCCCTCATTTACCCAGTATCGTTCACTGTGCCTGTAAGCCCACAGGTCCAAGTGCAATTGCAGCGCTTGCAGCCTTTTAGCTAAATCTCTGTATCGCATCTCAGTTTGCTGTGGTTGTTTCCTTCACGGTGCACAGGCAAATTATCTCATCCCTCCACTGTTTACCAACAGAGCAACGTGTCTCTTTGATGCAAGCAGGTCTCAGAAAAAGAAAGCTGCATCTATGCTCTTCTGACTACACCATGTAAGATTTTTTTTTTTAAAGGATGTTGTGATTTCAAAGCCCTGTTTAATTCATGGCTATGAAGAGCTACAACAGCGTTCACTAAGATCTCAACAAAATGAGATGCTTGCAACCCTTCCCAGCCTTCTTTCCTCCACAGAAACCTCCATTCCCTTCTCTTTGGTGCTAATGGGATTCTTCCATCTGTAGCACCCTGCTTGACATGTTCTCCCAGTTAACGAGGGGATTATGAAAACTCACACTCCAGTAGTTTATCAATCCAATTATGCATCACCCATGTGTTTCAGTTTCTCTAGAACACCTCACCTGTGCTGCTCACAAGAATGCCCCGTGGGACCTTGCCGTGCATCCTAACTTCAGTCAGGTTTGCAACATCCCGTTCCAGTAGGCCAATTAGTCCAGCAAAAAATGAAATCAGACTGGCTTTATACAGTCTGGTTTTGACAAATCCACCTTTTTAAGAACCTTGTTACAATTCTCTAGCTTCTTACAGACTGATTTTTAGTACATTATTCCTATATTATCCTGGGAATGAAGATCCTGTTAACTGATCTGTGATTCCCTATGTGTTCTTCTCCTCTGCTCATGCCTCTCCTTCATTTAAGACTAGGTAGGTACTACCTTTGCCCATTTCAAGTCCTCTGAGACCTCCCTCCACCCCCCATGAATTCCTGAAGAGCATCGCTAACAGTTCAGAGATTGCTTTGGCTTGTCCCCTTACATACTTTAGGGTCAAATAGAATCACAGAATGTTAGGGGTTGGAAGGGACCTCTGGAGATCATCAAGTCCAACCCCCCTGCCAAGCAGGACCATAGAACCTAGGGCAGGTTACACAGGAACGCATCCAGATGGATCCTGAAAGTCTCCAGAGATGGAGACTCCACAACCTCTCTGGGGACGCCGTTCCAGTGCTCTGTAACCCTCACAGTCAAGAAGTTCCTCCTCAGGTTGAGGTGGAACTTCCTGTGCTCTAGCTTGTGTCCACTGCCCCTTGTCCTATCACAGGGCACAAGTGAAAAGAGGTTGCCCCTTTCTTCATGACACCCAGCCCTCATATATTCATACACATTAATTAGATCCCCTCTCAGTCTTCTCCAGACTAAAAAGCCCCAGGTCTCTCAACCTTTCCTCATAAGGCAGCTGTTCCAATCCTCTAATCATCCTCGTAGCCCTGCGTTGGACTCTCTCAAGTAGATCTCTGTCCCTCTTGAACTGGGGAGCCCAGAACTGAACGCAGTACTCCAGGTGAGGTCTCATGAGGGCAGAGTAGAGGTGGAGAATCACCTTCAACCTGGGGATTTTGTCTAGACGTGACCTTAGTTGATGCTGTTTGCTGTGTCATTGGATCTAAGCCTTCACCCCTGCAGAGTAACACCGGCNATCGAGGTTGTTGATGAAGATGTCAAACAGGACTGTACCCAGCACTGATCCTTGGGGGACTCCACTAGTTACAGTTACATGACTTAATATTGTTTAAGATTTACTGGTTTTATCTGGACTGTATTTTTATCCCTTGCTGTTAATACTGACATTGTATTGTGCAATTTTGTTTGTAATGAAATATTCCAGGTGTTTGCTTTATGTCAAAAACAGCTTTTCCCAAAGAAAGATTCTGGAGAAAAACTTTCAATTAGTTGCACTCTTAATCTCTCAAGACATTAACCACTGCAATCCTCTTCCGTAATTTTACCTCAGATTTTCATACAATGGGCTGGCAAAACCAGCCCATGAAACAGACATTTTTCCAGGAACACTAAAAAAAGTAAGCACAGGTACACTTTTTATAAGTCTAGGACCTTACATTTCATCTTTGAGCAGGCAATTGCTCACAACACTGCCCTTCAGAAACAGACCATAAACAGTTAATAATCCCAATTTGTCAATAATTATATTATGATGGATTTATTCTCCAGAGTGGAATTCAACATTTAAAGTTGTCTCTATAGCAGATTTGGATAAAATTTGTATAAATATTTACTAAAGGCAGGCAGAAACCTTCTACCCATTTGATTATAGTTTGAGAAGGAAAAGACAAAGGGTTGACAGCAGAAGACACACCTAAAAGAATCTGTTTCTAGTGCAATTTTTTTACCCACCTCTTCCTTCCCTCACCCAAACAGGAGTAGCTGATGCAGCAAGAAAATAAATGAGATTACAGCAAGTGCTCACTGTGTGTTCAGGCTGTATGCTTTATGAAAAGGCATTTCTCCCTGCTTGCTGCATGACACTTCCATCCAGAGTGCAGGAAAAGCATGCCAACAAAAAATCCAAAGCCAAATAATGTGATTTTAAGAATACGCACGAACAGGGTGGCTCAGGAGAAGACAAAGCAATAGAAACTGCTTCTAACTTTTAAAAATCACCTAGATTACAAATTGCCTGTGATCGCTCTCAACACAGAAAATGTTGTTTTGTCTTCTCCTTATAGCATCTGATTAATCCACAACAATATGCAATGGTTGATTCTTTGTTTAGCCTCCTCCTAACTATTACCATTTATTCAGAGTAGATGTATCCATGTCAAAAACTATTCTACACAGAGCCCAGTGTAGGCTAATGTGCTCTGATCTGTGCTGCCTCTCAGCAAGAAGGGTGAAAGACTTTGTTTCATAGGGCCATTTTCTTCAGTTGTTCATTATCTGGGAAGTTCAGAAGATGTTACTGTTTACAACTCCCAGATAAACCCAAATCTCACTAAACCCTGCAATATTCACATCTGATTCCTGGTTTAAAATGAGGGCTGGTTTTAATTCAACACACAACTGAAACTTCTCAAACTGATTTCAGCTGGACTTAACATGTGCTACAAAGACAAAGGCATGTTTAGGGTCTTTGCTGCATTACAACTTGCAAGGAGGGAGGCACGTAGCAAAAGCTATAGCTCTGCCTGTCCCCACACAGCTCCGGGCTGTGCCAGAGCCAGACCTGTGCTGAAGCACTGGGAAAACCACGCAGAGCCCAGCAGAGGCTGAAAGGAGCCTACCACAGGACACATGACCAGACTTCCTTCATTACCTCCTATCCCCACTGGTTTTAACGGGTAACTAGCAGGTGCCATCAAAGTAAACTTCAGAATTCCAGGCCAGAAGTGACTACTAAATGACCTAGATTATCTTTCTCTGTTATGAAGTATCCTCCAGGTACCTCTACAGCGAGCACAATAACTTGTGCCATTGCTTTTGACACACAAAGCCACAGTCAGTTGTTACGTCTGATCATACAGAAGCTACTGATCAAACATGATCAATAACAATCATGGGTGCACTGACAAAGACCTACCTTTAACATCTATGGCACTTGTCTCTACTCCTCAGCCACATCAGCATGTATTTTCTGTGTGATCCAGCCATCTTGGCAGCTAAACCTCACATACGTACTTTTTTTTGAGCTCTCAGGTGTTCAATTCAAACAGTGAGCATAGGAAGTGACTTCTGGACTTACGTAAATGCTTATCATACCCAATAAAACAGCAGAGAGTTGGGGCTACTTTTTTGCACAGTTACAGCTCTGTTTTGTGTAGCTTGCTGCACTGTTACACAGGAAAAGGGAAGGAGGAAGAAATAAACTATTGACATGAGAAGATTTTAAAATGTGTTTTGGGTTGAATAAACATTTAATTCAGCCCTAAAAATGTTTCATTTTGGCTTTAAAAAAAAATACAATAGTAAAAAGCTATTCATTTCAAAAATCGTATATCAAAAAAGTTTCTCCTTAACACATCAAAATAAAAGGTTTTATTCTCCTGGGATTTCTTTCTTTAAAATGAAACAATCTGGCACACACACGATTTCACAAAATGTTCCTTTCATCTTGGATCTGCATTTTTTTTTTTCCCCAGATGAAAAATTTCTAGAGACCTTCGTTTTCCCAGGCCCTAGTCTAGTGCTGGAAGTACAAGACCTTCCTTTCACTTCCTGGAGTTCGTGTCCCCAGACACCTTTCAACTTCTTCAGAGACCAACGCAGCAGTCCTACAGATGGTCTCCTTTGCTAGATAGCCCGACTCATTCTCTAATCATCCCTTGTGCTATACAGGAACCCCCGCGCTTTTAAAGGTGACACAGCTCAGCACAGATTGTCTCCTTCTCCTCTCCCCCTCCTCCACTGATTGCAACTAAGCGTACGCACCCTTGTCACATTGGAAACCAGATTTAAAATCGGCTGCTCTCTGCTTTCATTAATATTTGCCTTTCACCGTAGCAAAACAGTATCTTCTCAACAGCAATTAACAGCATTGGGAGTGCTCTGCCCTTAAAGAAGTGGGAGTAGGTCTCAGGGCTTAGCAGCTTCCAACACCATGGCTCCTGCAAGGCCAGTGGCATTTGCAGGAGCATGAGAAGCAGCAACAGCAGCTCAAGGAGACATTGGTGCAGGCCAACACAAAATCTAGACAGGCCAAGGAGGAGAATCCATTCAACACAGGTGGTTTAAAGCAGTCTGCAAGTGTGTGTGACAGGTACCAAAGCATGATCAAGGGCAGGTAATAAAACATCCTCCAGATTCTACCTCGGATACAAAAGGTAGTGATACATTATGACTGAGAATTCTGCCTTTTTTTTTTTTTTAAACAGTGGAATGCATTTCTCAGACCTCAGGGCTAGATCCTTGCCAAATTTCAAGTTCCTACGTCAAATCCCTGAGGCACAGAACTGTTCAGAAGAAGAAAGATAATATGGGATAACACCGAGATTGTATTTTTTCTTCTCCTAGCTTCCCTCCTCACTGTTAATTTTGCTCTCAAACCAGCTGAATGTTGCCCCAAAACTCAATGAACAGAGAACAAAGGCAGCCTCCAAACAGAAACAATGTGTGAGAAATTCTCTTTTCAACAATCCTAAGAAACTGAAAACAAGGACTTACAATGGACTCACCAGGTGACACTAACACACACTGCTACATGCTCCGCATGAACACAGAGATGTGCATACACCAGGATACAGACCTGTAATTTAAGTAACTTGTAAAGGATCCCAAAATACTTGAAATAAACTTATAAACCCAGTGTCTGCACAAATGAGGAAAAAACAAGGACTAGGGACTGTCACTTGAAAAGCAAAAAACAGTTACAGTTCTATTGCATGGACCTAACTCAGGGCATGCCAAGGGGAAGGCTTTAAGGCACGTTACCAAGGCTGCAACTACTCCTCAGGGCCTCCTCCACCACTACGGCCACGGTGGGCTTTTACTCATGCGTGCTTCCTCAGAACCTCTTCTGCATGCCCTAGACCCACCTGCTTCCTGCCCCATGCCCTCCTTAAAGCCTCCTCCAGCCTCTTAGGTCTGCTACCACTTTGTGAGAAGATCAAGGAGCACAGAATGCATAAAAAGTCCTGTATTTTCTTTGCCACATTATTTGCTTCTCCACTTAGAAAGTAAAAAAATGCGACTTCAGAGCTGATATTTTAGAAGTTTTTTTTTTTAATGTGGCTCCAGAATGCTTCCAGTATCATATAACAGCTTGACAGCTGTAAGCTGAATCACATAAGGTAAGGACAAACAAAACCAATCTTAACAGACATGTCATCACAGAAACAATGAATTTAATCTAGTAAGTATAAAAAAGTATCATATTATGTCATAAATCCAAAGTTTTGCTTTTTTTAAAAATACAGTCATGCTTTAATATGTCTATTCTTTGATATTCTACATATTTACAGTAGTTTAATAATATAGACATGTCATGTTGTTTATGGGAATTTAATTAAATTTTAATTTCCAATCAAATGCAGTTAAGACACAAATTGGGGATAACAGGAACTAATCATTATCCGAAAAATAAGACATGCATAATTTACTAATTTCTAAGAAAATGACAAAAATTAAAAATCAATACTCTGAGGGTACATTGAGATAAAGGACTGATAAAACACTCACCAATACAATTTATCCCTTTACAAAAAAAAATTTGCCCAACTACCACGATATCAAACAATGAGAATCATTCGCCATTTATGAAAAGTTACCAAATGTACAAAAGCAAATCAAGATTAGAGAAAATAATTTAAATCAAGGTTCCCAACACGTAGATTTAAACTGGGATCAAATAACCTATTTTAAACTATTTTTATTTCTATCAATTATTCCAGTTCCCATATATTAGGATTGTTTCTGAATTTACGCATTAGTTAAATGATATCTGGGGGGAAATAAGGGAATACAAAGATTGGGAAGGAGAGGCAAGACGAACACGGTTAGCGTTGTTATTAAATCAACCAAATTAGAAGAGCCCAGGATATGGCTGGGGTGTGGTACTCAAAGAGAATGTTTATGAGAGTGTCCAAGTTTAGCATAAGAGAATAGGCAGGCCTGGAAAGCCCAGGGGAATAAGATGCATCTGCTGTTGTAGGCAGCCCCAGCAAAATGTTACTGGTTCACTAGCCTGGGGCAAGCTTTTTTTTTCCTCCCCTTTTTTGACAGCCAAGTACAATATTAGCTTGCCTTTTTTTTTTTTTTCTCTCCTCTTTTGCCATCGTCAAGCTGAGGCCGGGTGAGAATATTTTGTGTCTAGACTAATAAATGTTTGCAAGGATTTTGCAAGACTGGTTTATGGGAACAGAATCCACTTTTTGTTTTTCTGCTGGAAAAAGCAGCATTAAAAGCAAATGAGCACCATCATGCATTTGTTTTAAATTGCATATTACAGCACTGCTATTTTGTGTGCAATCAATACATAATTTGGAAGAAAAATGCTTTTAAAATTCAAAGCTATCCCTGAGCAGCTAAGGTTCTCTTGGAAACTGAAGGAGGAGTCTGAAATTATTGTTCTTTTGTTTGCATCCCCCAGTGGGAAAGGCAGCACACAACTAGAAACCACTGTGCTTTGAGGCCGCGTGAATCATTAAGAATAAAGATCAACCCCCCTTCATTTAAACATTAGATATTAAAACTGAATCTAGGACAAAGGTAAACTAAACAGACTTTCCTTCCCAAGCAGTTATTGGGTTAAACAAAATACCAAAGGGACTATATAAATCTTGTAACTTCCTCTACTGAAATGAAAAGATACTTCTATTTTGCAAAACACAGCCTGCCTAGATTCTCATTACAAGCATCAACTTAATCAGTGGAAATTACTGGGATATGCATGGGCCAAAACCTACATTTTCTTTTTAACATTTGTTTTGGAGGGCGGAGTATCTCAAATGAAATGGCTGACCGAGCTTACTTCATCCCTTTGGGTGGAAATGACTGAATCTTTCCACACAAGGTAGCGCAGAGAAGCTGCTCTGGTGCAAAGCGATCTTCAGCCCCGACCCTCCAGCAAGCTCGCACCCTCAGCCCGACTCTCCCAAGGGTCAGCCCTCTGCAGCATCTCCACTGAAACACAGCTGGTAAGGAAGAGCGCTCCTGTTCAGTAAGTCACAGGTAGTAACTTCATGAGGATTACATGCAGAAATAGGATACTCACTCATATAAAGGAGCATATATCCAGAAATTCTGCCCTTAGAACTAGCTTGTGCCCACGTGCATCTGGCCTAAGCTGCAGTAGAAGCATTGCTCGCTCTTCATCAGTAAGCACGTGAACCACAGAGCACCGTGTCTGCACCGGCGTCATCCACGCAAATATTAATATACTGGAAAGCTTTCAAAGCAAAGGATTCGGAATAGAATTTCACTGTATTCAGTAACATAAATCTTCTCCCTCTCTGAACATTATACATGATTAATATATATGTTTCTATACGTGACTGTTTCTTTACTGTGCGTGGAAAGTGTAAATCTAGTTTACTTCAATATTACTCTTTATTCCATCCTTTTTCCCTCCTCTTCCCAGAGGAAAGAAACAGCAGATATTAACAAGGCCTTATTTTTCCCCTGGAGGGACCCCAGAAAATCAAAAAAAGAAGCTTCCTTCCATCTTATATTATTTCTTTTAAATGAAATAAAAAAAATAGTTCTCTACTCACGCACAAATTCCTCCAACAAATTTAAGTAAAACATACTAAAGGAGTCAAATTTGAAAAAACACTCATAAGACACATGGAGTAAAGTTGTGGGAGTTTGTGTCGCAGTTCAACAGATGCCTACAATGCCAGCAGGGATCTCGTAGGGGCACCAACTCCTCAGACTGATCCATGCGCAAAACACATGATGCTCCAGGTATGCTGAACCTTTTGTCAGTCCAGATTCCTACTGAGAAGTCTGGAGGACACAGAGCCATAAGTATTCAACCCTGCAAAAAAGGCTGGACATTGTGCAGTGCTCCAAGAATTCCACTGAAGCTGCAAATGTGTTTCCTTTTGCTGAGAACCCTACTGAAAAACAAAACCCCAAGTCTTCACACTTGCTCCACCTAGCTCACCTGGCAACTGCTGCCAAGCGCCCAACCCCTCCTGACACAGCTCTGATTTGCAGGGCAACCTCAGCTCCAAGTGACGTTGCTGAAGGCAGCTGACCTATGTATAAAAAGGCAGTATTTTTCTACTGTGGAAGTATTCTAAAGATTAACTAGGAATCTGGACTTCTTGAAGAAGCATGCAGCTGTAATTAGGGTTTAACTACCAGTCTTCTACGGCCCACGTAGTAATAACTGTCCTTTCCTTTCTTCCCCATTGTGTCCCCTCTTTCTAGGCCATACAACATTCCGAGATACCATTTTGACCTAATTACCAAAACAGAGAGTGACACCAACGCACAGGGCCAGTAGAAGGGTTTTAAAATCAACCGCATTTTGCATACGAAGCAATGTCCTTCCATTATAACACAGGGAAGGACAGGGAAGAAAGCAACCACTTTAGTACCATGGTGTTTTTTAGGCTAATATAGCTCCATTTTTAGGAAAGCCAAGCTTAGAGACCTCTACCAAGACTGCCTCAGACTATACAAACACCTACTTCCATCTATGAAGTTCTTGGCACCTTTGTAAGGTAAGACAATATTAAAGTAATCACACTACTAACCTATAAACAAGGATTTGAGCCTGAAAACCTGTATAAAATGATTGCTTAATTCACAGCATTCATTGTAAGCTAACAGCTACTTCCTATTCCATATACGGAATGAAAGAAGCATTTAGGTCAGAAAAGACCTTTAAGATCATTGAGTCTGACAGCCCAACACTGCCAAGTTCACCACTAAACCATGTCCCTCACACCACATCTACACATCTTCTAAATACCCCCAGAGATGGTGACTCCACCACTTCCCTGGGCAGCCTGTTCCAGGGCCTGACAACCCTTTCGGTGAAGAAATTTCTTCTATTTTTTGGACACACTCCAGCACCTCAATTACCTTCTTGCAGTGAGGGGCCCAAAACTGAACAGCCGTCAAATGAGGTGCGGCCTCACTAGTGCTGAGTACGGGGGTACAGTCACTTCCCTGGTCCTGCTGGTCACACCATTTCTGATACAAGCCAGGATGCTATTGGCCTTCTTGGCCACCTGGGCACACATATGTGGTTCACAAGACGCTCTAAAGATTCAGAGTGCTGAATGTGTGGAACTTTAACCATAATAATTAGAAAGTTTGAAAGCTCATTTCCGTCCTTCTGTCTGGTGGGGTGAATTTGGCGCTCAGAACGGTGCTGGCTTTGCCAAACAGCAAGAGCTGGTGTTATGCATGCCTCATTACACACTTCTGTCTGCCCACTGTCCCAACAAAACTGCCAGCCTTCCAGGCTTGCTTGAGCAACAACTTCAAATTGTGGTTCCGTTAGATTTCTTCAACTAGTGAGACCAATGGACAAGGAAGGTGAGCAGCAAGACTGCAGAATGCCACCAGGGAAGGCCAAGTTGCACAGAGTGGACCTAAAGACCAAACTCGCTTTCTTAAATGGCTCCAAACACAGTCTGAAGCCTGTTCTTTGAACGTAGAATTTAACGAGCTCCTTTAGACTTGTTAGGCACAAGCAGAGGTCAAGCTGCTAAAGGATGTTTGCAGTGTAAGTTTTTTGCTATCTTTGACATAATTTAAGGTGTGCAAAAAGTAGCATATTCAAAGTTCTTTACCCATTTTCCTAAACACTCTCCCATCTAGCCACATCCGTTCCTCTTTTAGTCATTATTTCCTAGTTTCTGTGCTTTAGCATGATACTGCCCTTTTCATATGTTTAACAATACAATAAATGCTTACTCTACATTCCAGTTCTTGCCCCTCTAGATGACACTCTTTTTCACTGCATTCTATGGAACTTTAACATTTACTATGATCTCAAAACTCTTAAGGATAAAGGACTGGTACACATCTTCCCACAGGTGACAACAGCAGACTTTTACTCAGTTTTGGCTGAAGTTGGTTAGACAGGATCCACTGGTAGTAGAGACACTGTTTTATGAAGAAAATCTAGAACTTCACTGAATGAAAAAGACTTGAGTGGACCTTCTGAAGTTCCTTCCACTTCCTTGACAGAAAGGCAATAGAACTGGAAATGAACCATCAGTTAAAGTGATGCAAGGCACAGAATTACGAAATGCCATCTGGATGGTACAGGATCAGGAAACGTATCATTTTGGGTGGTTTCCACCTCCACAGAGAAGGAAACAACTGTTTATGCAGCAAAGTGGTTTAAATATTTGGGAAGGTCCTGAACTAGCCACAAAAAAATAATTAAAAAGGAGAGAAGATTAATTGGAATAAGGATAATAAATTGGAATTAATAATAATAATGCTGAAAATAAGCAATCACATCCCTTTGATAGCCTGAAGGAGCTACTTTAACGGCTAATTTGACAATATTGGAAACTTAAAACAATAACAACAGAAAATCATATTCTTATAGATATACACTCAATATAGGTGATGCTACTGACACGTAGTGGGGAGATACACAAGTAGAACACTAAGATCAATACTGCTGCCTATTCAGAAAATAGCAAGTAAACAAAAGAAAAAGAAGAAATGGCACTATATTGAAAATTGCATCACTTGTTTACTTGTCACCGACAACTCGGAGGTGAACCATCCTGGACATTTATGGATCAATGACCCCGCATCTAAAGCTCAAGGAGAGGGAACATGGACCATTAATACACAGAAGAGAACACCACATCCATGCACTCAGTTAAAAATGTTCAGAACCTTCCCCCACACCATGACCCCAAAAATGTTACCGGACAGGACTTCAATTTAATCAACAGACACGGAAAAAATCACTCTGTAAATTTTGGAACAGGTTCAGGGTTTCAAAAATTAGAAAACATAAAAATACTGAATCTGACACAGTGGAATTCTTGAGCAGCCCTCAGCTTGACAGGTAATGAGAAAATGACCAGCAAAGTAAAGATTAGCCATAGCTTAGCTACCAGATAGTGCCTTGGTTATATTTATTATGTGCAAACAGAACAAAACCCATTTATATGCACTTGGTGCTTTAAAAGTTCCAGTTACATAAAGATGGAAAAAATCCTGAACTCAGACTTGAGGAAAGAATCTGACTTCAAAGATATATAGCTATTTTTAAAATAAGATGCTTCTAAAGTCACATCTCAACAAAAGGGTCATAACTAGATGAAAAAGTTACTCAAAATTTAGTATTTTCCCTCTGACTACAGACAAACAAATGGGGGAAAAAACAGGGGGAAAGCTCAGGGGTTGCAATAAGCTTTAGTGAAATGCTACAGCCTGCTCAGTGAAGCAAAAGACACAAGAAATAGTCTTCTCAGTACGTTGGGAACAAAAGGAATCTTCACAATAGTACAAAGTCCATTATTTGACAGAAATTCTTCGGTATCGAGCACTCTACAAAAGGCAGAACTGCTCAATACACAGCTCTAACAGTCTCCAATGAGGTATTAGTACAGTGATAAATATAGTCTATTCCAATAACAACCAACAGTGATAAATGACAGCAATTAAGGCTAGACACTAGACACTGCATCCACCTAAAGCACATGCAGGTCATCAAGGGTGTTGCAAGAGAGGAAATAATCCAGAGTCGTAAGAAGCAGTAAGAGAACAGAAAAGTATGCTTCAAATAAAAGGTCTGCCTCAAACCGCTGTTTTAGAAAGACAAGTTTGGGGACAATCACAATACAGACACGCATGACCTGAATGTGATAGCAAAGGGCTTTTCAGTCTAGCAAAGATACAAGAACCACTAGCCTGAAGTTAAAAGCAAATAATTTCCGTTATAAAAAATTGCATCTACTTCTAATCGGCTCAGAGGAATTCATAGGGCAACACAAGCGAAAGAGACTGCCTTGCTGACGACGTCTAAAGACAGTAAAAAAAAGGGTTTTTAAAACGATGCGTGCTCACCCGAAGAGGTGGTAATTCAGGGCACTCCTCTAGCTCACATCAGGCAGGTTGTTTTAAACACGGTTTCTCTAAGTACTAACACGCTTTCTGGGTTTTTTTTGCGTGAAATCCTTCTAAGCAAAGCCAAACAAAAACAAGACTGGTGGTCAAAACCTACAGATAGCTTTTAAAATTCCTCTCCCATTCCTATGTTTAATGGAGTATTTGTTTTCATGTAGCAAGTTCCACAACAAAATCCACTTTTTATTTATACAATGTTTAGATGCACTTTGGCATAACCCATATGCTTTCTGTACATCTCCACTTTAAAAAAAAGTGGCAGCTATTGCAGCTTGCAAACCAAGAGACATCTCACTGTTTTACATGACACTTCGTGCAAAGCAAACTTCTGCGTCCTTCCATTAACTATTTAACCTACGGAAAGGCCAAGCAGCTCAGAAATAAAGCACAAGTACCTACCAGATAATGTTCACTATTGCAGATACTCTGAGCCCTTTCAGAGATCCAGAACTGCCTCCATTACATGGTTTACTGAAGTCGGTGTTGATCTCCGGTGCCGCACATCCTGATCTAGGGGAGAGCCGAGCGTCAGAACGCACCCCAAAACCCAGACACCCCCAGAAGAGTAAGCCAGACATCTTCCCCAACTTTGCCTGCACATACACCGTCCTGCTCCTCCACGCTCGGCCCCGCTCTGCGACGCCCCGGGATGCCAGGCAACTCTGGAGCCAGAACTTCATGGCTCGCTGGCTGCCGGCAGTGCCTCCGCCAGCCCGGTGACACCGGGCGGGAACTCGCCGCCCCTCCGGGCGCACCGGGATTGAACTTCTCCACTCTCCGACTGACGAGTCAGGCGGATCTTCCCCCGCGCTGGGGCGAGCAAAGCCTCGCACAGGCTCCCGGCTTCACAACCGGCACAGGGCGGAGGAGGGAAGCGCGGGGAGAGGAGATGGTCCTCGGGCTCGAAGGGGTTTAACGCCCCGCCGGGCCGGGCCGGGCCGGGCGGGCACGCAGCAGCCCACTTCCAAGTTACGCCCCGGCTCTCCCCCCGCCCCGGCTCTGCCAGGCAGCCTGGACCCGCCGCCCCCGGCAG
>VZZY01014526.1:697076-733034 GCA_013400335.1 Eurystomus gularis
GGGGAGGAGCGGGGGCGACAGGCCGAGAGTTACCGGGTGGCAGCGCCCGCTCCTCTGCCGACAAACTTGGGCCCCCCAGCAGCCCGGCGGGTGTTAAGGGCGGCGGCGTCGTTGGCCCTGGGAGGGCTGCTTCTCCGACGCCAGCCCCGAGCTCCCCTCAGGCGCCCTGAGCTGTCACCGAGGGAGGACGTTGCCGCAGGGTCCAAACCGGGGGCGAGCGAGCACAGAAGTAACGGCTCTGAGGAAAACCCCCGTCCCCTCTTTTTGTGTAGTTACAGAACTTGGACAAAGGGGACTTCTTCCTTTAAGTACATACCTAGATATTTTAGCCAGTATTTAAACTCCCGCTGCATTACTTCTCAAAAATACTGTTTCTACATACTATTTCTTTCATCGCTGTTTGCCATTTTGGTTCAGGCTCTAAAATAGGATTGTTTCCCTAAGAAAGAAATACAAAGATGGGGCGTGTTGGATCTGTTAAGATTTAACCATTAACAGGCTGTCATGGAAGGATAAAGATTTGTACAATTTAAAAAAAATCTGTATAGGTACAGTATCCTGTACAGGAAGGAGTTTGATCAAAGCTTTGAAGAGCACAAGTTTTGATCCCAGGAACGTTTCTGGTCCCTCATTTCTGCACTGTCACTCTGGTTTCAGTCATATTGGAGAACGGGGTCAGCAAACTACCTCAAAAGTCCCTTCGAACACGTGACAGCAGCCAAGGTGGAGATCGAGTTAAGGGAAAAATGACATTAATTCCTTTATTACATTGCCATCACACTACGTTACATTAAAATTTAGATTTTCAATATAATTTTTCTTCCCCCTTTGCTGTATAACCAACACACCAAGAGTGGAGTAAGCTGCTCACATACAGTTCTTATTTTAAAGCCTTTAGACTCATGCTGGTTTGTAAATGGAAGGTTGTTAATGATCGGAAGTATTCTGTGATTAAAGCAGCAAAAGCCTCCAGAAAGGTGATGATTTTTTTATTGATACCCATCCAAACAATACAGACAGAAGAAAAAAGATCGGCATAGTACACAAATGTTTGAACAAACACACTAGAAAGAAACAAAAATAAGGTAATGAAAACATGTAAGAAACTAAAGGCGGACAGAGGGATTGCACAGTTAGGCATTCAGTATCACCAGACCTTGGGTATGAGGTGTACCATGCTGTGTATTTTACCACAGATGATATAAAGTTTTATTCTCATGAAATTTTGCCTTATTAGCAATTTACCAAAAAAATAACTCCATCAGATTAATGGAGATTTTCTCTGCTGGTTTGAAGAGGCATGTGTCTTCAAAACAGGGTATTGCTTTGCTTGTACTTAAATATATTTATCATCAACGATATATTCACTTTTATGTAATAAACAGATATAAAATTCTAGGTAACTAGAAAACTCTTTACAATTTAATTCAATTACAAGCCACCTGACCGGCAACTAACAATTTATATTAAAATACTGTTCTCCAGTATCAAGAAGATTGTCATTATTACAAGCAAGAGTAAGCTTTACCTTAGAAAGTTTCAGTAGTAAATCTTTCTTTGTTTCAAGTTAGATTTTTTTGACAGCCAAAAATATGCCATAGCAAAAGTTATGTTTGTAGAAAGAGAGTGTTTCTCCCACATACTTTCTTTACATTGATAATTATATGAAAACCACTTGAGGTGCTATCAGGTAATTAAAAAAAAATTACCTCTGTACTCCATTAAAAGGTTTCTAAAGGATTTTCTTTTCATCTACCAAAATAAGATTTGGTTTAAAACCTTTATGTAGTATGCAATGGATTGTACAGCACCACAGGCTACTTCAGAATAATGTATTCACACAAGCTGGAAAACAACGATCAAATTGATCCAGTTTCAATCATTTTCTTTTAACAAGAGGTACTGAAATTATCTGGGAGATGTTCAGATCTGCAGCCTTCCAAAGGCAATCACAGCAGTATGTCAAATAAAAATATATATAGGACAAAAGGATCAAATCAAAGCAGTTAAAGGACTTTATTTGAACTTTCTTAATAAATTTTAAGATAGATTTGTTTAATATATGTATAAATATATATGTAGAAGTAATCTTTATTGAATTATGCACACATACCAGCATGCAAAGAAAAGAAAGCATTACAGAGAAGTGTGTAGAAGTCAAGTATCACTGAAGGTAACTGAAGGCTGCAATTTCTTTCTTCATTTCCTAGTAAGAAAAAGACAAAACCAGCAGTCAGCATGAATAAAAGCTTAAGAAACTCTATTCTTTCATAAAAAGAATAAAGAATCTGTACATACATACAATTGTTAGTGATATTTAGCAAATACAGGTGCTACCACCATCACAATGTCTTTCTATAGCCACTAGCTTCAAACGCATCCTTCTTTACGCATCCAAAATACAGGCTAGAGGGACTGTCTGGATTGGGATCCAGAGAGTATGGATCTGTATCAACCGCGGCTTCCAGTTAGAAAGAGGAGACAGTTCCTGAAAAGCCACAACTAGCAGCTGGAAGTGTTCTTTTCTGAATAATTACTTATTAAAGTCTGTCTCTTCATACAGTGGAGCTTGCTCCTGACCGACTTGCATGGTCACTCTGAATAGGAGATTTTTTTTTCTAAAAGCTAAAGGCAGAAGTAGGAAACAAAGAAATTCAGTCCCTTTTAATTTAAGCATTAAAAGTTAAGTACCTAAAAGCTCACCGGCCCTGAGATAACATACACAAATCCCTTCTTGTTCTGAACCACATCATTACAGTGGATGAGAGAAGGGCACGTTTGTTTCCGGAACGGCCCCCATGAATCCAAATCATCCTCACTGTTGCACAACTGGAATGGAGCGTCCGTTCTAACAGTGTATCAGATGTGGAAGCAAAGATCAAGATGACCAGGGCTGAAAAGAACAGGCTTCCTCTTTTTTAAGGCAGACTGAGAGGCATAAAGAATTTTATCCCTTCTCGGGCACAAGCATCTCAAACACAACTGGGTTCAAGGATCTTGAATCAGAAGACTGAATATCCAACCTATCGAAATCGACTCAATCCTGGGAATGCCTGACTGGGACCATAGGTGCCTCTGGAAGATTTCTGCTGAGTTCTGACAACTCAGAAATCCTCTCTTACAGGAAGAGATCAGAGAATGTGACTCATTAGCATTAAACCGGCACAGGCAGAAATCTCCCCTTAGGTCAAATTAAAGGTGCTTGAGCCATGGTAGTTAAAAAGAGATTATGGTGAGACTAGAGAAAAGTCTCAAACTCTTGTTATGTTTCATACTGATTTCAAGAATGGAATGACTACTATACCAATTACTCTCCCCTGTAAGGGGAAAAAGAAGCAGCAACAGGCTTAGAAAAGCACCCTCCTTTCATAGCCCCCACCCCTGAAAAGGTTCTGGAGAAGGACTATTGACAGACTGAGGTTAACTGCTTTGAGAGGGCTGTGTGGGTGGACCCATTGTCTTACAGTTGAAGCCTTTTCCTGCTGAAACTGCCAACAGTTATGCCAAATACAACAATAGTTTTGCAATATGGATAAATGTCTTCCAGACTGAAATGAAAAAAATCTTGTAACACAGGCAACCCAGCAGTAAACAGTAATGGTAAATAAGCATGATGTCAGAGTGCACACATACATATGCATAACACACACATGCATGACAGTGATAAAAAGTGCTGTAAGACAAAAAAATTACCTTCACTAATTCGGTTTTGTCATAATCTTCTCGATGTAGGTAAATGCACTGACTAAGAACAGCATATAGTTTTTCCAATTGAAATATATTGAAGTCCCTAGTTATCACAGTGACAAAATGCAAGAGTTGCTGGGGGGAAAAAAAAAAAAAAAAAAAAAGGAAAATACAAATTTAGAATAGTGCAAGCTCCTTTGCATGGGCTCTTTCTGTCTTCAGAAGCTAAACAATAATGATACCACAGAAGTGACATCCTGTTTTCTTATATTGTTAAATAAAATGAGTGACACTTCAGAGAACAGATTAAATATCTCATAAGATTTAACTGGAGAAAATGAGTTAATTTTTCATACTTCAGAGAAGAGGAAGGCCTAAATTTCAGACAATATTTTATTACTAATCAATCCATCACACCAATGATTGTAATTGTGAATCAACTGCTTCCAGAACAGCATGGAATGACACAATCCACTTTGTCCAAGAGTTGCTGCCACAGCAAAGCCACTGTTCATTTCATTAGAGAAGCTATTGCTGCAATGCAGGGCACTGTAAAATGGAAGCCAGGCTACAGATCCTGTGGATACAGCTGCGCCAGCTGGAAACAGAACATCCCTAAGGCTCACCTGTACCCATCAGCTGAACGCGCACCATGCCTACAGCTCTGCTGGCAGAACACACTGCTCGGGTAGCAAAGTTAGATCAGTTAGCTCCTACCTTTACATTGCAGGGTGGATAAATGAGCCGAGTGACTCTGCTTGTAGCAGATTACCAATCTCATACACATCCTGTCTGTTACCAAAGACATGGATGTGATAAGCTCTGGGAAAGTAACAGTAACAAGCAGTGGCAGCACCTCCTTTCCCTGCTAGGGCTGTTCGGTGTCTGTGTTGTGAGAGGCTGTGAAGATGTAGCTTTAAGAGCACAGCCACACCAAATGAGAAAACTACTGCCCCACAACTGCCCATCATCAAACTCTGCCTCCCTCACATCGGCCAGGACCAAATTTCCCTCAACTTCATATACTGCATGGAGATAAGATGCACAAAAACCACGCAGCATGCTTTCAGCTGCTGCAAACAGACAAGGTAGGATGTGACAGAGGTGCACCGCCAACATCCTGTGTGAAACTATTTCTAATTGTGGCCACAGAGATGACTGCCTGCTCTTCTATGTGTTCATAAAGTTCTAGGCCAACTACCAAGTACATAAATAAACAAAAGAAAAAACCCCAAACGAAACCAAGCAGCTACATTTTGGAGGTTCACCTAGCATAGTCACTGTAGGTGAGTTCCAAAGAGGCTCGTTGGTGTGAGCAACTAGTTCCAATGGCATCCATCTTAACAAACTAGGTTTCCTAAAAGACACATTTCGTAACTGTAGCTGTTCTCATAGCCGAAACATATATAAGGATCTACTGCACCGTTTTTCCAGTAGGCAATAGCTTCCAAAGTGGAAGTAATCCAAAGAGGGTTCCTATCTGGTCACATTCTCCCCACAAAGGGAAAATATCCATGTAGTACTCCCTTTCTCATCATGGCAGGTAAACAGCAGCTCGCCACTCCATTGGCCAACTCCCAGGACTCCAACCTAGCAATTTTCCCATATATCCGCTGAAGATGAGGTCCTTGTTCTACCCTCTCCAGTTCATGCAAAGGAACCTCTTCTACCTCCTGCAGCTAGGCCCATTTTTAACCTTTTCTCCAAGATAGCAACTTCTCTCCCCAAGCAGGACTGGAGAACCCTTATAACACTGTAACTGTATGAATGCAAAATTCTAACACTAGGTTTTGAAAGCATTTCAGAAAAGTCGGTATTATTTTATCCTGATGAGCTTTATGTCAACCTGCTAATTTCAGGTTTAAAGTCATTGCTACTAAAAAGAAAGGTCCTTTTCAGGTTCCTAATAAATGAAAATATGCAAAAAACCCAAAACAAAAATACAACCCTTGAATCCACCATAAAGACTGTTAAGACATTAATAACAAGCAGTACTTGCAGGTGGTCAGTGGGCTATTTTAAAACCCCAACAAACTCTTTTAAAGGAAGAGAACCCAGTCTCCTAAAATTCCACACCACCAGGTGTGGAAACAACATTCATAGTCCATTACAGGCTTAATTATTTCAAAAGCTACATATCCTTCAAATATATCAACTGGCATTGGTTAACAACTGACTTAATTTACAACTGTACGTGTAGCAAGAAATTGTCCTCCTTCAGTATTAACAAAATTGAAATTAGACTTACTTTGAGCTCGTAGTAATCCACGATCACTGGCTGTGTGATTATTTCCATTGCTTTCTCACCATGTATCACTTGTTGCTCTTCTACCCGAGAACGTCTCGCGCGAGTCATGCAGTGCACCCACGAATCTGAAATGACACAAATTTAAGTCAGGATTTCCGTTTATTTGGAATACAGTATCAGTGAAGTATCCCGTGCCTGCAATACAGTCTCTCTCTGCAGTGACAGAGACAAAACTGTTGCCATTCTTTCACTGAGAAATGCTTGACTTTTAGTTTCTTTCTGGCAAAAAGTCACTGCTCTGTAAAAATGAGAAACTCAGACACACAAAAAAACCCTACTAGAGAAAAAGGCAGGGTGGGAACAGGAAAAAAGTAACTTAGGTTAGTAAACACATCTTACATTGCAAACATCAGGACATGAGTCTTCTATTCCACGTGACTCACGCACTGCTTGAGGTACAGCTTTTTAACTTACATTGCTCCTTACCGGGAAGATGCTCATACAATAAAAGAAAGTCAACAATTGTTTTTTAATTAGGTAGCATTTGAAAAACAAACTTCAGAATAAAAAAAAACCAGCAGCTGCAGAAAAACATGAGTTTGGCTAGCATAGCTAGAGGGGCAGCATCATTATACAAGAAAGATTGTGCTTATTTTGCAGAGTTACAGCTGAAATAAAACAAAATTAAAGAAGGCTAAGACCTAACAAAACAGCGCAATCCTCCTCAGGAAGAAAAAGAAGCTACATGACCCGTTTGACCTTTCACTTACCATTTGAATCTCCATCTTCAGAACTTTCTGCTATATGGCAATCCAGCGTTTCATTCTCCTTTCTTAGGTCTGAATGTCCAGGAAGAACCACACTCTTCTTTTCAGAACCAGATTTAGCCACAAGGAGAACTCTCTCTCTTCCATTTTCTGTCCCAGACTTATTTTCATTCCCATTTTTCTGTCGTTCTTGAAGTACATTTTCGTTTTCTTCCATAGAATAATCCTGCGTGGACTCAACTTCAGCGCCATCTGCATTAGAAACCTGTTTTTCTAGACACTCTTCATCGCTCTCTAGTTCATTTTGGTCTTCTGGCACTTTATTCTCTTTATTGAATTGAAAATTCCTCCTCTTTGTTGTAATACTTGAGGAGTCTTTATTCCTCCTGCGTTTTCTTTTTGACCTATCTACAAAAGAGATGTCAGAAAAAGTAATCCAAAACATTACCAAAACATTTCTTCCTTCAAAATCCAGCATCCTGATCTTCCTTGACTTAGAAGGAGAATGATCAAAGGAGCTCAAGTACCATTTTCAGTCTCCCTACATAATGTCTAAAGAAAGAGTTGCAAGTTAATGAGGTAACTTTGCTATTAGATTTTTAAAAGCCAGCTAGAGAATTTCATTCACAAAACCATCAGCTTCAAGATTTTGTGAGCAGAAAACTCGTACTTTTGATAGTATTACTGCAAAGCAAGGTTACCGGGTGAAGTTTGATTCAGAGAACTTTGTTTAAAACAAACTGCATTTTTGCCTTCCAGAAAAACCATCATTCTATGTATTCATGGGTTACTGCACAAAGTATGTGGGTGAAGTCAATGGCAAAATTCCCAGTCACGCCAGTGAGACCAGGAAACTCCACACCATGCCATGTGTTTTCACTGAAAGGGACCCAAGCCTCTTTGTACATTCATGTCCTTTTCACAGAGGTGAGGAAATAACGATTTTTCCTTTATGCATCGATTATTACTGCTCCATTTTTTCCCCTTTCCCCATTCAATTGGAAATCACAGTAAGAGGTGGCACAGAGTTTAGCATTTGGGGGCAGGGCAAAATATGGTGTTTCATGTAACAAAAATCTAGTTGAGCATTCAGAAACTGCCACGTACAACAGCTTTGACTTCAAGAAGTAGCAATTTAGGAGCCATTAAATGTCAGTTGGGCCACCAAGACTAGTGTCTTACAATGTAAACCAACTGCTGTACTTGAACTTCATAACCATATTGAATGAGCGACCTCTGGATTTATCTCACATGACAGAAACCTGTTACGTCACAAGAACAGAGAAGGCATCAGTGATTTTAGCACCTTCTCCAAGAAGGTCTGAATAAAATGCAACTTGCCTTTAGAACAGGGTGTACTGGAATCTACAGGCGCTGCTGGCATCTTTGTTTTTTCATTACACTTGAGGTCTGTTTTCTTACACCCAGGAACGGAACTCTGCTTTGGCATTACATGGTAGTAAGATGGAGGGTTCTTTGAAGAGCTACAACCTTGCAATAAAGAACAGCAAAGAATTGTGTCTTGCATTATTGGTTACAAATACAGACACAAGTCTCAAAATCCTCAGTGTCAAAAAGCATACCTCTTTCCTTACGAGATTCTTGAATTTCTTTGCAGCGTTCTTCAAAATCTTCATCCATTTCTTCCCTCACTATGGCGTACGCAGTATCTCTCAAAGTACAAGCTCTGTGCCTAATGAGACGATCTGAAATTTTACAGTCAGAATTGAGTATATTCTACCAACCAATGAAATCCTTTATTTTGATTACTTAGATTTTGCTCTTTTTCAAAGGCAGGTACTGAAAGGTTACCTCAGTGAATATTTTCAGCATAACATTAAAAAACTTAATTATTAAAGCAAAAGCACTAGTTACTTATCAACAGTTCTATCACAATTCCATGCCAAAGTCGTTTAATGCTACAGCATTTACAACCCGGCAAGAAATGCTCTCTGTGGATGTTTAAATGATCTAATCCCAAGTTTACTGTCCACAGAAGATATTTATAAATTTTTTTTTTTTTCCAAACTGGGGATAAAACCACATCCTCACCTCCAGGATCTTTATCTGGGTTGTACTCTAAAGCA
The DNA here is from genome assembly GCA_013400335.1 of Eurystomus gularis. Classification (NCBI taxonomy): domain Eukaryota; kingdom Metazoa; phylum Chordata; class Aves; order Coraciiformes; family Coraciidae; genus Eurystomus; species Eurystomus gularis. The sequence goes on from VZZY01014526.1 coordinate 705,866, forward strand.
TTGCTACAAATTAGATCAATGTCTTCTAGAAAATCTCTTGCAGTTAGGTACTGGTGCAAGTCAATCTTAGAAAGAACTGCAGAAAGGTCCATGGGCTGTTTAATAACTGTATCATAATCAGGTACCTACAAATGAAATGCACATGCTCAGAGATTTAACACAGGAAAAATCTTTATGAAAATAAATTATTATAATAAAGTCAAACAAAGCACTTTTCTTAAAAACTCCAAATATTTATGACACCTCCATAGATGGGGAAATTAACCCATCTTAACCCTTCTATTTCTTGAAAATAGAAGAGCTGGTTTTGAAGAGACAGAACAGAAGACGTAAGAAAAGAAGCAGAGAGGCCAGAAGCATGCGTAGGGCAGAGAAGGGAACAGTCACTCAGAGTGGGATTCATTTCACTTTGCTTCAGAAAGTCACAGCAAGGAAACCTCTCTTGATAAATTCACCCGAGATTCTCTTTGTTATTGGCAGCAAGAAAAAGGCTGCAGGAGTTGCACCTTTGAAGTATCTATGCTAGGCATCTACTTTAGAATGAGATAACTGGACCTAGAGTGCCATTTTCTTTACTCAGACCATAAAAGGAGCCTAACGACTAGTTTAGATTATTCATATCTCTGAAACTAGAAGTAAAGGGAAAGACAAATCACTGGATGCTTACGGGACCAGGACTTTGCTGAAATCCAAAGCTGTATTATAACTACAATTGACTTGGAATAAGTCTAAGCCAGGGGCATATACTTCAATAAATTACATGAGAAAAAGAGACATAAGAAGTGTATGAAAGGAAGAAACCACACAGCTCTTACAGTTGATCTTTTCTGAGGAGCCCCAGATGAAACAGAGAATAGCTTCTTATTTTAAGATCTGTTTTCTCACAGAAACTAATGACAGTCAGTTGAAGAGCTTTAGGTTTTATTAAAGCAGTCCTATAGCTACCATTTATAAAGAAAGAGATCTCTCTGCTCCTCAGTGCTGCAACATGCCTACACATCAAAGCCTTTTCATGAGCAAATTGTGTTGGCACTTGGTCTAACTGGCATCTGGGACCAGATGATCATTGTAGGTCCCCTGCAACCGACATGGCCTGAAGTTCTAAATACCGTTTAGAAGGAATCTGGGGTTTTCAGTGAATACTCAAATAACAGACATTTGAGAGCCTTAAGGAGTTAGCAAAAGTAGAAGCACAATTCACGTCCTGGTTCTTGAAAAATCAGAATAGTACAGTCCTAAAAGCAAATATAAACCTTCCTATGAAGAGCACACGAACACTGAAAAATACACAGAGAAATTACGAATACACACATATAAAATGTTATTACAGATCAACACTAACTTACCTCCTTTGGGTCAACAGGCTTTGTAAATGCTCTGAAACGTCTGTCAACGGCAAGTCTATGAGTCACATCCCTTAGGAAAATCCTAAGTTCACACAGTGTACCCTCCTCCTGCTCCTCCAGCTGTCTTATTTCTTCCTCAGTCAGCTGTCGAGGCTTAGGCGGTGGTGCTAGAGGCAGCACTTCCAATGGCCGCCAAGCTTAAATTAATCAGAAACTTTTAGTCAACTTATGGTGCTCAACTACAAGCACATGAAAAATTATTGATAGAAAAGTAAATAACATATAGCTATTCATGTACAGTCAGCAAAGTTTTATATGTAGAATATCCTCACCTGCACTGTTTTTTGATGCAGGGCATTTAGCAGCTTGATTTACAACTAAGTCCTCAAAAAATGCTCTTCTTTCTTCCTTACTAGGCAACTGAATTTTGAAAACTTCATTATCATTAATAAACAATTCTTTTACCTAAAGCGTGAGGAGAAAAGATATTTCAGATATAAGGCCACACAAATTCATATTCTATTAAAAAAGATGAGTACCTTTTTAAAACTGAATAATCACCTGGATAAGACAAACTGTGAAAAGTTATCTTCTAGGCCTTAAAAGGCTAGATTGTCATAGGTTAGCATGGCAAATTAAAACATCTTCCCTAAGGAACACCTCTAGAGTTAAAGCTCAGTGAAGGGACCTTATAAACTGATAAAGCAGTGACATTCATCACCTCTAGGACTGCTTGTTTTGTACTTAACCTGCCTTGCTGTTCTTTAGTTTGAATCTTTATGGCAGCTATTGAGGGAAAAGGCAGGGTTCAGCAGACAAATGTAGGCTTTTTGGTTTCTGTCACTTTTGTTTGTTTTAAATGAGGTATCTGAAGTTGCATACTTCCAAGTTTTACTCCATTTTTCAATCTGTACTACCAAAAGGTAGGGAAAGAATTTCAAGACTTACTTTAGAAGGAATTTATCAACAGTACGAAAACTGTAGAAAGTGAAGCTTTTTCAAAGCATCTGATGGTAAACACATTTAGGTAAGCCCTCTCCCCCTTCACACCCCCCCACCCCCAGTAATGGAGACAAAATAATCAGAGCAGCATATTCACATTTTGAACACCTTCCTTGAACGCACGCTCTCAGGTGTCTAGAAAGCTAAGCGTGTGCTCTTACTTAATTTTGTTAAGAAATACAACTAAAAATTGATTTCTAAGTTACTTGAACAGAAGCTGGAACTTAGCTTTCTAATTTGTAAAGCTTTCGCCTATATTAAGAAAGAAACTGGAATTTTAATGAAGAATTTAAATTTGAAATTACATTCCATCATTAACAGTGTGACCACCATACTTTTTCAGTAAAAATATCTTTCACTTTTTAGTAAAAATGTTTTCAGTAAAAATATATTTTCTGCGTTTACATTTCAAGCACTGTATATTCTTGACTAAGTACATAGGTAACCATCTTGAAGTCACTGGAATTATTGTCTGAAGTAAATTAATACATCTGTCTAATGAGCATGAGTGTGCGAGAAGGAAGAAAAAGTTGTGTCAATGTCAGTCTCTACTCTGAAAACACTTCAGACAAATGCTTTCAGCATTGTTTTCTCTAAGCAAATTTTAAGAGACACGGTTGGGGTGTTTGAGTAATAACAGTATGAATTTGCTTAAGTGCACACAATAATCCAGTGCTCAAAAGGACTTACACATTAATAAGAAATTGAATTTAAAAAGAAAAGTATCGACAGAAATACCTCTTTTGGGAGATCTGCATGACACACATCAGATGTTGCAAGCAGCAAAACTGGAGCAAACGTTGGAATGTTCTGCAGTAGTGTTGTAAAAGTAGCTTTCAATGTAGCTCCAACAGCCTCCCACCACGAATGGATATGTGGGATATAAATTATACTCGGTGCGGTTTTTTGAGCTTCATGAATCAACTGGTAAATTGAAAGCTTCAGTAAGTAAACTAGGCCATGTAGAACAGGCTAATAAATAACTACGTATCAGTCAAACTATCTCACGAAACAGAAGTACGTGAAGCCAAAACATCAAAACAAACCAACAAAAGAACAACTCCTTAACAAAAAAGTAAAATTTTCACTTTGACTCAAATACAGACATTTTATGCAGACAGAAACAGACCTGAAATCTCTGCCTGATTTCAAAACTACTGAGGTGTAAGATAACTCCCAACGAGCCTCACAACTACACCGGTGTGGTGCTGTGCCTGAAAAAAGAAGACTAACCCTTCAACAAGATGTATCAGTCTGTGTAAATCACTACACAACTGCGACTACACAATTTTCAGTTCAGAGCGGGCACGTATCCAAGTCAGTCTGGAGCACAGGCTGAACAAGCAAAGACCTACGTGAAAAGATGAGGGCTGACACTGTAAAAGAAGCCTGGTTACAACCCATAATTTCAAGTACATTTTGTAAGAGATGATCAGTCTTTAGCCTGCCTGAGCAGCTAAATTGCTCACAGCCTCTCACTACCCAAAGGATCCACCAGACCACATTACGTGCTTTGGAAGACCACAAGCCATCGCCTACAGTTGGTACCTCAATCACAGAAGAGGACATGCATCTACCGCACGAGGAAAGCGGCAACTGTCCTTTCACGGGACAAATGTATCTGTACAGCCTTTCAGATTATCAATATTCAGGGAGCTCCTGTCACACGATGAGAAGCACATGTGGTATATCCCAGCAGTGACTAGATATGGTAGTTACATGACTGCAGATGCAACCATCACATAACAAAAAAAGGAATTATTCCTCTTCTGGGACAAAGGAGTATCTAGTCATGTAATGTGTCTGTCCTTACTTGTACAACTCTCAAATGCTGCTACTAAAAGTCAAAATATTTTAATACAGTGATGCCAAACAACAATACGGATTTCCTGCCTATAAGTAAAAAGGAAAACGGCACTAAAATCTGCTTATATTTAATTTTCCTAGTTAAAGAAAAATACACCAGTGTACAAACGTTCCATGAGTTTTAATGCCTTTACTGCATACACTGCAGCAGCACAAGCTGTATACCTAAAAAAAAGAAACACTTCTTTTCCCCAAAACCTTGGTTGTCTTAAAGCTGCTACAAAAAGCTCATGACATGCAGTCAGGCTGATGCAGAGCCATCTACTGGGAGCACAGATTCTCAAGAAGCAGTGAAAACAAGTTTCTGGATCCCACTGAGACTGGCAGGACTTCTTGCCATAAAGAGAAGTTTACTAGCAGCGCTCCCCAGCTTCCTGAGCTGCTAGGAACATCCTCACTGTTTGATTTGAATGGAAGATACAACCACGTATAACATCTTTATTTGGCATCATTCAATCGAGAAAAGTGGATTTTCAGACAGAAGTAAACATAACAGCACATTCAAACTAGGCCACCTCCATTAACAGTGAATTTTGCTTACTTTACCAGTTTACATGCAGTTCATGAATTCTATGAGATTAAAGAGAAGAAAGATACCTGTGCACATGTTTCTTCTGGTGATGTGACGCTAACAAACAAAACGGATAGGTCTAGTGTATAAACTGGAAACTTTTCCAGAGCATGGATTACTGCAGGTGCCAAATGAGAAGCTTGCCCATATCCTGGCTCTCCAACTAGTAGGAACCGTGGCCTGCAGGATGTTGGCTGGTAATAAGCATTTCTAGAACAGTAAGAAGAAAACAAGTTTAAAATGAAGTGATAAGTAGGCACACAGATGTTGAGGTTTTCTTCCTATATCCGTTTTTTTTTTTCCTAAATACTTGTCATATTTCAGCAAATAATAAGCTGGTCTGTGATCAGGAAGACTATCAAAGCCCATTTTCTTACAAACTTGTACCATACCTTCCCCCTAAGAAATCCTGCCAACCCCCAGCATGTCTGCTATTCTTTTGGCTGGGTTAAGTAACAGCTCTTAAATCCCACAGGGGGACTTGTCCAGTTCCATGTCCACTATTTAACACACACAACTGGCCAGGAACCTGATATGGAGGAGAACAACAGCGCTCTCTCAGCACACATCAATCCAGATCGCCTCACCGCCTAATTTCCAATCACCAATTTTCAGTAGGTCTCAGGTTTAAGTAACTGTGAGATCTCTACATCTGTCAAGTTTAGCTGAAATTTGGCCAGATTTACTGGAGATGGTGGGAAGAAAGGAGAACAACATTTCTGGAAAAAAATCAACGTGGGTACTGAAACACATTAGCTGTATCTTATCAAGTACATAACTGGATTGGTTAAATATAACAGTACACTAAATACATATAAGATTTATATTTATTTTATGCAGTCATTGCAATCATTTAATCTTTGAATTGTGTATTAATTTCCTAGTAATCTTGCTTTACTAGCATGAAATACATTTGTGAAGAGCATTTGTTTTTTCCACCACAATACTGTTACTTTCACTGGCTGAAGTCAAAGATCCTAGAGATCTAACCAAGCTCAGCAGGTCAGATTTTCTCGACAGCACAGCAATAGAAGGTGAGAAAAATAACTGACCCAACACTGATGACAATACTTTTTTTTTCAACTGTTGGCTTATATGACTTCCACATTAAAATGTCAAAAGAATGACATAAACTTAGGAGGTTAAAGGTACAAAATGCAGACATTGTTTTTTTCTTAATAAACCATTCTTTAATGGTTTAATTCTTTTCTTTAATAAACCATGTCTCAATTTTGTTTCTGCTACGTAATTTGCTATTGGTTTAACAATCTGGGAAGGTGGAAGGGCAAAAGATGGCTAAACAAATCCACAGGGTCTTATTAGCTAAAAGGACAGACAGCACACTTCTTTGGTCTTGAGTCTTTCAAGGAATACCATGGATTAAATCAACACTTTGTAATAGTCTGTGAACCCCTTTGATTTAGGGAAAGAGGGTTAGGCCACTCGGTTTGATGGGTTATGGCAGTGTACTCCATTAGAACATTAGTACTCAGCTGGATCTTCACGCTTAGTTCTTGCAAATATTGGTCACCCTACAGACCCACTTTACTCCTTCATCTACCACCTCTCACACCAAAACAGACCCAGCCATCGTAAAAATGTAAACATAAACGAGACAAACATTTACCTGCTAAAATTGAGGAAGTTTTCCTTTTGTCTACCAGGCGTTTTATGAGTTGGCTTATCTTCAAAGATAGGTGGTGATTCCTCATCACTGTCAATCGCATTGTTTCTTAAAATATTAATTAAACTGTCTGAAAGACAAGAGAGGTTTAACTTTCCTGACCAGTCCATATCCTGGTCTCGCGTTAATACAGCTTCTAAATCAGTTCTGGGCACCACTAATCTTGTATTTATTCATTCGAAGGCACATGTTGAATGCTGTTTTCTGAAGAGTTCACTCTACCACAGATCTAAGGAGACCGCCTAAGTCTCTACAAAGCTCTCCCTACGTCTCATGACTTGCATAAGGTATTACTGTTCTGTTGGTGAAAACTAACAATTCCTGGATCTCCATTAATCAGGAGTGGAGTGAGTTCATCAATTCATTTACCCTGACCAGCGGACAGACTAAACCTGATCAGGGCTGATGCAGTCAGGAGCATGAGCTCACATGTGCTATGCAAGCCAAGCCCCAAAGTATACACTACTAAACATTCTGATCTCACATGCAAGCGTACCTTGTGATCCACAAACATTTCACTTCATGGTTAAAAATAATGATGGCTAAAACAGTATTTAGCCTAAACCACTTGTATGTCCTGGCATTCTTCAGACAAGAATTAGAAGCAGTCACATAAAAATACCCTTCTCCTTCCATTTAAGCATTGATTTTGAAAGAGGGGCCTCATACATTAAACCTTAGATCCATCTCCTGAAGTGATAAATGTGATGTTAGCTACTGTCAGAAACAGGGCGCTCTAGTAATGAACGTGTAATTCTCTACTGCGTATTGCAAGTCATTCACAGCTCCCATCCACTGCTGTGCACGCACATATTATAAAATTCTACTGTCATCACAGCTGAGAGGTTTGTGTGTGTTGACGGCACAAACCAGAAGGTCTTGCTTTGGCAGATTTTAGAGAAGTGGATGTTATTGTTATACCTTGCTGCTGGTCCTTCTTCAGTGCAAGCTCTGCATGGGGAAATATTCTCTGCAAGGCTTCTAACATTCTTGCTAGAGTGTTTTCAAGCAGTGGCTTTGAAATAGGCAATAGCGCTCGCCCAGGTGAAGCCACAGCCCTCTGTGAAGCTGGAACAGTCTTCTGCATAGCCATGACAAAATCCTTTGCTGTTATTTTTATAGAAGCGATATCTAACTGCAGTTTCTCACTACTTTTGTATATCTGAGGATAGCGGCGGCGCAAGGCACTGAGGGCAGCTTCAGCACATAAGGCTTTAATATCAGCACCACAGTATCCTAATAAACAAAACAAGAATTAAATGTTATATCAGCATCAGGCAACACAGAAGTCAAGGTTTCTAAAGTGCAACACTGAAGGACTATATGCAGATAAAAATTAACAGATTAAGAGAAGATTTAAAGAGCTACTGCAGTGCGGAGTTTTGTTGTGTGACTCACAGCCTAATATCCTGCACTTATGAAGCAGCTTTCTAGTCAAAACTTTGCTCCTGAGGAAGATTCCCCAAACCCCATTCAATCTTCTGAGAGACAAGAAGAAAACTGGAACAAAAGAAGCACCTGACTGTTTGCTCCCAAGGTGTGCCAGCTGCCTCACTGCCTCGCTCTGCAGCAAGGCACAAGAGCTCAGGTACTGCCTGGTACAAGCTCAGATTCCTCAGGACTCAGTCACATGCTGTAACTCGCTATTTTCAAACTTACCAACACATTTTTCTGCTAGCTCTTCAAGAAACACATCCAACGGCTTAGGGGTCCAGTCTCGTGTGTGAATCTTGAAAATCTCTTTTCTAGCCTGTAAACAAAATGGGTGCATTTTAGATTGTCCTAAGTTTTCCCTTAAAAAAAAACCAACACAACACTCAAAACCCACTCACATTAATACATACTTTTCTTGTCTGCTAAACTTCTAAGTATTTTAAAGTTCAGTTAATATGCTCTCTGCTTTTACAAGCAGGAAAAGTAATAATTCTAAACTTGTTACATTAAGCTCTTTCTGGAGTCCTGCAATGAGATAAAATGCATTTATAGCTTCCATAAAAAATAAGTTTCCACAATGAGACCAAATGATTGTAAGGAAAAAATTGTATTAAAAAAGCCCTTATCTGCAAACAGAGGTTTTTCATGAAAGAAAATTATCTCAAATTTAGTAAAATTTCATGGTGACAGTCTCATTAGTTCATCGAATTTTCTTTTCTCCCAGTTCATGTAAGGAAAACAGTCCTAGCACTACATTTCAAATTGCTACAATTACTACAAAGAAGAACAGCCATTATGACTCAAACTACTGTCACTGATCCAGAACATGTCAAACGTTGCCGATCCTCATGTCTGATCTTAGTAAGACTTTCATTTAATTATTTCCTGGTACATAGATTAATTATAGATTTCTAGAATTCTTCCACAGTAGGGAATCATGTATTAGATCTGTTTCACAGCACCCTTTCCTGCCCCTGAAAGCAGATAAAAACTGGAGACAAATGTTTGTGTCAAATACACTGTTTAGCACACTTTCACCAGCTTTCAATCCAATGAGCATTTTATCCTCTTCCCAAAAAGTGCTAAGAAAAGATGGAGAAATATCAGTGATAGCCAGAGAAAAAACACAAAACCAGGGTTCTAGGTTTGCACACTGTCTTTCCTCCCAATATTGTTGGTTGCTATATACCTAATTTTTCCATTGCTTAGCTATTGTCAGTGAACTAGAAGCTTCCCAAGCCCTGCACCTGTGCAGTGTACTTCACATCACTGTCCAGCTCCCTGCCAGTAAGTACCAGTAAGAATGTCAGGTCCCAAAACACTTACAGGTCTCTCCCAGGATACCCGGCCTGGGAACGACCCAACACAGGTACCTCCACTACCCATTCATAAGCCAAGAACTGAGAGCAAGAGCACTTCAGAGTGAAAGTGCCCAAGTAGATTAAATAAGTAAGCAAACATGAACCTTTTTGGGAATGAAAAATCTTGATTTGCTCCCTTGATAAAAGTTTTTGTTAGGAAAAAGGAATACTAGAGTGCACACCATTTCTTTCATTTTCAAGATGAGACGGCAGTAATTCATAGCTAATTCATACATTCGTTGTTTCTTCAACATTTCAGTGACTAGCAGCAGCTCATTGTCTTGGCTGGTCACAGTGAAAGAAAAACTAATTATAGAACTACTTGTTGAAATCACCCTAATCACATACATTGAGTACCAGATCTGCCCTCCACAGTACAACACCGTCTCTCCAGACATCTCTCTTTTGTCTAAGTTTTACAGTACTGGTTTCCGCTTCAACTGCTCCGTGATACTGCATTGTTATGTGGTTTTGTTTTAAAGAGACTCTGCCACAGTAGCATTAAGGTTAAGTTCTGACCTCTTTGTTTGGCAAGCTGAAGAGGAACTCGCGATCAAAGCGTCCAGGTCTTCGTAACGCAGGATCTATGGAATCCAGTCTGTTGGTGGCTCCGATTACCACAATCTCGCCTCTGCTGTCTAAGCCATCCATAAGTGCCAGAAGCGTTGACACAATAGAGCTAACAGAAAAATACCATTTTCATTCACTGGTTTAGTAAATTTTGTCACATTCTACACAATCTTCTTCAACGATCACTCAAAAGGGACAAGCTTTTAACTGACGAGATCCCGATCAGTGAAAGACACATTTTAAGACAAATCGATAAAGTAACACAGGCCCTGTGCTGTTATAAAGCTTAGCAAATTATTCTCAATTAGTGTTTAAAAATCATACCAAATTTAGAAGCATTGAATTACTAGTTTTCAGGATAAATGAGTGTGCGATACAACTTTAAACAGGTTGTGGTCGCCTTTTCACAAAGATCAAGCAGCTTCTATGTAGATACAATGTACTACCTATGAATCTGATCTTGTTTACTGGACCGCACGGGAGCAAGACCATCTATCTCATCAAAGAAAATAATTGAAGGTCGCATCTGGTAGGCCTGGAATGAAAACACAGGAATATTGCTGTAAGTAAACCAGTACTATTTTAAAAAGAAAATGCATGAAAAATGTTATGTTTGGAAAGTCACTTGAACTAGATTTTTCAGACTAGCATCAGAGACCTCTACTAATAAAGCTAATAGAGTAAGTGGCCCAAGTAATAGAAGACAGCAGCCTATGTCAGCCCGCTGAGACAGGGTGACAGGAAACAAATCATTCCAGCAGTTGTTACAGCTATTTGGCAACCTCTGAGAACCTAATTCAATTACAGGTTCTGGAAGTGAGCTTCCGTTGTGAATTTAAATGACGACGCTTTCAGCCTGCATCTGTTTCCCCCTGATCTAAAGCCACCATCTCTTGTCTCTTGAAACCTTTTTTGTGGATGTTTTTTTCTTGCAAGGTTTTCTCATCTGTTTTATTAATCTTTCCCAATACATCTCAAAATCTCAAGCCCTTAAAAAACCCACTGACAAACGAGACACTGGCAATCCCACTTCAGTGGAAGGAACTGACAAAACACGAAAAGAAGTGAGTTGTTCTTAAAAAATATCGACCACAGAAAATTACAGTTAACAACTTGGAGAGAACACATGGCACATCTCAACCTTACCTGATCAAATAATAAACGAAGCTGTCGTTCAGATTCCCCCACCCATTTACTCAGGCAGTCAGCACCTTTTCTCATAAAAAAGGCTATTCTCCTGTCACCTTGGCTACATTCATTAGCAAGCGCACGAGCAACCAGTGTCTTTCCAGTCCCTGGTGGACCATAGAATAGACAGCCTCTGCAATTAAAAAAAAACCAAAAGATTCACATAAGAAAGAAAAACATCATGAAAAAGTATCTAATACAACCTCCAGCCCTAAAACACAACTCTCCTAAACAAAACACTCCATCTATAAAACAGTGGTAACAACTCAAGTGTGAGAAATGTCAAAACAGATGGAAGTTTTGTGTTCCTAATGAATAAAGAGGATAATGTAGATGGACAAAACCTTGAGAAAAGATGGCAGAGTCCCAGAAGGACACTTCCAAACCTGCGGACAAACTCACAGGAGTGGTTACAGCACAGTGGGGCTAAACAAGAACAAACTTCAGTACAAAATCTGAGACTGGGTTAACTTGTGAATCACCAGTTCCTTTTTAAAATGATACACTGTACATTCATTCTTGTTTTCACAAAACACAAGATTTGATATTAAAGCATTTCATTCACCCTTAAAGTTACTGGATTTGGTCTCCTGTTGCTGATGATAAAGAAGGAGGAGGTCTAAATCTGGGAGGGTATTTTGTGTGTCTAGATAAATCCAGCTATCAACTAGAAAAGCCAATATACATTACTGTTTCAAAAAAGCATTTCAATGAATGAAGGAGCAAAATCCAGAAAGACTTTCTTTTCACTATTTGTAACACTTTTAAAATTACTGAGCAAAGAATTTAAAGTCATATTTCAATATACCATGATTGAATTTTGCTGACGAAGAATATATAAAGCTAATAAATATTTAATTTTGTAACACAACTGATTCAGCTGTGTAAGAAGTGGACAGATTCTTATTTTAGACCAAGCACAACAAGCACTGCAAGGCTCTATTTGCAAGTCCTAACAGTTGTAAAATTGATACTTGAGTACTTGAAAAAAAACCCAAACAAAAAGAAAAGTTGGTGGGAGAAACAACTGGACTTCCAAGAAACAAAATACAGTTGACTACCAGTAGATAATTCTTTCCTGCTCATAAACTAATCAAGTTGACTTGTAGGTAGAACTCAAAACAAAACCACCCCAACCCCACCTTTTAAAAGTAAGACTCTTAAAGTATATTCTCACCACACAGTAAATATTTGAACCTTCCTATACTCTGAATTCTATCAATTTTTAAGAAACTACTACTGCTAAAAAACTACAGCAACACTGCTGAAAATTTTGAAGCGTGGAGACATTGATAGCTCAGTTGAATATTGTCCTTAAAATAGTAATTAGAATATATAGTTTTAAACAATGTCTGTTACCTTGGAGGTTGAATTTTGAATCTCTCAAAGACTTCTGGATAAAGCAACGGAAAAACGACCATCTCTTTTAAAGCTGAAATGTGGTCAGAAAGGCCACCCACACCGTCAAATCGCACCTAAAGATAAATTCAACAGAACACATTTCAGATATTAAAGAAAGCTGCAGCCCCAATAAGCTTCCAGCAGAAATTACAGGTCAGCACAAATGAAATGGTCTCAGCAATTTTCAAATTGCTTGAGAGAAAACCGTCAACCAAGGTGGCTGGAGATGGCACATTACTGAAAGCTTTTACAAACGCCGGAAACATCTCACTGACACAACGAACTAAAAATACTTACTGAACGATCTATTTGCATCGGATCAACATCAGCCAGACTCGCCCCAATTTTCATTCGATCCTTGTGAATGCTCTTTAACTCATTTGTCCGAAAGTTTAGTGGAAGACACCTGATTGGAATTAAGGAGAACGGTGTTTTCTAACTTAAGATGCAGCTAGCAGATTTTTGCTTTTATAATGATGGCATGTGAATACAGAAGATCTTATAAATGAGCATTAACTTTGTAAATAGTTAAACATTCATTCAATTTGTTTTACTTCTAATATCTGCGAGTAAATAAATGAAAATGGCCACTCCAGACATTAAACTGAATTAATCTTTTTAACAGCTCTTAGCACTAGTGAATATCTACGCCAGTCAACACCGCACATACATTAATGCAGCTTTAGAACAAGTTATTCCATACGTGAAGACTGTGAACTGGCCATGATTTCTGTGATGGAAGAACCCTCCCCAAAACACACGGACCACTTTCAAAGATTTTTTGCTTCTACGTTGAAAAAAATTACAGCCCAAGGGAATACTTATTTCAGTGTGGAATAACATTATAAAGGTTGCCCACCACCGCTGAGCCTTCCTGAGGACTTTGGGATGTATGTGCCAGAATATACACATCTGAAAAATACCAGGCTTAAAACTTACTTGTTCTATTGTTATTAAAATAGTTTTCCTAGAGCATTTGTTAAGTAACAAAACCTCCATCATTTCCTCTATTTATTAAATATTCTGTTATAGTGGCCAGTACCAACAGATATGATTAAATACTGCCATAATTTTAAGAAGCGTACAAGATTAAGAGGATAACACTTGATGGTAAGAAAGATGCAAACTCCTCCCAAGTAGATCCCTCCCTCCCTTATTCTCCAATTTCATTAACCTTCTTAAATCTCTGTTATGGGTATGCTTCCTATGTCTCTCAAAACGTTCTTCATCATCAGATGAGGAAGAGGATGTAGAATCACTGTTATGGACTGCATGTCTCCGTCTGCAAACATTTAAACAAACAAGTGAAAAAATTAAAGTACACATTAAGTAATATAAAAATGTAAGTGAATTGCATCTCAGAATTTACTTTATGCAAAGCAATGTCAGAAACATATTAATCAGTCCAATCTCTCTCTCATCAAGTTTCACTTAACATTATGCATCCACTCTGTGAAACAAACATTTTTAACTTACTTTAAAATTTGGCTTCAAAATCTCTTCCATCTGTAACTGTCTGCTTTCAAGAATGCTAAACAAAGTGCTCATATCTAGCAAGAGACACCATTCTCCATGCTCTAACAGCTTACAGGATCCAAAACCCCTTTGTAATTACTACTGCAATTTATAATTTGTAATTTCATTTAGCATTTCTCTTGTTTAAGGATAGTTTCATAGAGAAACATTGATTCCAAAGAGAAACCAGAATCAGTATTTGAGAGATTAAAAAAAAAAAAAAAAAAATCTGTTGAAACTTTCATATAGGCTCTCCCTCTAACTAAATTATCTTCAGTTTTAAGATATAATTTGTATCCTTCAAGATTAAATAGTTTAAAATTTTCAGAGGGAGATTCTGGCTTCAATTCCAGAGCAAAAAAAAATAAGTTACACAATCTCAGCTACAATCTCCATAATCACCTTATCAGTGACCACAAATACTGCATTGAAAAAAAAAAAATCTAATAGCTAATAAAAATATAGCCTCTCCCCTATTTGTTTTCTTTATACCCTCAGACTCCCACAGCAACAATCATACTACTCATCTGTAATTACCAATCAAAAAAAACCTGGCAAACATTATTCAGTAATGTGATTGACAGCATAACGATAAATAAGACCTATCACTAACTATACACCAACCTGTTAGTTCTTTTGAAGCAAGAGCCTTGTGACTGAGCACTTCTAAATGAGTATCTTGTCCTGACAGGCGAAGACCGGCCCGAAAATTCTATCTTACGTTGTCTTGGTTCTGTTGAAATCAAAGATTTTTGAATAATGTTACAAACAAATTTAAGAGAAAGTAGGAGAGCAAAGGAAGCAGCAAACATGATGTGTTTCACTCATCTCTAATTTCAGGGGAAGTTTCAAGTGATTTGGAGGTTACAGTTTGTTGTTTTTTGGGTTTTTTTTAAATCAGTGCACAGTAGAAGTGAAAAAACACACACTTGCTGTTTAAGGACAACTGAAAACCACAAGAGTAATATTATCAAGTCTGTTGAATTTAATTCTTTCAAGGATACATAAGTAATTTTTCTTTTACTGAGAAATCAACAGCAAGTATGCCAAACAGCAAAGAAATGTAATGTGCACCGGATATATGCATTTAATAACATTTACTTGCAAAATTAAAATAATAAATTTAAATAGAAGCTGAGTATGTATATATTTTCATTTAAAAATAAAAAAAATCTCACTTATATGCAAGAAGCTAGCTCTTAAGAGAAACTGTGCATATAGCCTACTTTCCAATGGAGCTTGGTAGCGCTCAACAGTTTTCCTCTGTCGAAAGTCGTAACGCTTTCGAGTGTCTTCACCATCATCTTCTTTCTCTTCACTTTCTTCTGATGAAACTTCTGTACATCAACATAACGTTACAGTGTTTAAGTACTGTAGCAAATTCTATTAACTCCAAAATGCACTACACAGATGCCTGTAGGTTTTACTATTACCTTCACATTAATGACACAATAGATCTGAAAACCTGCAAAATCTTAAGACCAATTTACGCAAGACACGTTCCAGAAATAACAAAACACAGGAGCATACACATAGATACCGATCTGTCCTTGCTGAAATTGCTGGGTGACTTCTCATCAGTCTTAGCAACAACAATTCTGCCACCTTGCTTAGCTAAGATGCAGCTCCTATGAAAACCACTATTTCAGAAAGTCATTTCTGGTTTCTGGAGGAACGCTTCTGGAGGAAGCGTTTCAAGGAAGTGTTTTTAATACTGTATAGCAGTAAAACTAAGCATGGTAATCTGGCTCCAGGTCCTACTTCTGCCACAGATTACATGAACAATTACGTGCAAGTCACAGGTTTGAACTTCCCCAATCAGAAAATTATGACAAATACGTAGAGTTTATGCCACTAGCTTCTGTAAAGGAATTTTAAGTTTGTTCGTGAAAGATGGTAAGAATGAAAAAACCAGAGTATAATTACCTAGTAGGTTCTTAATAACACCCTCTCACATTAATAGCTGAACACCAGGGGAAGAATGTGCATGCTTTGTTCACCTACCTGCTCACTGAAAGTAAGTAAATTTTATTCCTTGGAAAGCACTATCCTTTCCTTCCCCCTAAAAGGTCACACTGCTTTCTGAATGCAAGGTGAGTTACACAAGATATGTAGACAGCACATGGAAAACTGAAATGTAATTTTGCTATCACTGCCATCCCTAGTCCTTAGCACTCCAACACTCCTGCCACAAAGGCATGAATTTCTCTGCTTTTCTGCTCCTCCAGTCCTTCCTCTTGCTCCATGCATCTTTTTTACACCAACACTGATATACAGAAGTGTATTTTTTTCCTAATAAAATTCCAGAGTTTTCACCTTGATCACAAATGAATTGCTCCATACTCTTACTTCCCATTCAAAACATTATTTATAATTACTTTCTATGAGTCTCTCCAGCCCAGCACCCTGAGATCTGCACACCTGAACCAAGCCATATAGTTCATGCCTCTGGATTGCCCGTGCCTTGTATTAAAGCCGCTCTTATTAAGGCCTTGAGCTGATACTCTCCTAACTACATCTCCAAATGATGAACTTTTTAATCCCCTTGCCCCTCTATTGTCCCACTCTTGCTTCTCCCAAAATCACTTAAACTTCTCCCTTGTCCTGCCTTTGGTTCCTGCCCTAAAGATCCCATAAGTCCTGTGTGAATCGCTTTTCCCCTGCATCCCACAGTATGTCCCACCCCTAGGAACAAACCCCTTAGTCCAAGAGGTGATCTGCAGAGCTGTGCCCAATCCAGATGGGTTTCACGTCTGGACACGGGGCCTGATGGCTCTGCTGGGACAGCCCTGGGAGGAACCCAGACAAGGTGGGTATTCCTCCTTGATTCGAGTCCTTGATTTGGGTCCCTTCCTGCCACTGTGCACCCCTGTGCTTCTCTGAACTTGTGCAGATGATAGGTTGATGGCCCTGGGAGGAACCTGGCAGGGTATTATTTCAGCTCCTTCTCCTGCCATTGTCTCTCTGAGCTCTGTTGTGGGTGTCCAGAGGAGGTCTATCACAAAATCTAACACTGACTGACTCAACTACCAATACATCCTTTTCTGTCCTTAAGTACAGTCTCGCCTCATTCTGTTCCGTCCAGAAAGCACCTACAAGGATTGCTAGACTGACAGCCTTAATCACAACTATCATTCTCCTTAAAACCTTAAAGTCCCCCCCCTCACTTCAAGCAAAGTTAACATGGCCTTTTACAAGTTAACCTTATTCCTCATGTTATTTCCCACCGAGTACTGGGATGACAGCTCCTAATTAGAGGTCTCAACAGCAGCTTCCACCGACTACCTGCTAACCACAAAACCGAACAACACTATCTTCTCCCTGCTGATCTACACGCTTGGGAGGAGCTTTCCACACACATCTGGCAGCCTGCCTTACTCCCTGAAAATGCTCGATGTGCTGCTCACAACCATGAAAACGGTCACGCTCCTGCTGTAGCGAGATCGCTCTTTCTCATTCTAAGTAATACCATCCATCTCTTCGTATTCCCACCTGTCCACAGCCATCTGTTGCCTTTTCTCTTGTAAGCATTTTGGAAAAGCCCCGACTTTGTTTACCCCTGAATACCTGTTCTGAGCTCACAACACTACAGCTCTAGAGTTCATGACTATGGCTTGTACTGTCAATAGCAATACAGGGTTTTTTTTAATAGATGAAAAATACCAATAGTTCAGCTCATCTCAGTTGTTTAAGACAAGGCTTTTGGCTACAGCATAGTAAAGAAAATTGAAAACAGAACCAAGCCACAATGTTACCTTGATTATCAGCTATTTCTTCATCAGCTCTTTGGATTTCTTTCTTTCCACGAGAGTACATATTAAGGTTTTCCTAATTAAAAGAAACAAGAAAGATCAGTCACAAATATGCAGAAAACCTGATATGGTCATATTTGGTGCCTATACAGTAACATTATCATGGCACTCTATATACAAAAAAATATGTTAAGATCCAGGAGGAGAGAAGAGGAGCATCATTCTGGCACCCAGGATTACTAGCAAGAATTTCTGCTCTAAAATATGGTTTATTACATGTGAGAGTTAAATACTTAGCCAGGTACAAAAAAGATTCATATGGGCATTTGAGACAAGTACTATGGACAATTCTGGTTTCGTTAAAAAAAAAGGAATTCAGATCTAAACAAATAACTACGAAAGCAGACTATGACATTTTTTTTAAAACTGAAGTGCCTGTCATTCAGAAGGACAGTAGAAGAATGTAATTTAATAAATCAAAACTAAGAGGAAATATGATTGCTGTATATAATTTTAACATCAATTCCTGTAGGGACAGAAGACTACTTAAGCTCACAGGCAAGGCTAGCAGAAGAACAAACACAGATAAAGCAGACATGAGCGAATTTGGGTTTCAGTAAGATTGGAAGCAGAAATCCAAGCCCTGAAACAGCTCTAAGTTTCACAAATCATAAGGCAATTCAGGAAGCATAATGTAAGATATGTATTTCAGCACACCACCGCTATGTCACGTCTTCTAAAGAAGGTACTTCCTCCACCTTTAGGGCATATCTGTAGCATGACTGTAACAGTAAGATGTTAGATTATAACTGGAGAGCAAAACTAAATGTTATTCTTTGGAAGAAGTTAGTTCAGCTAAATTAAAATTAAAACTACATCATTTCCCTCTGTGAAATACACCACTTATACAAAAATAGTAAAATAAATTAGTATCTACTTCTGCATCATGGAACACTCCAAGGTCTTCCATCATTCGCCGTCTACGCATCTTCTCCATGTCATCCATTTTTTGCAAGACTGCTTCTGCAGTACTGAGATAAAAAGTTGACATGTAAGAGCAAAGATAGGCAAGTAAAAAAAAAAAACCAACCCAAAACATTTAAAACAATACACATAATCAGTATGACATTTTAATATAGTATGCACAAAGCACTTAGCCAAGTTTTTAAACTCTACTTAAGTAGGTCAAATGTTTACTTTTTTATAGAGAGATTTAAGAACAAGCATTTGAGGATTTGCAAACACACTGTGTTCAGATTTATTTTCCCCCATCATTGAACATGGTTAAAAAAAAAAAAAAACTGTTTTAGTACAAAAAAGAGAATTCTGAAGATTATAGTAAGATAACAGAAAGAAATTATAGCAGTTTTTAACGGCACTTAAGTTGCTCTGCATGATAGCATGAAGCCATTTTTAGTTCATAGCTTTCCTCAGACAACAGGCTGCTTATTCCTTTCTTACTGGTATTTTAAGTATCATGTTGATTTTCCATTCCTATATATGTTGGAAAAAACATCCCACTGCTGTTACACTTCACAAACCTTTCAGAAAACAACGTGAAATTGGGCTTTGCAAAGAGAATTAAGCCACGGGCAGACAGGCAGAAACACCAGGATAACTTCGCTTTGGCTGTATCCAACTTCCATCAGCATCTTAACTCAACCAAGCGTTATAAAAATATTCGTAAGCATGGAAGAAAAGTTAATTAAAAATGAAGGTGCTTCTGATGGTAAGAAAATTAATTTACAGGCTAAGTTAAATCTACTGAAAATCACAATGTGAACTGATTGTTTTGGTTCACAAGACAATATATAAACCTACACAGGGTACACATAAATGATGCTCCTGTATGAAGATCTCTCCACAACTGGCAATCCCCAAAAAACACCAGTGGCCAATTTAAACGTTGGCTGTGCCCAAATTCTTTACCTATGAAGCACCTTTCAAATATATCCTCCCACACACAATCTCAGACTTGGAAGTCTTAAAACAGCTACAAGCACCAAATAACTTAGGTTAAACAGCTTGGCTGTGAAGTACAAAGGCCCACACCTTACATAAATCAATATATTAACAATAATTATGGGACATACCAGTGCAGGCAGAGGAAGAGGAGGAGACCCTACCTGATCAATGGCAACAGAATGTTAGCAGAGGTTGTTAACAACACCCTGAAATTTCTGAGCTGTGCAACCCTGGTGGGACTCCACGGTGAAGGGCACCTGCAGCCCAGCAGTTACCACAAGGACACATGATATATATAGGGAAGTCTCAGCCTAGTCACTGAATACATTCAGCTCCTGCTGCCAGGAATAACAATATCTTTTTCTGTTGTCAAAAGAAGGAGTAAGTCCCTACTACGTGTCACGGCACAAAGGCTTGCTAATAAGGCTTATTTTAGTAGCTCTGCAAGATGATGAAAAAACTCCTGCTTACTTTGTTATAAGTTTGTCAAACAAAACAGATTGATTTGTAGTGGTGTAACGACTCTGTCGAAGTCTGCAGCTTCGGCGGACCTCCAAGTCCCCATTTTCTTCATGGACTTGTTCTGCAGCTTTTGTATCAGCTCTGGTCTTCAGTGTTCTGGTGACTAAAATGCATTAATATATAAAATACTCAGAAACGGAAAGTATGTTATTCCCTTTATTTCACCACTGCTTTAGTAAAATGTAAAGACCTGCAGTGGATTGATTTTTTCTTTAAATACTGCCTTAGAAGTTATTGTCAGGTACACGTGTCTATGTACACAGCATTCAACTTAAATTACTTGCGTTTAAACTACCTACTTAAAAGCATGACT
Organism: Eurystomus gularis; assembly: GCA_013400335.1. Taxonomy (NCBI): domain Eukaryota; kingdom Metazoa; phylum Chordata; class Aves; order Coraciiformes; family Coraciidae; genus Eurystomus; species Eurystomus gularis. The sequence continues at coordinate 726,356 of VZZY01014526.1, forward strand.
TGTACCAGTTTTTTGATAGACTGGAAAGCCAATCTGATGAAAACAAACGCGCAACTTTTGTTCCATGCAGGAGGCAAGTTTATTACAGTTACTTCTTTTTGGAAAAGTGAAAACAACAAATACCTCTCTCTACGGTGTTTTTACTCCACTCATGTAAAATCTTATCTAATTTTTTTTTTTTAACACTTATGTGGAAAGTCTTAAGATGCATGTTTTTAGTACACTGTTTAAGCATGCATCACTTCCATTTTCTGCATCATGACACAAAAGCTCTAGAAGATAAGAAATGCCTCAAGATAAACTCCCAGATAAGAAACAACTCAAAATGCTCACCTGCTTTAAAAAAATTTGCCCAGAATTTACCACAGTATCCTTTGCCATGGGACTAGCATTAAAACGCTTAAGAGAGGTCAGTGGGAAAGTAGTAGATACATCACCGTGTTAGTACAAACACAGCGAGACTTTGATGACCTCATAATCACCAACTATAAAACTAAGTTTGAGCTCAGAAAATAACTACTTACATTGCACAATCAGAACTTGAGTTACTATACACAAAGTGCATTTCAGGCCCCTTCCCGTGTTCAGCCTGTGGCTGGGAGGATGCTGCCTGGAGCCAACGGATTTTCCCAGCTGCCAGCAAGTGGCCTCAGAGCACCGAGCGAGCTTCTGTACTCAGCACAGCAATTCGTTCCAAGGGGAATCGCAGAACTTCAGGGACACCTTCCCCATGTCAGTGGGTTTGTGCAACTCATGACTGAATTACTTTTAAATTATTATATGTTATCATACTGCAATATTTCCTCCTATTTGCAAGAATAATTTTCAATTAATTAGTGTCCTATAGACTACAGAAACCCACATCACGAAGAAGCCCAAGCTAGGGAACAGATTCTCTAGTGCCTAAGAGCAGGCTGGAATTCACACCGTGTTCTCCTCAGGCCTGGAAGCAATTAACAGCATATCCTCCTATTTGCACCTACCTCTCTTCATAAAACTCAGTGGAAATTCACTGTCTTTGAGATATCTATTCTCACAACTTCAGCTGATTTTGGCTGATGAGTTCAGAAGTTTTTGGGGCCAAGGTAAACAGACAGTGACCAAATGCAATCCTCCTCATAAATCAGGCTAAAAAAGGAATCCTAAGGAATTATAACTACTTACCTTCTTTATACTCTTCTTTTTTTTGGTCTGATTTTGGCTTTGCCAACTGCCTACATGAAGAAAGAGGACAGAGGAAAGAAGAAAAGAATTCTTGTATTAGAATTATCATATAGAAGCATTATATCACATCACACTGCACTGTACAGTCCCCCCTCAAGACTGGGGAACTGCACCAAGTTTATAATCCAGTGCTCTACGTTATGCAAAGAAAAGCACAAGGAGGATTCAGATCTCAAGTCTGCTGCATACCTTATGCACACAGTTCTGTAAGGACAGACATGTCCTAACCTGCTCATCTTGAAGCCTCCATAGGGCAAATAGTATCTCAGTAAGCAAAGTGGAAGAGAGAATTCAAAGGTGTTAGGGAAAGATGCATGCTTTTTACACAAGCAGAAGACTTTTACTAAGAGTTATTCTAGATCTAAGGTACTGGCACTGACATTAACATAATTGCATTCCCCTGGAGATTTCTAGCTGTAGATTCATCATGACATGACTCATTGTGCATGCTTTCACTTTTCCTTTTCATTCTCTAAACTGAACAGAGATTGAACATCTAGAAATACAATACCTTGTAAAGTGTCTTTGACTGACATTTTCACTTAATAGTTCCATGCTTTTCTCAAAGCTAGAGTCCGAACAGGGTGGCATGTTTTTTCGCATTGACCTTAAACAGTGTCCACTGAAACATTCGATTTTGCCAGAGGAAAATTCCTAGGAAAAGAAGGAAATAAGAACATATTTATCTGAACCATGTATGTTGAGCTAATAAGGAAATTCTGCCACATATAGGCAAGTTTATTCTGTAACTCTCTTGACTCAAAAGTGGTACAACTAACAGCAGGTAAGCTTTGAACCACTTCTGCACCAAAAAGTAGCTCTCAGGAAAAAGAAACCAACCAGCTTTCAAAGCTAAAGCTCCCCTCTGCCATGCTTTTCTCATGGACAACTTGGCCTTAATAACCTTTGAAAAAACTACTGTGGCAAAGCCTTTCATATAAACTCAAGTGTTTAATGAAAAAAACCAAACTCTTTTATTTCAAAATTGGTTCAGAGGAGCAGTCAAACTTGACCTTGCACGTCCTGGAATTAAGATCTCATTGGGTGAGGTTTAATCCTCTGTTCCATATATAATTGCATTCAGAGAAGATTTCCTTCAGGAAGACAGCATTTATCTATGGGAAACCAAAGGGAACAGAAGATACACTATTTTATGGCTGTTGATCTCGTTCACAAGAGATCGCTTCTGCAAGGAGGATGAGTACTACTCACTTTTACTGTGTGAGAGGGGGCTCGGTCAATTTATAACCCAAAGTTTCACTAGGAGTACACCAAACTAAATCTCACACTGAAAAGGGCAGAAAACAGACTAGATTCTTCTGCTTCTTGACACTAGCTTTACTAAAAGGTACTTCTGTTTACTAACAGAAGTCGATGAAGATGATGATAGAAGAGCGAAGAAGGTTGCTAGAGGAGGGCAATGATGCACACACAAGGCCTCTGCAGGGCCATGCAGCGAGAGTTGTGGCCACCCACTGCCGAAGGGTCAGCCCTGAGCCACTGAGCTGGGCAATCCTGCAACTGTGCGATGGTCTTCTCTTCACATAACCTTGAACAAGCCATCCCAAATGTTCACCTGACAACTTCTCATGATAAGACAGACCTTTTGATGAGGAGGATTTCAATCGGCTTTCCTTCACTGCTCCTTTAAAAGAGCACTTCCCTTCCTGCTGTTCTCTGGAGTTCTCTTGTGAGGAGTGAGGCCTCACAAGATGTTTCCCATAGTTGGCTTTTGAATTGGAGCATCTGAGACCCCTAAAAATATGTTCTGTTTCTCAGATCCAGCATAGATGGAACAAGACCTAAAGCTTATGAGAGGCAGTCTGGTCTGTCAGAGTCACCTTTAACATTTTTCTTCTCAATGGTTTAAAAAAGAAATTGCAACAGAAAGCCTTTCAACTTATTTTTAATTTGTCAGAGCCCTAGGTTTATTTGAAGGCGGCAGGTTTTTTGTGCACACTTTCACACAGGAGTATAAAAAGACTTAAACCAATACTTTCAGCATTTGTCACTGTGACAACTAGAAAAAACCACAATCCTAGGCCACAAAGTACTGATGTTCTCTCATCTGTAAACGTACCTGTAGTATTCCTACACCTGGTATGACTAAGGCTTATATATCATCCTACAAAATCTATAGGGCATGCCTGGGAACTACCTATAATAATCACATAATCATAGAATGGTTTGGGTTGGAGAAGACCTTACAAGATCACCCAGTTCCAACTCCCTGACATGGGCACGGACACCTTCCACTACAGCAGGTTGCTCAAAGCCCCATCCAGCCTGGTCTTGAGCACTTCCAGGGACAGAGCATCCACAGCTTCTCTGGGTAACCTGTTCCACTGCCTCACCACCCTCAGAGTGAAGAACTTCTTCCTAGTATCTAATCTGAATCTACCATTGCAAGGCCATTTATCAGCTCAAGGCCTGGCTCCAGGGGCATGGGATAGGCCTCGGTGGTCACCTCATACACAGAGTAAGGGCCTCTGCCTAGGATTCATTATGGGACCCTGACGACCACAGCCTGTCCTGGCTTTTTATTCATTTAATAGCATTTCTGTCTGTGTCCCAGGGCACAGAAGTCCAAGTGCCAGCGACGGGAGATGATACCACACCTCCTCACAGCCCGCGCCATCACCAGCAGACACCAAGCCAGCATAGATGGCTAGAGGCTCAAGTTTTAGGAACCACATACTGGAAAGGCTACAAGTTTGGACCAGATACAGGAGAGACTGGGGGGGGTCTGAGCAAAGTGCTGGGCTGGCGGACAGCTGATGGAGAGGCCATAAGGCTGGGGATGAGATAACTGGGAGACCAGCCCATCTGGGGCCTGTTACTGGTTTGACTGTCTAAGGACACTTAGAGTGATACACACAGTACACGTGTGTGTGAGCACACATGGCATCTAAATACCAGCAACTGGAGCAGGGCTGTCTGCCTCTGGGGCTTACACAACCAGCTGCCAGCCTCTGGGGAGACCCAGGGCAGCTACAGACTGGATGCCCAACACCAAATACAGGGATCCACCTCACATAAGTGCATCTGTGGGTGTATATTTTCCCACTAATGAGTTTTCATCCTGATCAGCCAGGGAGGGAAGAAGGATCAGGCCATTTGTATTGTTTCATAAAGCCACTAGATTCAGCTACTCTGAACTCAGAGCACTTTCAAATAAGGACAACTTTTAAAGTAACAGGCTTTATTTCTAAATGCATGATCACTTGTTAAATTAGACTCCAAAGTTGTGAGCAACTCTGGGAGATTTAGCTTGCTTAAACTCCAAGATACACAAGTTGTAACTGCCGTTTTGGATGTTTCTGCTTCATTGATCTGGAAGTAAATATTCCTTGGGAGAGATCTTAAAGATTTGCCATATCAGTTAAAAGATGACTGCAATAATAGGCTTCACAATTCTCTGGGCCAAATCCCAGGCCGAAATAAGAACAAACACTAAGAGAACATTAGCACAAATGTTAGGAAAGAAACACTATAGTGAGCTGGGAAATCCTTCTGTGTATACTTATGCATTTGTTTGCCTTTTTAAATGTGTTTCTAATGCAGTGTTCACAATACAATACTCTTCATATTCATTATCCTTAATCTTGGCTCAAATTAGGACACAGGTAAAATAACAATGTATGTTGCTAATTGGCTATCACCCATTCATAGGAAGGCATCCCAGTTCAGTGAGGTGGCAGACACCAAGAACCATTAGGTTAATTCCTAAATTGTCAGCAAAGCAGGAGTAACTAACTCTTATAAACCCTATCAGGCTGAAAAAACACACTCAAGAAGTGAAATTTGATAGAAGCAAATGGCTAAACTGGAAAGATAAGGCAACTGGATGAAATAATTTTGTGGGGTATTTCAAATTTTGAAAGCATTTCATATTCTGTTGCTTTTCTCATGTTGCGGGAAATGAATAGCAATTGTTTCTAAAAAGTATTTTTACAAAAGCTGGGTTTAGCTATCTGGTACCTCCGAGGAAGTGACTATGCTGAAGTATTATCTAAACAGATAAATGTGCTTAGGCAACAAGGCTATGAGCTCTGACGCTGAGGTCCCTACACAGATGAATCATGAAGGCTCAGCCTGGAAAAGTGCCTGTTTCCACTTTGCCCAGACAAAAAAACCTCAGCAGCCTACTGACCCCAAATGCAAGTCACAAGACAACAACCGTGTTCATCTTAGGGGATTACACCAGGGTAACAGACCTGCAGATACACCGCTTCCAAAGGGACAGTAGCCACTTTGGACCTGCCATGGAATTCCTTGGGACTGGAAAGGAAGAGGATAAACCCATCAGATGCTGGTTTTCCTTAGACTTCCTGCTGTATGCTTCTACTCTCTATGGATGAAATAAGCTAAATAACTAGAGACAAGCCACTTGCTGATACCAGAAAAACTGCAAAAGCTGCCCCCACCGAGTCCTTGCACATCAACAAGTTGGGAAAGAAGCATTAGAACTGGAGCATGCAGCTAGCACCAGCATCATCATCTCTGTCATCTAGGGCACTTCTGCATTGTCTCTGCAGATAAACACTCCTGCAGAACCTTGTCACACTACAAATGAAATTAAGAATGACTCCACGCCTCAAAGCATGGGAAAGGTCTGGAAAAAGGGGATAAAAGAAAAAGAAGGAAACCAAAACAAAGAAGAACCTTTGTCATACAAGTTTCACAATGATGATTCTTTGGTTCAGTGAAGTTTACATTTAGCTTCCTCATTCCTGTTCTCCACACTGAGGACACGTGCCAGCTGCTTTATCTGCCTAACTTTGCACAGCCTTCCCCAGGCGCAACGGGCAGTTGTACTCCCTGGAGCCTCTGACAAACACTGCTTTGCTTTTGCAGCCTACACTAGAAGTGATCTTTAAGCAGATTCCATGACTGCTTGCAGAGAAAAAAAAACACAAAACCACCCCAAGGATTTCTTCCTTCTTAGTTCAGCAATCTTGAAACTAATGAAGGAAAAAAAAAAATTATCCATACAACAGAAAATCCTGAAAGAGTTCTGCTGGAAGGAAAGAGAGTCCACTACAAGCATTGCTCCAGGGCAGATATCCCCTGAAGAGCAGGCCACTTCTGAGCTGGATCTGGTCTGCCTTTATTTGTCATGGAAATGCAGGACACCCTGCAGGGAAGAGCCTGACTTGGAAAGAAAAGAGAAAAGTTTTAGCTTTTAAAGGCTACATTAAAAACAATTAACTTCTCAAAGTGAAATGATTGTTACTGAAGCAGCAACACTGAGATGCAGATAGCATGTCTGGGAGAAGAGTGGCTGGAAAGCTGCCCGGAAAGCTGCCCATCGCAGAAGGACCTGGAGGTGTTGGCTGGCGGCCAGCTGAACAGAAGCCAGCAGTGTGCCCAGGTGGCCAAGGCCAACGGCATCCTGGCTTGGATCAGAAATAGTATTGCCAGCAGGACTAAAGTGATCATCCTCCTGTACTCA
>VZZY01014527.1:0-70200 GCA_013400335.1 Eurystomus gularis
TTTTTTTTTTACTGGCAGAACCATGTGTTAACCAGGTTGGCCTGTCAACACCTAGTATGCTAAAGGACTGGGTTTGTTCCAAAGCATTCTGGTATAACCTGGGCAGCTTTCCCAAGCTGCCAGGTGGAAGAGATGGAGAAATGTGGGTGTTGGAAGACCGTAAGCCAAACTGTGTCAACCATTTCTTACTATATTTTTTTTTTTTAACTAGGGGAACTCTAAAAATGAAATGGAACTTTCTTGGTTTAAAAATAAATAAATAGATGCTGAAAAACTTTTTTTCCTCTCAGAAAGTGCACATGAAAAAATTCAAACCTAACAAACTTCCTACTGGGCAATGGGGAACAGTTATAATTGTTCCTGGTGCTTAAACTGCTTGAATCTGGGTGGTTCTTTTAATATTTTAAAATGATTAATGGCAAAATCCTAGTGTGTCTCCTGCCTCCATCTCATTCTCAGTCATCACAAAGATATGAGTTCTAGCTTATCTATATTACTTTCCTGTATATTACTTTTATATCTGGTCTTCAAAATGGAAAACTGGAAAGGACAGTCATAATGGTACTTCTGTGCTCAATTTGTTTGTGCTACACTACAATTATTCTAAATTCTGAGCAGAGTGGTGTATATTTTAGTGTGATATGCATAAAAGTTATCAGCCACTTTGCAAGTCCAATTAACTCCCTAGATAATTTATCCACATCTGTGTTAAACTTCCAGATTGATTCTATGGATTTTATGTTTTCATATTCATTACAAAAAAATATTTCAAATGGTGTGTAATTTTTAACGGGTAATTAACAAAGTTGAAGATGTATAGCAGACAGGTAAATCGTAATGTAATATGCTAATTATCTCTTCAATCTAATATTTTACTGTGGTCTTACAAAAACAAAGCATTTGTTTAAATAGTGTCAAGAAAATAAGCAAAATAAGAAAAAAAAAACAAAACAAAACAAAAAAAGCAAAACAAGATTAACCAATGCATTGTAATAATATCAAATCCATTCTTTGATCCCCAGATGAAGAGCTGAAACAGTAAAAAGAATAGCTAAAATTATAATACATTTAGCGTCCTGAATATAATCATGAAAGCCTGTGCACTGTGCTTTCATCTGGGTCTAGGCCAATGGCCTCTTCATTAAATCTTGTTATGCATCCTGAGGTATACAACTTCTCATCTGTAATCCTTCTTTGCAACATACTCAGAAAAGATTAAAAAATAAAAATAAAAACAAACACAAAAAAACCAAACCATGACAACTACCAACAACAAAACCATGGAAAAAAGCTTGAATGATAAAGCAACAACATTAATAGTAAAGCAAATCCTGATTAGATAAAAAAACCCTCAAATATTCATAAACATCTCTATATGAGGAATGCATCACAATAGACTAACATTGGAAAAAAACCTTGGAGTTAATGACAGGGATATTGTGGATAAGTTTGTTCATCGTGATCCACAATACTTTACCTCAGCAGAACACTTACACAGTTGAGGATATTCCTTTGGACCATGTAAATACAGGTTTAAAATCCCTTCAGATAAATGAGTACTGTATTTCAGCACCAACTTCTCAGAAGGTATGTTGGACATTCCTTTATAATATCATCAGCCTTGTGAACATTCACAGTATATTTCTAAGTAAAGTCAAATGAGTTTGTTTAAAAGCCCTCAATAACACTACTTAGTTTATTTCACTTTTGTTAAAATGGGCTACAGTTTTGCCAAGTATCACTCCTTTACATGCTAGATAAACTGGTTTCTGGGGATCAGCTACCAGAACAAGATCTCAGGAGAGGATCTGTTCCCTTCAGTGTAATACTTAAAACTATATTTTTGTCTTAGAATATATTATAATGTGCGATGTTTGTATGTATGGAGTGTGAGGTTGCTGCGTGGCATTGAGACCACTTTAAGCTGGCCATGTAGACATAGCTGAATTTAATTAAATGCCTATAAATATAGCTTCTGATGTCTTTCTAGTTCTTTATTTAATCTTGTTTTTCTTGGTACAAATAATTATCCACATTGCTATATAATGTTATTCACTAATTCCCTGATTTAAAGCCTATTGAAGTCTAGGAAAACGCTTCCCTTCACTTGAAATATTTTACACTAAGTGTAAGAATATTTGCGCTTTTTAAAAAGTGCAGATCCCAAAAGGAAGTCTTAATATAAATATAAAAGAGCATCTTTAGTTCCTAATTTCTAGGGTAACATTAATTATTGCTGTTGAAACATTTACACTAAATTCTACTGTCACTACTGTGAGATTTCCTGGCTTTAATAATTAATTTAAACAATATAATCCATATTATTTAAATTTCACTTCAGTACAAAGAAGTATAATCCCTTTATGGTAATACAATAACTGCTTATTCACACTTTTATGAGTGTATCTAATGAAATACTGTAAACCTTTTTATGCAAATAGGACTTTTATATATGGATGAAATTTACAGCTTTTTGTTTTTCCTACAATTCTACATGAACAAACTGCAGGGTCTCCATAAATGTGCACCTACCTGATTATTAGAGTGAAATGATGAGTATACATATCTGTAGTTATCACCAATTATTTATGTTTTATTGTTTTAATTATAATTATAAGGAGCAGTCTTTGCAGTGACTGCAATACAATATTCATTTGTAGAACAGAGTTAAAAAAGATGTACTTCTAAATTAGACTACAAATTAAATGATATTTATCTGGCATTAATTTTAGGTATCACTTAGGGGAGCTGAGATGTATTTTTATTGCAGAGTAAACCAGAAAGTAGAAGTTACATTTCACTGTTAACCGACTGTTGCATGACAAGTAAACAAGTTTAATCGTGTTATTCACCTCATTGACTTTAATGATTCAATAATAGATGTAATAGGCACCTCAGGACCAGATGGCTTAGGGAAAAAAAAGTCCCTATGAACTACTACTTTTTCATCTCAAGTATCTGATAAATATGTTAACTCCCCACACTGTGATGACAGCCGGAATTTCTCACCAGCTGGCCAGTTGCTCTGCACAGTGGGTGCTATCATCTTCAGCTGATTGTTGAATTCTCAGCTCTGTAGTAAGGTCAGGACTTGCGGGAATTTTTTTAAAAAAACAGAGGTTTTATTGATTTCACATAAACATTATAATAATTGAAAAAAAGAGATAAATTGGTAAGGTCTTACAAATGTGGGGATCATGAATTAAAGTTGAATTCAATATGAGCTCTCCTCGTAACAGTGCTCATCAACTACGTGCATTAGCAATATGGGTTGAATGTGTAAAAAGAAAGTAGCACTACAACTACCTCTCATAAAGTTGTTTTACTAGCCCAACTTTTTTTTCTCAGTATTGTGCTACCTCAAGCAGAGCCTGCATATGATCATGCATGCCCGGCAGGCTTTTCAACCATGGAAACACTGTTTATTTCTAGCTGTCATCCCTGCTACTGCAAGAAGAGCATCAAAGAGCTCCTCTTTTCCCAGAAATGTCAATGGAATGGACACATTGATACAGCCTGTATCAGCCAACATTATTCAGATCTCTTTAGTCAGTATACAGCCTACTGTCTGCCACTATTACTTTCCTTTGGCCACGGTTTTTTAGCATTCCTATTCTCCATTAAGAAGAAATTTTGTCCTGGTTTGGAAGGGAAATTGAAAGGTACATAATCAAAAGAGAAAGGGGAAAAATGAAACACAAGTGCTTTAGCCATTTCATCAGTTAAGTGATTTGGAAACACAAGACAATTCTGAAAGCCTGTGATAACCTAATTGTATGCCTATTCAAAGTCCACTTTTAAAACAAATTGAAATTTCTTAGCGACTTTAATTATTTCCAAGTTACATTAAAATGCTGGAAAATCCAGAATAAGAGGTATCACACAACACTACAAAATTTTATTTTTCTTTTTTTACTCATTGTATTTGTTACATGCTATTTACCTCACTTTAATACACAATAAATTCTTCAGATACTATCGTAATGAAGAACAAGACTCTTTTCCTGCCATATTAATATATATCTTCCCATGATAGTATATAAAACCAAATATTCATATTAATTTATTTATTCACATAACATCACCTTATAGGAGGGTACTACTATTCCTCTCTGTAAAGACTCGTGGCTTAAATAGATAGAAACTGGCACTGAGAGTAGTCTTTGAAGTTTTCTAATCATAGATATGTCTCTGCTCACATACATTTTTATGAAGTATATATACCAAAAAAATACATATGGAAAAACTAGTTTCCTATGAAAAAATAATCAGGAGCAAGTAAAAAAAAAAACCAAAACATTATAACAAAGTATTAAAGCATAAATAAATTGATAACCTAGACATATCAACCATAGCAAGTGAATTGTAAAAACAAAAACACAAAAAAGAAGGAGGTAGGAACAGAAAGAACAGTAATTTAAAAACAGCAACACAAACAAAGATAAAATTGTCAATTATGTCAGAACCCAAAAACCTGGGAGATAATAGTTGGATTACTTATTTCCTTGGATATCAGAGGCTGAAACAATTGATTAAGGGAATCAAAACAGAAAAAGTACTCTGTGCATCATCTGTCATCAAAGGAACAAAACCCTCTCTCTACACAGGTACATGAACCAACGTACAACATGTATAAAAACTGGGACAGAACTACCTCATGAATTGATATTAGGTCATGCTGAGGATTTACTCATTGGCACTTCACAACTCTATGTCAGGCACACCAGCTAAATGGTGCAGAACAGTTCATTTCTCTTGACAGGACTGTTTTGTTGTTTTTTTTTCTACAGCAGATAGCGCTTATCACTGGTGCTTCTTCAAGCACTATGTTGTGATTCTATGACGCCCACATTCTATATTTGTGGGGTTTTTAAGTTCAAAGTGTCTAATAGTAGACAAAGTCTGTGCAGACCAGATGGCTGCATAAATATCAGTGTGAAGATCTTTTTGAATGAAATTATTATATATATTTTATGCTTGGGAAGCATTTTGGAGTGCTTGGGGATGCAGACTTTTCTGTGAAAATGTCAGAAAACTGCACAGGATAGCAAATATACAAATCCCAAGTAATTTTTTTTTCTTTTTTTTCATATGGCCTTTCAAGACAACGTCTTAGGAAGAATAAGTCAGAGAATCATATCTAGGCTTTGTTTTCCAAGAGCTGGTTGGTTACTCCAAAGGGGAACTATAAATGAATTAACACTCATACAGGACTTAGGACTAAATTATGCATCTAAATCATCTGGCAGTGTAAACAGATACTAAAACAAATTAATAACAATATTTTCAGATTGTATATATCTTTTTGTAAGCAAAAGATTATTCCAAATAACTGACAGGAGTGAACTTTTAATAATACTAAATCATAAAAATATGGTGTTAGTTTTGAATTTGGGTCAACTTGCCAGAGAAAGTATTTTGGGGTTTGTAAATGGTAAGGATTAATCCAAACAAAATCTAAATCAAAATGAAACGGTATCACAACCACTCTTTATTCTGCAACTCAATGGTTTTAAGTTCTTTCCAAAATGACAAATTGAAGAGTATCATCCTTTCCGAAGTTTCCTATCTCTCCCAGAGTGTCCTTTTTGCTAGAATACAGCATACTCGGTGTTAGGCTTCAGCTTCTTTTATACTGAAATGCAAAACTACTCTATGCTGTGCTCTACATCCCAGTCTTCCAAGCATCTGCATCAGGCATCAGACAGAAATGCACTGTAACTCTTTCTCAAAAACCACTTGGCTTCACCTCTCTTCTAATGCATATCTGGAATTTCCTTTACAGGGAAAGCAAGGTATGGGTTGCAGAAAGAAGGTGGTAGTAAATGTCTATATTTTATTCCTACTCTAGATATACTCTAGATAGACTCTAGATAGACTCCTAGATACATCTAGGAAACCAAGCTTCCGAAATGCTCTTAGGTACCATGTTAGACATCTTTGTCAATCAATCTTATTTAAGATTGAACTGATTTAAGAAACTGATTTGAGTTAAAGCTAACTTTGTGTGTGTGCTTTGATCTAAGTGATCATGACATTGCAGCCTTGGATAAGAGGTGGTAGACCATATGGTTCAGGCCTCTTCTGTTGTGGATACTTAATTATTTATACAAAGTGCAACAGCAAGCTTTTGGTTTGGTGCTCAGTCACATAGAATTCAAACCTTTTAAATAATGTGCCTCATAGAGAAATGCTTTAAGATAATACAGATGACCATCTTTTTTATTTCACTCAAGTTCTTGTTTTCTTTTTTTTCCTTTGCAAGAGCTTAATATGAAAATTTCACTTTCAAGTACTTTTTGACGTCAGTTTGGAAAGGGGGTAATTTTTTTCAGGGAAAAATTAAACCAGTCAACATGAACACTCTTTTTCCCCCATGACAACATAAAAAAAGAATTATTATCACCACACTCCTGATAAGTAAGGATAACCGTACTTGCATGAGTAGCTAATGGAATATTACATATACTATGACAAATAAATGAACATAATATGCCTAAAGTGTGGAAGTTTTCCTTGTCCAGCCTTTTCTGGTTTTACTTTTTGTCTCCTGTGCACCCAAATGCTGATTATGTAGTTCTTTAATGGTCAGCTGGGTTTTGTTGATAATTAGCCTCAAAGACAAAGGGTAATTGCTCAATTGTCTTTGGAGAGTCTCAAGGGGCAAATCAGAGCTGGTGTCCAACCAGGAAGTGAAAAAGGACAGCTCTCCAGTGTTAATAAAGGAAGCTTGTATTAATGTCCTTTAACTTTCATTTGACAGTATATACATTTTCTCCTTCTAAACACACATGCCCCAAAAGCCAAGTTGTTATATCAGATATTGTAAGTTTACACTAGTATGTAATATTTCTGGATATTTATGAGATAAGCTTTTTAACTGTTTCCTGTCATGGTGTTTATATTTAAAAGAGGAGTTTGTTTAAATTTTAGTGAAGATATAGTTACAATTACCAGTGGGAGATTTTAAATTTGTTTTTAGTGATGGGAAAGCTTTTTAAAAATATATAATTCTGGGTGGTCAAATGTACTTAATATGTCAGATGTGGGGCTATTACTGTTATAGCAGAAAACTGAACAGATTTAACAGATGATATCCAGAAAGCCCAATAGCAATCTTTTAACCTGGTGTTGTGGTTTAACCCTGGCCAGCAACTAAGCACCATGCAGCCATTCACTCACTCGTCCCATCTCCCAGTATCAGTTAAAAAATGTAGAACTTGTGGGTTGAGATAAGAACGTTTTAATAACCAAAATAAAACAGTAACAATAATAATAGAAAATATAATAATGATAATAAAAATTATCTTGAAAAGGTATATAACAAAGAGAGAAATAAATAAAACCCAAAAAAGACAAGTAACACACATGAAATTTCTCACTACACACTGACAGATGCCCAAGGAAAGATCCACCCCTCCCAGCCAACTCCTCTAAGTTTTTATAGGGTATGACATTCTGTGGTATGGAATACCTTTGGCTAGTTCGGGTCAGCTGTCCTGGCCATGCTCCCTCCCAGCTTCTTGTGCTCTTGCTCACTGGCAGAGCATGGGAAAATGAAAAATCTTTATTTTAGGATAAGCGCTACTTAGCAACAACTAAAACATCAGTGTGTTACCAACATTGTTCTTCTCACACTAAATCCAAAACACAACGTTGTACCAGCTACTAGGAAGAAAATTAACTCTACCCCAGCCAAAACCAGGACACCCGGTAGCATTATGTTTTCTAGATGGTAATAGAAAGACCTATGTAACCCGAACAGAAAACAGCTGAATCTTTTCTTCCAAGTGTACTGTTCAGACAGGATTTAATTTAAAAGAGGGCTTTGGAGCCATTAATAATGGGCTTGTCATCCTCTTAATGTCTACGTTACATTCAGAAGTATCTTGGAAGTATCTATATCATTTACATCTAGGCACTAACTCTCTTTATGATCTGTTCTTCAAATGAGAGTTTCCACAACTGAGAGAATTCGTGTTGGAATGCTTTCAATGGATGGAAAGGTAACTAAACTGCCTCAAAAATCCCAACATAATTAGTCTTAGTATCTACTATAGAGTTGCCATTTTTAACACAGCCTGCATTTTCCCTAACCAATTTCCATATTCATAGTCTTACACCTTGCTGTGATTTTATAGAAAGCTGCTAATTAGTAAGAGATTAATTTGAGTTTGTTCATTCCTACCACACTTTACAGTAGCCAACAGACCTAATAATATTGCAAAAGTGAATCATCAGGGAGTTGAGTTTTATGATTATGTTTAATAATGAAAGCACATTATCCCAAACCTTTTAATTTTGAGGCCCATCCACAACACACAGAAAGAGCAAATGAACCTAGACAGCTGAAGTCAAAACCATAGAGAGACAGAAGTCAGTGAGGCAGTGGGATTTTCATTTTGATATTTGGAGTGGTAAGGGAAGCTAATAGACATGGGTTACGGTTGCCCACCTGCTGTATTTTTCCCTTTTCCCTGAAGTCAACAGATTAATATTTCCATCCCATTTTCTCTAAGGCTTTCCCTCTGTCCCAGGCTCAGAGTCTGACAAAATTAATTTGGTACATGGTTGAGAAACCTTGAGCTGGCCCTATCTGTAACATGCTAGAGAAAGCTCTCATCTATCAGTTAAGAAGTAGATCAAATAACATTTCTAGGTGCAATATGCATCTTCCATTTAAAAATAGATAGTATTTTTCCACTGAAAATTCATTGTCTGAACTCTAGAGATTAACTGCAAAGGACAATGAAGTCTAGAGTTTTCATTGCATACTTATCTATACCATGGTTCTGAGACATCCCTACAGCAGACAGAGCTTAATACTGTGATTATTAAATCACAAAATAGTCATGCACAACAAACATCTTACAGAAACAATTTAGAAATGTTGTTGTACAGCATTCTCAATATATGATGTATGCAGATAACTGTGCTGTAAGTATTTTTAAAATTATTTTAGGCTTACTTGTGAAGATCTTACTCAAATCAAGCAGTACCTCTGCTCGAATTCTCCTATTAAATTCATGGAGTGAGGTATTATTCACTGGAGAAGACATAAACTCCTTTCTTTGCTGGGTCAGGTGCTACCACTTTGATGGAAGTTATTAAATACCCTGCTGTAAATATTGACATTGAACTATTACTTCTATGAAATGAGAAGAGCATGTTTTATACTATTATTAGGAGTATTTTTAAACTCAAAATTAACAGAGAAGTACGTATAGGAATATAAGTATGTGTGTGGTCTATAGGTATACAAAGATCAGGACATTATGTAGGCATGAGCAAGTATTTCTTTAAAATGCTGAGAATATAGTATTGTTAACTGAAACAAAGACACCACAAAATATCCTGTGATAATGCTCAATAATTAAGTTCCTTTAGAATAAGACAATGACTTTTCATTTGCAAAGCATACAAGACCTTTCAGGCGAGGAAACATAGTCTTTTATAAGGGTTTGCAAATTGCTGTTTGTCCACCAGATAGGCAGCAACTTCCATATTTCTGCTGTGCAACAGGTGTAGTGAACTTTTCTGGACAAACTTGAAAATGCCTAACAGTTTGCTATCTTCCTGAAAAATGACAGGAAAACCAAACAATCATTCAGTAGTGGAGAGGCATCATGTCTCAGAAACAGAGTTTGTTAAATTTATGCTATAATTCATTACACTCAGTTTGTGCAACTTCCAAAGTAGAAATTCCATAAAGAAAAAAAAAGTTGTGTGGTGGCTTGCCTTCCTCATCTACATAAATCTCAGAATTCAAGCTTTCATATAAATCAAACATTGTTTTTACTGCACTTTATGTTATAATACATCAACATAAAATAATCTATGTACAACATTAAATGCTGTTAAGTTACTGTAAAATGAAACAACATATCACAATGCGATGTTGGAACTGTAAATCATTGATATTGCCTGGTTACCAGGCAGACGTTTTTCTTGAGCTCATGGTGTCAGAATTCATTTTTTTCTAATTCACATACCTGACCTTGAATTACATTGTTATCAAAACCCAGCAGGTATACATGAGTATATACACACTTATATACATGTGAACATATATATGAGCTATCATTTCTGAATTGAATGAAAACAGGTTGTGAACTGGTAGAAGTAAATCAAAAAGCATATATCATTCTTTATTTAAATTGGTCTACAAATATAGGCCATAGCTTAAACTAATGAAGAAGAACCTATGAGTAGTTTTGATAGACTTTAAATAATGATCTTGTGCTACATCATTAAGCTGAGCTGATATCATTACCTTCTCTGTTATAACATCATTATGTAAGATTTAAGTATTTTCCAAGGATGTCAGAATTGTCAAACCTTTCTAAAGTTACTTTTTCTGTGCCACTAGAGACTAAATTTATAACTAGTTTTTTTTCCCCTGTTTTTAGTTGTAATTTGTCGCTGAAAAGAAACAGTCTGACATTAAAAAATCCTTAAAAAACATGCTTGCAAGTTAAATTGATCTAGATATGTACCCCTGTCTTCAGTGTGGCAACACTGTTGACTTTAAGTCTATTTCTGCTATACACTGGTGTAGGCAGGAGCCGACAGTTCTGCAAACAGGCAGAGACTCCATGCAGAGCTGCTAATCAACTCTGTTCAACAACTGATATTAGTTAGGGAACTGGTGGATTAAAACAACGTATTTGCAAAATGTCACTTCTGTTTGCTTTGAGGCAGCAAGAGCTACTTCTGAAGGAGATTAAAGATCAGCTGAGGTCCTGTGAGAGAAAAGAAACAGATAATTCGGTAAGAAGTCTCATAGAAACACAGAATAAAATAAAATCAGCACCAACTCCAAGAATCTCAATTCAAGACAAAAAAATAAAAAAAAACTCTGATTAAATCAAGAGAGCAAGGGATGTATTACATTGGACTATATCAGGAAGGGATTTGGAACACAAAGTCCCTCTATGTGAAGTGGGAAACGGATTTAATGCGACTTTATAAACAGACTTTAGAATTCGTTATTTTAGTAAAGACAAACAGGGCACATTCACTTCTTGCAGAGTATGAGTAGTGTGTATTTTAGAATGAGAAACATTTCTGCATATACAAACCAGATTAAATATCTGTTAATTCTTTAAAAGATCAGGAAGATAAATGGCTAAACTGCCACAGCACTAATATGTATTTTACACTGCATATTGAATTGAAATCATAGTTACTAAGTGTGTATATGAAATAGTTGTGCTAAATCCACAGACACAGGGACCTGGAGCAGTCCTGGTAGCTGACTGATGAAAGGTGAAGCAGAGACACTCCTTTACATGCACCTCATGCTGATGACACCAGGCACCAGCTTAAAGGAAAGAGAGAGATTTCCGGGGGTCAAGTGGGAATACAATGCGCCAGGATGAAGTTCTCAGACCAAAAGGAGTTCTTCTTTAGGCTTGAATGTGAAATAACTCAGCCCCCTTGCATGGGCTATTGCTGACCTAATCTGCACATGAAGCACTACCTGTAGAATAGCTGTTTGCTCCTCAGCCTGCAGAGATAGTTTTAATAGAAAGGCACCTAAATTTTAAGGGCTGATGAATCCATCTGATTTCCATCTCCCAGTTGCACGGGTACCAGGTGATTAATTGCCACCGCCAATATACACTGCTCTTGGAAGAAAGCACCAGAGTGTATGAATACTATCATAAATTAGACATTTCAGGAAATTCTTCTTTTTCATTTGACATGGGCAAGATCTCAGCTGATTAATTTGCTTGATTTTGGACTTTGCATTTAAACAAAGACTTGGACCAGTGTGACACAGTCTGGAAGAGAGCTACAACAATGAGCAGCAATCTAGAAAACAATGGCCTATGAGGAAGTAAACTAGTTTAATCTGAAGAACTGAAAGCTAAAGCAAGATAAAATAACTGCCTTCAAATTTATGTAAGATTACAGAAGAGAAGAATAAATAAACTGTTGTCCAAGGGGAAAGGAAAAAAGAAATAGTTTAAATTGCATTGAAAGACATCTAACTTAGATATAAGGGAAGACTTCCCAGCCATAAGGATATTTAAGCAACATAACTGATTTCCCTGGCAGGATATGGAATCTCTACCTTTAGATGTTTCTAAGAACAGGTAAGATAAACATCTGTGAGGAACAGCTTAGGTATAGTGACCCTCTCTCTTCAGGAGGGAATTTCCACAGATGAATTCCTGAAGTCTTTGGGAAGTTTTTCAGCCTCACTTTCTATGACTTTAAGACATCTCAAAAATGTGCATTTAATGAATTTACAAATTAATTAACAGAGAAATACACATATAGCTATCATCCAATCATTAATGTTGCATTCTTTTTAGAGTTGTTTTTTTTTCTCCTCTTTGCTCTGTTTTATGACCAAATCATGCTTCTATTTCTTAACAAATACCACCTTTAAGAGGTACATAGCAGAGCTACATATAACCATAAGACAGAGCAGGACCCTGCTATTATTGTTTATGGACAATAATAATGTATTATGCAGTTCTTTGGCACAGAGAAAGGATTCCATTTACAACATAAAATTACACATTAATCCAATAAATAGAGTAGCTGAAATTTAAACAATATGTAAGCTTTTAAGAATAAGTGAAATATTTGTCATTTTTGTAGTTGTAATCCTACTTGTTCCAGGCTTATGCCTGTAATAAAATCTTGGAATACCTGCCTTACAAATGTGTTCTAGTTAATTTATATTCTACTTAAATGTATGGTTATTCTAGAAGGTTGGATTAAGAAGGCATAGCTTCCTTTTATGATTAATGTTAACTCAGAACACATACAAAGCCATTTATCAACAGGTCTGTTTTGACACCTGATAAAGTGTGTTCATCCAGATATTTTTTTCCTAAAGCAAAGTTATATAAACATTCTCAAATATATAAAATATGGCAGCTCTGCATAGCTTTGAAAGTGAAAATTTTATTTTATTCGGCAGATGAGAAATGTTTCATTTTCCCAAAAGAGCACAGCTATGTAATTTATATTATTTATACAGAAAAATTCTGCAGCTCCATGTTCCGGTATTCAGAAGAAAAAAAAAGTAAAAGATGTAGAGGTGTCTTTTTGATGTTCAACAGTGTTCACTCTCTCTCTCTATGTATATAAAAATTAAACACAGCTTTGTCAGTAAGTTGTTCTCATAAAAGTACACTACAAAAAAATTATCACCAGCAAAGGAAGGCAAAAGACAAACCTATCCTTCATACAGTAGCAGGTCTGTTACCTTCTTTACAATAAATGTTCCAAACAGTAAATCCCATAGAAATTTTTTTCTTAAATGCTGCTGTATAAATCACTTAAAATAAACCACTCAGGGTGATTTCAAAAGGGTCTGTAGGCCTAAAACAGTTCTGGAGGACAGATGTTTATAATTACCAGTGCTGCTTCTTATTAATTTTCCAAAATGTTTCTCCAAGGCAGGTACCTAAGACTCTTTGTTTGGTTTTGGTTAAGGGAAATTGAAGCCTGAATGATGTTCCAGATTTTGTGAAGCACTTCTACACTTCTGTTGGAAGGCTCCTTTGACAGAAAGCCTGTAAGATCTGAAAACAGGGCAGTTCTATACAGAAAATAACAACATTCAACAACCACAATGCCAGTTAGATTAGGGTTGAGTAATGTTTTCTTCTGAAAGTGAAAAAATGTTGGGGACTAGCTTGTGCCAGGCATACGTAAGAATACTGATAGCAGAGACCACATGCTACTGGTGGTAAAGTGTTTAAAGTTTATTACAGCTTTCCAAGATTAACTATTACATTCATGAGAACATATCCTTTGATTTTCCATACCCTTCTCCTCATCTGATCTAGGAGAAGTAAATAAAATTCCAAAGTTTTCTGTGCAGAAATAAAAGAAATACAAAACATAAGAAGTCCACTGAAATATATTGAAACATAATGAAGAAGCTTTGTCACTTATTTAGATTTAACAATAATTATAATAGTTGAAAAAGAGAAAATCATTATTGTGTATGAGCACCAGATCTTTTGATGTTTTATATTTTTTATATTTTTTTCTAGTTAAAAAAAGCCAAATCCAAAGTGAACTGAAATTAATAAAGAAAAGTTCACAGAATCACAGAATCACAGAATTGTTATGGTTGGAAAGGACCTCCAGGGTCATCAAGTCCAAAAGATAAAAGTCCTGGGACTTTGTCCTGGGAATTTGTCTTTTACTTCTGAAGAAAATATATAACGAAAAACTAAGGCCAGAACCAGCTGTTATGTAATTTTCATAATAATAGCTAAAAGTTAGCAGTAAGCAATGACAAAAGTAACCAGTAAGCAATGACATTTGGGTACATAAAAACAATGGAGGCCTGGTTGTACTTATTTTGTGGTAGTCCAGTAAAAAAATGTTTCAAACAACCCTACAAACCAGAATAAATCAGATACGTTTTATTCTGATTATAAGACAAAGCACAAGTTCATGAGGTATGAATGTTCAGTGACTACAAATACTTTCCTTTTAATGAATGCATTAGGGTGCAATTAATTTACTTCAGTGATGCATGTGATGGTGTGGTGGGTTAACCTTGGCTGAGTGCCCCCCCTTTCCTTCCCCTCTCCCTCCTCAGCAGGGCAAAAGAGAAAGGAAAATAAGATGAGAAACAAAAAGCAGTTTAATAATAATAGAAGCAAAGCCAAGCAAATCCGCACGCGGAAGCAAAGGAAAACAAAGTTATTCTCTACTTCCCATGGCCACTCCCTGGGAAGCAGGGCTCCAAGACGCGTAGCGGTTGCTCTGGAGGACAACGGAACGGCCCCCCCTCCTCCTTCTCCCTAGCTTTATAGCTGAGCTGACGTCATATGGTATGGAATATCCCTTTGGTCAGTTTGGGTCAGCTGTCCTGGTTGTGTCCCCTCCCAAGGTCTTGCCCACCCCATCCCAGTGAGGGGGTGAATGTTGGGAAGAGCCTTGGTGCTGTGCGAGCACTGCTCAGCAGTCACAACACGGTGTGTTATCAGCACCCTTCTAGCTCCCAGGACAAAACACTGCTGCTATGTGGAAAACCAGCTCAGCCAGACCCACTACAGGTGGATGCAAAATAGAAAGTCCTGTGAGGATGTTTCCTATAGGAGATCCAAGCTGGTGGATCCCTGGTGCTGGTCTTTCCCTCAGGCGATTTCAGGTCTTAGTGTTACCTGCTATTTGCCACATCCATCTGATGTTGGTTTCATTGCCAAAATGTGCTTGTTTACCTCAGCCACTCTGTTTTCAAAATCTAGATTAGAAGTGAAAGTTTGTATTGATCTACAGTTTATGTGATTACAAGTACCAACATCCACAACAATTAAATTATTAATGTAATGCAGGATAATTACATGTAAGGGATGGTAATTGACATTTCATACCATTCCTTCTACTCCATTTTGGTACTTGCAAGCACTTTTTAGCTCACTACATACTACTATTATTAGTGCACATTTACATAAGTAACCTCATAAATGAGTCAGGTTGTACTGGGAGCAAGTGCTGCTGGTTAGTCCAACATATCATCAGTCAGCCTGAAACTCTGGTATATTTGATTACTGAATGGAGTGAAATTAGAGGCAGGAGAAAATGAATTGAAAGAAATGTTATGTGTGTGTGTGTATAGATATACATATATGTATGTGTTAATGAAAATATACATTAAATACACCTTCTGTCCTGCCTTCTAAAAATGTTCACCGCGTTCATTCGTCTTTAGAGAAATGATAAAGAATCTCAGTGATGTTATAGACTTCTAATAAAAAAGACAGTTTTTCTCTTTCTTTTGGAAACTCCCGTACCATGTAATCATAAAAACAATTCTAAAATATTGTTTAAAATGTTGTTATTAAAAATATATATATTATATGCTTGATAATCCCATAGATGTTGCCTAGAGATAAATGATTTTTAAAGCATTGTTCCTCCTTATTAAATCTTGTGCCGTCTAATTTGAACTAGACTTGAATTATTTTTATAAAAGAGCCTAGTATTCTGTACATGTTAGCAAACCTAAATTCTACATGTTGTTTTTTAAAATCACTCTTAAACTGATGAAAACTAAACAATAAATTAAGGTATTAGTAACAATTGAAAGAAAGAGCATATATAGACAAATTATTTTGATAATCTACACAGATTAAATATTGTTACAGAATACAAGAAAAATGCTCACATTTTATAAGGACACTGAGTTCTCACACCAGTGCACAGCTTAAAGAACTTAGATCATAATGACTTAAGATGAGAGGAACACAAATGAAGCACATTTTTCCTACAGCCATTTGGAATAAGTCTGAAGAGCCAAAATTTTCAATGGTAATTTGAGATTATGACATTAAAAAGATTTAAAATCTCCTCAAGCCAAACCAAATGTCTCAAAATAGCCATTTTAATTTTTTTAATCCTTTCCTACTGTTACTGAGATTTTGATATCTCAGCCATGGTGGTTTTCATTACTACTATTGTTTGGTCCTGGCGGGGGAAGGGGGGTGAGGGGAGGAGCTGATTGATTTGAGCTTTTTGTTATTGTTGTTTTAACATCCACTGACACTAAAATATCCTTGTACTGATAATCATTTTAGTATCACCCTAGTAATTATAACTCTTGGGCAAAATAATTTTGTTCATTGGTTTTTGTCTTTGTTTTATGAGAGCTCTGCCACAGTGCTTCCATGTACAATAATGTCCTACCCTTGTTGAAAGCTAATAGGCCAAAGAAAGGAATAGTTTTGTGTGCAGGTGTATAGGTGAACAGTCAGAGCCATAACAAAATGTAATTATAGAAAATATCAGCTTTAATTCCAATTAACTCCAAAAAACTTTTTGAAGAATTTTCAAGCAGACTCCCAAAATGTGTTGCAGGATGTTTAAATGCTCACTTTCACTATGGCAGAATTTTCAGTGAAATAATATTATAAAGCACTGTGTGCAAAATTCTCTTAAGTGTCCTATTTATCATATCTAACATGTTTACATATTAGTAGCTTGAGTGGAGCTAAGGTATTGGTATTTTTAAAAGTTTACTGGTTGCTTCTGCTGTTTTTACTTTCCCTTTAAAAGTATGTTTCTACTTGACATCAGTCTAGAAAAAAACCCACATGTGAAAATCCAAAACAAAATATTGGTTGCCTTGCTTTTCAAAATAGTGAAAGGACAAGCCAAACGTAGGGCAATTTTTCCAGGTTTATCAAACTCATCATTAAATAGTATTATGTAGTTCTTACTCAATAAGAATCAGCTAAGTCAGTCATGTTAAGAAAGCAAGCTATATCTGTGTGGAAATTAGTTTAAAATATCTTATAAAAATGTTTTCAGTGAATACTAGGTTTCAGACTCACCCCACCCCCAAATAGCTAAAGTGTCTTGCTTTCCTACAGGAAGTGTTAACTCTGCTAAAGATGGAAACTTTCTATTTTAAAAAGGCAAATTTCCATCTAAGAAAATCTCGATATTTCATGATTATTGTAGCTTAGTGTTACTATAATACAGTAAAGATGAAAAAGTGGTACTTTTTACAGTGATTGATTTTATCTGCTGGAAAGTAACAGCAATCTGTTTATTTAATCAGAATTCTTATTGTGGTACTTGAACCACATGTGTCTTAATTTGATATAAAAATGTCAGGATATTTATATGAACTTACTCTAAACTAGCTAAACTCAATGCATTCCAAGCATGTAAGATACAACATGTGGATTTCTGTTCTCTAACCTTATGAACATTTGCACATGTTCAGGAAAGCCCACTGGATAAAATTTATGTATTGCTAATGATTTTTATTGGCCCCACGGCCCAAAGTGGTGGCAAAATGCCCAGGAATTTGAAAGAATCCTGTTTTACTTAGCAGTCAGAATGCAGAAAGCCATTAAAATATAAAGGGCTTGATAGAAGTCTGAATGCTTTCTAGCTGGCAGAACTGAGGTTGCTTGTGTTATGCAGCCTTTTGTTGTCAGATACTTAAAGCATTGGGGCTGAGGGGATGGGGGGTGGAATATCCTAGCTCAACATATTAAACAGTGATGTAAAGACAGAGTGATGTGCTTGACTTCAAGTTTTTCCTCCATTTCTTTGAGGATCTAAAGTGAAAAATCCACATGAGAATGAATTGAGAGGGACATAGAAAGGCACTAGCTTCATTGTACCTCTTTCTTTGTGTAAGACCATTTGAAAACCTCTCTGTTGGAGCTCAGTATCTTAAGGATGCTATTAGAATTTGTGGGTAGAGAAGGCATACCACTGGAATTGACAAGATGTGGCTTTCCATATCATAGTCACCTGTGGCTGATCCTGAGGATACTAAGACAGATGCTTGTTCAAAAGTTAATGCTACCTCAAAAAGCCATAAAGTTTGCGGATTCCTTTCTGCAGCTGCAGCCGTACAGCTTAGAGGGAGGGCTTAACTAATGGTAGGCTGTTTTCCATAATACTTCTGCTGACAGGGGGTTGAGTCCAGTAGCTATGCAAAAGCACTGGAGAACCTTTCTAGTCACTAAAGATCCTTAAATGTGAAAGGGTGGTCATCCTTTCTCATTTTCCTGGATTCTATTCTCAGTCTTGCTGGAAAAAATTTCCTGGCCCTCCATTAGAGTGTTGGGAGAAGGATAGGAAAATTTCCCCTGTCAGCAGTAAGTAAATCCCAAGGAAAAAATCCCAAGCAGAGAGACAATTCAAAATTGATATACTCAAAAGAGCAAGAAAGTTACTGACCAGGTAACAAGATAAAATTACAGCAAAGAGGATGAATGGTAAATTTCACAGAAAAATCTTTACAATTATTGAAACAATGCAGACTGAAGCCAGTTTTCAGAATTTAAAAGAGAAATTTACATGCTGTGTGGGTGATTACCTCTTACTGAGACATATTAGATAACTTGACATAAAGACCAGGACCAAAAATCTTACTAATAGCCTTTGAAGTAGTCCATCCCGAAAGATATGCACATGTAAATTAATGTACAGTGTCTGAGTTTTTAAAATTAAATCTTAAAATTCTTAACCTTGACTTTTCCAAAGTAGTGACTAACCTTTCATCTGTGTTTGCATCAGCACACTAACCAGATCGGACTCCAAAATCTGTTCTACATATATTAGTGTGTTGAAGTGACCTGTAATTTTTTGTCTGAGAGATTGAGTTAACACCCACCAAAATCAATTACAAGAGTAAAACACTCTACATTGATATGTGGGGACTTGAAACATAGCAAGAAATTCTGTATGTGGCTGTTGGTATTTTTTTTTCATCTACATATTTCTAACTTAACATTTATACACAACTATTTTTTCCTCAGCTATCTATCTGAAGTGTACCTGAAAATGTAAAAACCTCCTCTATATGAAACTCCATAAAACACATTCATTCTTACTACATTGCCACTGGTCACAAAAATTAAGGAGTTGTCGCATTCATAAACATTCCATGTACCTTCTTGAAATGCATTGTGAAACCATTTCCAAGGTCTTAATATTGTAGTATCAGAAGTGCTCTAAGTAAAAAGAAATATGAGGCAAAGAGGTACCTTATATCAATTTAATCTAAAGGTTCTTGAAACAAATTGAAATTGTTAGGAAAGTTGATGTTGATATCTCTGATGGCAATACCTCTGCCTTTGAAAATTTTGGCAGAGACAGCCAGAATGGTTGCCTGTATTGATTGCCTTGGTCTAAAATATCAGCACGGACTATACTTGATTCATATTACATTTTTGTTAGTTCTCTAAAATCATCTGCAAAGTCAATAGACTTAAACTTCTCTTTATACGTTTAAACTGGGGCTCAGCCTTACTGTGTTTGAAAACTAGCAGGTAGATCAAGATTTATAATAAATTTGTATGTTGGTGCAAACATTATTTCTATTCTTCCAGCGAACATTAACTCCACAGTGTAAAGTGTTTCCAAGGAACCCCCACTCAGTTGTGGTTTAGAAAAAACAAATTCTAAATGTCTAGATTACAACTTATAACTATCAATTATTTGCTGTTGATATAATTTTCACATTTCTTATGGTCATATTCTGTGACTTCATTAAGTCAAGCAAGCAACTAGTAAAACTGTAGTAAAAGAATAAAAATTAGAGCTCTTATATTTGGAAATATCTGATATAACTGTGCCTTTCCTCAACTAGAGTCTAGCAGTTCATGTTTAAGCAGCAAACACTAAGCAAGAACACAGAATATTATTTTGTTGTTAGACAATTATACCATTCATTGTCGCTAAAAATGAATAACACTTCACGATATCTTAAATTTTGTAAAAAATAGCTGGGAAAGTTTTGGAGATTTTGAGATACTAATTAGTTCTCATGAAATCTGTACCATTTACACTAGGACTAATGAAAAAACAGTAACAGGATATAAGGGGACAATTATTCCTTATACAATTATCAGTATTATTACTGTAATCAAAATTATTAAGTAGATACAAATTATTTGCAAATATCTCCAAAAGTTTTGTATTTAATTGTATGGCAAGAATGAGAAAAGGATGAAAAATCAGGTGGCATGTAAACTAGATATGCACATCAAATTAAAAATGGAAAATAAGGAATTCAGGGTGGCTTTTCACATCAGGTAAAGGGGAAGAACAGGTGAAGGCTCATTCTTACTTCATACCGAATCTATTGTATAGTTTTAGAGGAACTGGAACTTTGTGGACTTAAAAGTTGTTCCTATTTTCTAGCATTGAAAGTGAAATAAAAAGAAATTGCTTGTCAGTAGTGGTGTCATTCATTTCTGCAATAAATCTGTGAGCATACGGTGCTGACTCCTTAACACTGTTTATAAGGAGTCAAGAGTAATAGAAAAAACTCATCTGACCAATTTTAGAACACATGTCATAGAATCATACAATGTTTTGTGTTGGAGGGGATTTTAAAGATATAGTTCCAACCCATCTGCCATGGGCAGGGACTCGTCCCACTAGACCAGGTTGCACAAGACCCTATCCAACCTGGTCTTGAACACATCCAGTAGTGGAGCATCCACAACTTCCCTGGGCAACCTGTTCCTGTGTCTCACCACTCTCAGAGTGAAGAACTTATTCCTTACTTCTAATGTAAATCTACCCTCTTCCAGTTTAAAGCAGTAATCCCTTGTCCTATTGCTACAAGCCCTTGTAAAATGTCCCTCCCCTTGTAGGCCTCCTTCAGGCCATAATGAGGTCTCCCTGGAGGTTTCTCCAGGCTGAACAACCCCAACTCTCTCAGCCTGTCCTCGTAGGAGAGGTGTTCTAGCCCTCTGATCATCTTCATGGCCCTCCTCTGACCCACTTCAACAGGTCCATGTCCTTCTTGTGTTGGGGCCTCCAGAGGTGGAAGCAGTACTCAAGGTGGGGTCTCATTAGAGCAGAGTAGAGGGGGAGAATCACCTCCCCCATCCTGCTGGACATGCTTCTTTTGATGCAGCCCAGGATATGGCTAGGATGAAATGAACTGTAACTCGAAAGTTCTTTGTAACTGTTAATATAAAAAATAATCTAAACATTAACATCTCAGTGTTTCCAATAACTATCTACATAACTGGAATTTCAGTATTCATAATGTAATTCTCAATGTTTTTAGGTTAAATTATTCTTTAAAAAAAACATAATTAAAAATTATCCTTTTAAAAAGAACACAAATGCAATTTGTGCATTATTATGAAATTAAATTGGAAAATTGATTCTTTACAGTTTGAAGAAAAAGAAATTGTAAAGAACCTTTCTTTAAATAATTAAGTGTACCTCAGCGCCGTTTCAGTCAGCACCTTGGGAGAAAGTTAAAGGAGTGGAATAAAGATGAACAAAATTATCTCCGAAAATTTATTTCCTTAAAAAGGTTATATTAAAAAAAACATGTTTAGGCAGAGATCACACCTGGCCAAACATTAATTCTGGAAAATTAAAATGTAAGAAAGATATGAGTAATCAAAAGGGTTCTTCAGAGTAAAGACAGGTCTTTAACTTAAGTTATAGTTTATATTACAAGCTTTAACTATAATCATAATATTAATAATAATAAAATAAATCCCTCTAAGAATCTAGAATTCTTTTATTGGTAGCCTTTACAAAGACACCAATTTAATGTGAGCTCAACATCAAATGGCAAGATTAGTATTATTTTGCTCTTCAAATATGCTCTTAGAGTTCTTAGAGCCTAGATTAATGAACTTCCATTTTAAGCATGGCCCTTTTTTTCTTGATTGGAACTATGGGTATTTTGCTTCCTATCTGCTTTTATTTAGTCGTCCATTCTGACATATATGCTTTATGATCTATTTCTAGACAATTTTCCTAAAGTACTCACTCTCTTTGATCTTTTTCAAATAATAATAAGAAATATTCTTTGTTTCTTTTCTTTTTTTCTCCAGTTTCTTTCAAAGAAAAAAATGGTCTTCACTAATCTAAATCTTTAGCCAAGTCACCTGTGAAAATGTTTGGTTTTCTCCCACCACCAGCCCTATTTTTTCATCAAGTCTTTGGTCTAACTCTGAGGTAATTTCTGGCAACTTAGCAACAAGTCTTTCCTTGCACTTTTATTCACAGCACAAATGATAGATAAAGTGAAGAAAACAGGCACAGCATTTATTCCTGTAGAAAAGTGTATTTGAGAATTGGAAAAGGTCATTTTGCTCTACCTGTTGCAGTAAGAAGCGTAACACAGTCATGAACTGAGTACAGCTTGAGGAAATTTCCTATCTTGCTTCAGCAAATCCAGTTATTCAAGAAACCAGTGTTTAAGGACAAAATACTTTCTTTCGAAATCAGGAGGTATACAATCTATTCCTGTGACATACTGTATTTTTATTAGTAGTGTTGGACAAAGGACTAAAGGATATACTTAGCACTTCTTTTTTTAAACCAAGTGTATTTTTTTATTATTATTTTAAAAATGAATGGAGCCTTGCATATTCTACCATCTAAAGGGGGAAAAATAATGCTCATCAAGTGATTGAGATAAGTAAAAATATGATTCCTAATGATTGTTTCTAGCTAACTGATTACTGGCATGGTTTTCAAAATGTTGGCTCAACAGCTCTAGAATTCATGTCAGCTGCTGTTAGTCGACCTCTTCTCCTACATGACTGAGGCAGAGGGCAACTTCCTTGAGCTGAAGGAAGACAGCATAAAAAATTCCCCATGCATTTCCTCATGCATTGAAAATTCTTGAGTAGATACTCATAGGCAAAGCTTAGGGGGATTGGACACATACAATAGTGCCTACTTTGAATGCAGAGGTGTTTTAAGCATACAATATGTATATATTAGTGACCAGCAGCAGTGGAAGCATATTAACTGGTAACTTACTATACATGTTGGGTGTTTCTGCAAGTCAGCTTTAACCTTCTGATATTATTAATATTTTAGATAATATAATCTGAAAAATGTATTTGGTATTGCTTTCTAATTACAGCTATATTTGTTTACAGGTATATTCTGCATATCTCATGCCTATAAGCAGAGAGCCCTGACAAAACTCTGTCATCATACACTGCCTTTAGCTACCTGCATCAGAATGTTTTCAATCTTGTAGAGTATTTTGCTACGTAGAATTATAGGATCGTATAATCATTTAGGTTGGAAAAGACCTCAAACAACATCACAATAACATCAAACAGTAAGACATAGAAGTAACAGTTTGCTAGTGCTTCTTAGCATTATATGCTTGAGATACATGCAGAATCAGACTTGGGCTCTGTTCATTTTAATGAAGATCTTCATGGGATCACTGCTTTGACAAGCTTTTCTTTAAAAGGGCACCTTGTCAGGCAGCTTTCTACATTCTCTAATAGCTCTACTACTGATACAGCACAAGCAGGCAATTGACCAACCATGGTGACATAAGAGGAAGCCCTGCTCCCACAAAAATCACATATTGATGTAATATAGTCTTAAAGAAAGGTGGTTTTAATAAAGAATTCTCTTTATACTTGAGGCATTTTTTTAGATTTATATCCTGTAGACTATGATGACAACTCAATAATGACTGTGCCAGACCCCTATATTAATAAGATTTAATATGGCATAGTTTCTAGAAATGTGTTTTTTGAAATATTATGAGTCAAAAACTGTTCCTCTGAAGCTGAATCTCATCAACGGTTTTTTATGAGTTCGAATTCAAAGAATTATATATTTAGTATAAAAAAAAAAGGAAAGGAAAGAAAAAATGAAAACAAGCGAGCAAGCAAATTAGTTAATTAGTCCTTAGATACAGCAGATATACGGCTACTATTCCATACTCCTACTACAGAAGCAGATTACTGTAATACACTTGTTTTCTAAATCTTTTGAAGTTTCAGGTTTTGGACTTAAGAATAGAATGAAATTCATTTTGATTGTATGTGTATTAAGCTGTAAATGCCAGAAGCTTTGCCTTGAAGTGCTAGCTCTGTTAAAAAGTATTGCAGAGCTAGAGTTTTCTAAACTGGTGTTTATATGACTGCACAAAGGTGAAAGGTTATAGATTCTCAAATATTCTGAATTTAGCAATTTATTGGTAACTCAGTATATTAAACTTTTGTTTCTTCCCAAAATCTCCTAAAACTTTGTATATATTATAATACTCTAAGAATTTACATTCTACATTTACAATAAAATTATTAAATTAGAGCCCTATGGATGTGGTTACACTCATTTGACAGAATAAATCTCATATGCTACTGTAGCTTTAATTGCAGACTGATGGTTTTGGGTTATATTTTTGTGTGTTCAGTTTCTTCCAGTTTATGTCAGAGTACTTTGTATCTCAACTTAGAGCTGCATAAGGCCAATCACTATGGTGTATGCAACTGTGTTCATACAAGAATATAGCCTGGACAGTAAACTTTTTTTTATTTTTTCCATTTAATTATGTGAGACTTAATCTTATGTCTGTCTTTCCTGTAAGTCTTTCACTATCTATCCCAGTCTGATATTCGGTTTTCTTGTATAAAATAAGTATGCATATGTGCATATAAGTGTAGCTGTATATGCGTGTTGTGTTTGTGTCTTATACAGCTAAAAAAGCAGCTACAACTGGACACAGATCAAAACAAAATGTAGAATGCTTTTATATTTTGGAACAACAGTACAAATAAATTTTGAATAGTGTAATCTCAAAGTATGTACATCAAAATAGGGATATTTCATCCATAAATTTACAAATAGCACATCAGGCTGATTTAAGACAAAAATACTGAAGATGTTATGTACAAGGTGAACAAGTGCAACATCAAATTTTCAGATCTTTCTTAAAAATAAAATCATTTGAATAATTAGCTATTTTTAATGATGTTATTTATTCTAAACCAGAGTGTTAGCAAATCTGCCCAATTGCAGGGAGTAATCTAGGTATTTAAGACTCTCCAGCCTCTTGCAAATCTTCTGTGACTGTAGATTTAGCTGAAATTAGTATTAGATGCAGCATTTATAGTATACAAGTATAGATGTTAAAAGAAAGGGTAGATGGCCAGTGGCTTTGTGCAGCTACTATTCTCCTGAGCCTAAAAGGAATGAGACAGTCAGGAGTGGGACAGTAGAAAATAGCTGAAATTAAGAGATACTTGTGTCACTGAGAATCATAGAATCATAGAATGTTAGGGGTTGGAAGGGACCTCTGGAGATCATCAAGTCCAACCCCCCTGCCAAGCAGGACCATAGAATCTAGGGCAGGTTACACAGGAATGCATCCAGATGGGTCTTGAAAGTCTCCAGAGAAGGAGACTCCACAACCTCTCTGGGCAGCCCCTTCCAGTGCTCTGTAACCCTCACAGGAAAGAACCTCATGTTGAGGTGGAACTTCCTGTGCTCTACCTTGCATCCATTGCCCCTTGTCCTATCACAGGGCACAAGTGAAAAGAGGTTGCCCCTTTCTTCTTGACACCCAGCCCTCATCTATTTATACACACTAATTAGATCCCCTCTCAGTCTTCTCTTCTCCAGACTNAGGGCAGAGTAGAGGGGGAGGAGGACCTCCCTCCATCTGCTGGACACACTCTTCTTAATGCACCCCAGCATACCATTGGCTTTCTTGGCCACAAGGGCCCATTGCTGTCCCATGGAGAACTTGTTGTCCACCAGGACTCCAATGTCCTTCTCCACAGAGTTGCTCTCTAGCAGATCGCCTCTCAATCTGTACTGGTGCATTTTGTTACTCCTTCCCAGGTGCAGTACTCTGCACTTATTCTTGTTGAACCTCATTAGGTTCCTCTTTGCCCAGCTCTCCAGTCTGTCCAAATCCTGCTGAATGGCCGCACAGCCTTCAGGTGTATCAGCCAAACCTCCCAGTTTCATATCATCAGCAAACTTGCTGAGAGGGCTCAGTGGCTTTAGTGGAAGGGAAGATTTCTACTAGCAATGGGACATTTCAGAATTCTGCATAACTAGACACGACTTTGATCAGTTGTGACTCAGAGCCATGATTTTTTTCAGAACTCATCCTCTAATAGGAAAGCTACAATTTAGTCTTTATACCTTGTGGGGAGGAATCCCTCTAGCTGCTATTATTTAAGCAATGATATATCTTACTGTGTTTGGAGACGTCAGAGAAGCTGGAACATTCTGTATGATTTGGACTAACGGTTAAGTTTATATCTAACTGAGTATTCTGCATTTGACGTGAGCCTCTGGCAAAAGTTTTGGGAAGTGGATGTGGAATGAGGCAGGTAATAAGTGATCTTTCCTCTGAGGTCTTCCCACTGCTTCTTTTGCTTTGCCACATGAAAAGCACATACAACCTGGTATTGCAATGTATCAAAATGTAAACAATATTTTACAGCAGAGGTATAAAAAATATGAAGGAAACACCATAAAGCATTTTGCCTTCTATGTATTTTCTTTGGTTGTCACTGAAAAAATCTGCATAAAATACTTAATTTCATTCATATTTCAGCTGCAGACAACAAACACAATGGATGAAAACATCATGATGGTGATTCACATCTGCTCTGATGCATTTCACACCTGCTAACCAAGGTCAGTAATAAATTACAATAACTCAGTACATCAGAGAGTTGGCAAGCAAACAGTTTTGTAAGCCCTTTCCAGATTTAGATTTTTAACTTATCCAGGGCTGGCATTACCATATAATTCAATTATATTAACATAATATGTCTCTGATAGATATATGCATGTATGTACATATAGACAATCACATATATATGAATTACAGGCTTCCCAGAGAGGTGGTGGAGTCTCCATCTCTGGAGACATTCGAAAGCCACCTGGATGCCACCCTGTGCAACCTGCCCTAGGTGAACCTGCTCTGGCAGGGAAGTTGGACAAGATGATCTCCAGAGGTCCCTTCCAACCCTAATCATTCCATGATTCTGTGAATATATATATGTAAAGTAATATGTGTTAATTCATGCACGCAAAATCTTTTCCAGAATCTTTTCTGAGATAGAATGGTTAAGAGGAACCTGCTAAAAAAAAAAAAAAAAGAAATTAAAAGAAATACTTCTTTTTATATTTAGCTTTTTAATGGCAAACATTCTGAGCAAGACTGGAAAAGATAACTTCGAAGGATGTAATTGTCACTTTCAAAGAATTAAGGGAAAATGTGAAATAATTCTAAATGTTTCTGCTTAGTTTAAACTTGTGTTCCCTTCCTATAACCCTTATAAAAACAAAACCAAAACCACAAAAATAAAGCCAAAAAGGAAGATTCAATCCCTTAAAAAAATAATGAAGAAACTGTGGATATTAAATGTAAAATATTTTAATCAATTTCTATAAATATATATGATCAAAATTCCATTTTCCTTGTTAAATGTGTAGTACTAATTCTACCCATCTCTGTATTCAGCGATAAGGATATGTAATCAGAGTTACATGGAAGAAGTATTGGTGTAAGTGTCATTATTGTGACAGACCATTTCTAATGATTTTGCAAGATTTCTTTCAGTTTTGCTCAGGAGGTAACATCAGTTCTGTGTAATTGTAAACTAACCTCATTTTAGCTTGTTTAATATCCGCTCTAGTGTTGTCAGTGAAAAACAATGCTCATTATCACTTCAAATCTTTCAAAGTGGAAAGAGAAATTCATTTGTAATGGGAAGAATAGAGACAGAATGAACTATTTTTAGGCCACTTCCATCATAAAACTTCCGAGACATTTCAAACATTTTAGATAGCAAATAACAATCATCTGTAAAAATTACCTTTCCTATGGGCAATGAATTCATTAAAAATTAAGACAGGATGTCCTGAGATCCTTTCAGTTAGACTGGTGTGACAAAGATGCAAATCAAACCAATATTTTCTGTAAAACCAAGATTCTTATTTCCCTGAACACTTATTTTACACAATACAATAAAAAGTAATTTTCTATTCTATTATATTCATTCATATAAAAAATTATTTTCTTAGATGGATGATTTATAAAATGGTCTCCTGGATTTTTTTTTTTAAAATAATAACATTATATTCCAAAGTGAATTTATACAGGTAATTTATAAGGATACAAATATTATTCCACTAGTTGGAAACAGTTACTTCATCTATAACTTCTGAGTCTCAATCTTTAACTGGAACAGAAAATGTTTAAAAAACAGGCTTAGAAACTAAATAATTCAATTGGATACTAAAACTTCAGGTTTTACAGAACAGAAGAATTTTAAATCACAGTTTTTTAAAGCATGTTCAGCAGTAACGTATCCTACAGGAAATAACATAACCATTTGCACCTTTGTTAATACTTTGCTCTGCTCCACAGGTGTTATCTTCTAATGTATTTAACTGATTGACATAGTCAAATTAAGTTTGGAACCATTGCTCTTAGTATTTTTTTATCTAGTGAGTTACCAAATCTGTTTCAGATCTGCCAAAATACCTTCAAAATAGTCTGTTTTTCTAGCAACATTGGGTTTTCTGATCAAAGATGCCAGTATCTCTAACTTTCATTTTGCTTAGAGCACATAGAGAGCCATAAACATCATTCATTTCCCTAAACAAAAGCAGCTATGGAACAACAGTAAGAATCTTTGTCAAAACAAACAAAAACGATTCAATTCGCACTCCAATTTAAAACTCAGAAAAAGTATCCTTTAATATGTAAATGTAGAGGTCTATATAGATATGCATATCTTCCCATTTCCTGAGTCCCTGAATCTCAAGGCAGGGACTGGAAGAATTAAGTCCCATCCATCGTAGGAGAATCACAGAATCACAAAATCAAAGAATGTTAGGGATTGGAAAGGACCTTGAAAGATCATCTAGTCCAATCCCCCTGCTGGAGCAGGATCTCCTAGATCGGGTCATGTGGGAACGTGTCCAGGTGGGTTTTAAATGTCTCCAGAGAAGGAAACTCCACAACCTCCCTGGGCAGCCCGTTCCAGTGCTCTGTAACCCTCACCATGAAGAAATTTTTTCTCATATTTATGTGGAATCTCCTATGTTCCAGCTTGCACCCATTGCCCCTTGTCCTGTCATTGGACATCACTGAGAAGAGCCTGGCTCCATCCTCCTGACACTCACCCTTTACATATTTATAAACATTAATGAGGTCACCCCTCAGTCTCCTCTTCTCCAAGCTAAAGAGACCCAGCTCCCTCAGCCTTTCCTCATAAGGGAGATGTTCCACTCCCTTAACCATCTTTGTGGCTCTGCACTGGACTCTCTCAAGCAGTTCCCTGTCCTTCTTGAACTGAGAGGCCCAGAACTGGACAAAATATTCCAGAAGCGGTCTCACCAAGGCAGAGTAGAGGGGAAAGAGAACCTCTCTCAACCTACACCACACCCCTTCTAACAGACCCCAGGATGCCATTGGCTTTCTTGACCACAAGTGCACATTGCTGGCTCATGGTATGTTATCATTATAATATCAGGTTCAAGATCATCTGCCCAGGTTCTGGCTTGCGGGTGTCGTTCATGCCAACATGAAATAGTAGCAATGGATAGTACTCTGTGCCCTTTACGAGTTGTGGCACCCTTTCAGAAATATCTGTGATCGTAGTTCCCAAAAGGCAGCATCTCTCTCCTGACTCCCCATCAGGCTGGCAGACGGGCATCTCAGCGACCCTCAACAGAGAGTCAGCTGCTATGAGCACTTGTTGCTTCCTTTTGTGGTATCCATTGTGTGCTGTTTTAGTCAATTTTAAATTGATGTTAATATTCTGTTTAAGCTGTTTATATGTACTACTTTTATTTCTAGTTTATTTCTTTTATTTCATCTTTGTTTTTAAATATGCTTGTTTATATTAAAACATTTTTCTGCTTCATGCTTTATGCTCGTGTTTCCCTTCCCATAACACCCTATGATTTCACAAGGACAAGGTAATTCTGATGTCATCTTGCCTTGAAGAAGATTGTAATACCGTAACTCTTACCTTTGAAAATTCACAAATTATATCAAAGTCCTCAAATAAATCTTTTATACATTCAAAAAGCTCACTTCAGTACTCCAAAGCACTTGGATAAGTTTACTGAGGGAGGTTTATTGAGAGCTATTAGAAAAAAAAGGAAAAATCTATCTGGTCAAAGAAATATTGAAGAAAAGCCCTCCTAAGAGTGCAAAGAGGGCTTTATTTAATGAAGTGACTATTAACAACTTAAATTTTGCCAGTAGCAAGGTTGGGCCTATAAAACTGACATCTATCTATCCTCTCTTCTCCAGCTTAAAAACCCTGACATTTTCACTGATCTAAATACTGAGTTGGATTTATACAGTCTAATGGTAGACAGTGAGTCTTCTGTGTCTGCTTTTTTCTTCTCTGCAAAGCGTGACTCCACTTCTTATTCTCACCTGGAGAACACAGAACTATTTCATCTAAAAATCATCTGAAGTATGCATAACTGCATACTGGTATGGAACAAATGCAGAGAATTTGTAGAGTATGTTAGTATTGTAACTTCACTGCTCACCCAGGGAATTTTGCAAATAGTGTAGAGTTTAGAGCATAAGAGTCTGACAGCTTTTTAGCACAGCTGAAATCTCTGGCAAACACATTTGCTGAACTTTCAGTTTTCAACTAAATGCTTTGTCATCTTGTAATAAGGACAAATTTAGTGTAATTTTCAAACTCGTGTCTTCAGGAGCTCTTTAAAAATTCTGCTGTGTGGTTAACTGCAAAATTTTATCTAAAAGGAGGAATTTATCAGAGGAATGAGGAAGCCAAAGCTGAGCTTTTTCCGTATATATTATGAGTGTGTGTTACGCGGGACAATCACAGACAAACATTTATGTAGTGGGATGTGTGTGGGAGGTGACTTACCAGTGTCACTGTTACACAACATAAATGAAGAAAATTTAATAAATTTAGGATATTCAAGGCCACAAACTAAGCAGTCCATGGCATTAGTCAGCATTCCTTTCACTAATCTGTGAAGATACAGAAGTGTGTGACTGATGAAGTGGAATTAAACATTAATTTGTATGACTTTAATAGTACATTTCATTTTCTTAAATAACTCTGTAGGTGTTTAAATTACGTTTTTTATTTCAAACAACTAGTAGGTATCTTGCCCAGTAATCTATTAATTCTTTTATGATGTTTAATTCTAATGAAATTTAATTTTATCTTTTTTTGTAGTTTTTACAGATAAAAATTTTCCCAGCAACAAAGTATAAGCGAGAGAAGTAATGTTAGTATAAGGAAGAGAAGTAATGAAAAATGTATTGATGCTGATTTCAGTGATACTGGAAATATTTCTATTTTGTGATAAAACAAAGTTTCTTGTGTTTACTTTTTTTCTCCAGAAACTTCCATTTATAGATAATAAATAGTGTAATGTTTAAAAACATATGATTTTTATAAAATCCAAATGAACTTTCAAAGTATTCCGCTATTCATACATCTGCTTTAGTTATTTGTATAATATGGAATAATAGGAATTCTTTCGTTCAGCTTTTGTTGCTGAGGTGACTAATGTACTGTTGCCCTTGTGTATACTTTGCAAGACATGGGAACAAGCTAAAATTTCTCAAAATTAGAGAAACCTTTATTTCCTGTAATTCATTGAATGTTCCTTCCTCCAGCCAAACAATAAGCCTGTGAAGACTCCTTTTCTACATCACCATCCTGAATTACTCCTGGTTTGCCTAATGCATTATGAGATCAGTTTACAATCTATTTAAATATGTTCCTCTCCATACAGTTGTGCATCATCACACCCAATCTTGTTTATATTAATTTTGTTAACAAAGCAGTTCTTACAAAGTTCAAATCCTGTGCTACAGAACTACTTGCAAAAGCCATAGTAATATCAGATGTTAAATGTATGCAATTCCCATTAGCAAAAGGAAGTATGATTTTTTTAATGCAACACAGATATGATCTCAATATGCATCTTTAAAAGTGTTTATTTTCCTGGCTATCTAGAAAATCAGCTCAAACATGTTGTTCAATTAATAATTTCATCAGAATAAAAAATGCACAATCGTGCTGCTTTGTAATACATTTACAGAAAAAAAGTCAACTCTGCTTTCAACTCTAATTGTGAAGTTCCTTACAATTTTAATAATATATTGTGAAAATTATGGTTAAAAAGTCAGTTTCCAATGCCTGTTTGGAAAACAGCTCTACCATGTCAGGTCAAGGTACATTTTCTTCAAAGCTCTAACGTCCCTCTATAAGAGCTATGATTAGCATTCCAATAATGGAAGGAATATATCAGCTCTATTTCTCTGGGACTTGGTTAGAATCTTTAGACCCAAGGTGACAAATCCTTAGGATTAGTCATGAATGAGACTGTCTTGCACTGAAACAATTTGATAAACAAGATCATTGTAACAAGATTATCTGCTGATGAGATAGAGCACTGAAGAATCCAAGTTATGATAACAAGGTCCAGCTGTGATCTACATATAAGAAGTACTGAGTTGCTCATGTGTTACACTATGTATTCATATATGTGGTTGTGCATTGCATTTTACAGGTAGAACAAATATTGGCATTGATTGCTTGCAGCACAGAGGTGTGAGGGTTTAATTGTTAATAGATATGAAGTATTTGAGGTCCACAGATGGTAGTTGCTTCTGAGGTGCAAAATGCTATCATTCTTTTATATGTAGAAGACTATTACTCAATCTGATTGCATACATATTCTACCAGCCTGATAATCTGCTAATTAATTACTTCTTGAACTGGAAAGATTCACAATGCATCTGCTAATATAATGCAACCTACCAAGCCTGTAAGTTGTATGCAAACACTGCATTATTGAGAGTTTTTAATAAAATTGCTAGTCAACACAACTGCTTAGTGTAAACTCTAAAAATTACGGAGAGCAGTGCAAATAATACATACTACTCTCCTTAGTCATCATTAATAGTGAGAGGGTTTTTGTTAGTGTTTTCATCTCATTAAGGTCACTAGTACTCATAAGAACAACTGGCTTAGTCTGGTATCTTAATGCAGACCAAAGCAAGGCAAAAAAACGCAATTGAACATTTAGATGGTTTTGTTGCAAAACATACCATATCTAACTACAGGATTTACATCACATGATGTTCTATTGAGTTTCTCCAGCTCTATTGCAGGAAACGTTTGAGAAAACTTCTAACAGAGGATGTGACTTTCACACTTCTACATGCAAAGAACAATTTTAAGGCCAGTACCAATTCCTTGTTCAGTGTTGGAATAAATTCCTCAGAATTTTCTTTAAACGTTCTAATATGAATGTTATCCTGCATCTAAAATGGGCTTATTTCTAACTCAAATTAAATAAGTAATAAAGCAAGTGCCAAATTCAGACTGTTTTCAACATCACAGCAGAGCATGCCTGAATGAAATGTTTACCATTTTACAGATTTAGAAGAATCTTAATACCAAAAGCAACTACAAATCAAACAACTAATTTATGCAATAGAGAGTAAATCTGAAATATTTATAAATGCAAACAGAAATAAGTACAAATTTATCATGCTTTAACTTAAGATAGATACATTCAAGAAGCCATTTCTCTCACATGCAATACCCCCCAAAAAGCATAAAAAACTTTAAGAGTTGTAAACATGAAAATGGAGAGATATAATTTGAATACCAGTAGAGAAGACATCCTTCAGTATAATTTATTCTTATAACAAGGAAGAGAAAATAACCAAAGGTGCTCTCTGATTTGCTGAACAGCTTTCTTTAAAATTTTCTTTGGTTTTCTTTTTTCTCCTACACCATTTCTTGACATACAATCATATTTTCAGAGCCTTCCTGGCAATTTTACAATGAATGAATACTTTAAGGAATGGATTTCTATGTGTTTCTCTTAGGAGAATGTATATACCTTAGATTGCTGGGGAGGTGTGGTGAACCAACCACATGATTTTTTCTGCCTTATTAAAACAGTGAGCAAAAAACTTGATTTCCCATAAATCTATTCTGCATAAATCCTCCAGGAAAACGGAAGCATGATAACGCCAGCCATAAATATCGAAAAAGAAAACAAACTTTCTTTTTTTCCACCTCAGTGCACAAAGGGAGCACATCGCTCCTGCTGAGCGCACCCCCACCCTCTCCTTCCGCTGCTGCCGGAGAGCAGCGAGGAGGAGGGGGGGGAAACTGAGCTGAGCTGTCAGTGCAGCCCCCTGAAGAAGCCAAGCAGCCAGAGAGGAGGGAGCAGCCACTGCGGAGAGCCGCCGGACAGAACTGCTGACTCCCACTGCTCCAGGAATCCGGGGGAGAGAAAGAAGCCGTGAGTCGCCGCCACGAGCCAAAACTGAAAGAATTCAGAGGAAAAGCTGCAAGCTGCAGCAAGAAGAAGAAATTGCAACAAGAGGCCATTGGAAGCTGCGTGCTGCAGAAAGCCACGCCGCAGAAGGCCGCGTTGCCAGAAAAGCCGCTCCAAGCTGGGAGCACCATACTGAAGAAGAAGTTGTGCCGAAGAAACTGTGCAGAAAAGACAAAGCCAACGCCACCGTCGGAGGGAGAGAGAGAAAAAGCTACAAGCTGCTGACATCACTGGAAACAGTCCAGGTCTGCCGGTTGGGCATCGTCGCCGTTCCACGGAGACCATCACCAAACGCCGAAAGGACACATACACGCACACACACGCACCATCCACACATGCAGGTCGTATTTTGACATAATTAAGTCCTTATTTGCCATTATCTCTCGGTGGGTGAGAGGGGGAGTGAATGGGTGGGCGTGGTGTTCTTTAATATCGTAATATTTCCGTAGAGTAAATAGAATTTTATTAGAATATATTTAGTAATAAACTTGTTAGATACTCATTTCAGTCTCCGTGTCTGCTTGCGAGCCTGGTGGAGAGATGTCCCAATTTACCCTCAACCCTTCTCCCTTTGGGAGGTGGTGAGACCTCTGCGCGCCCGACCGCGACAGGAGGGCTCAGAGACAGTATTAAGGTGGCAAATGAAGAGAACGTGTCCTCTCTACTCGTACTTATAGTTAAGGACAAATGAATATTTCCACTATTAGTAGTGTATTTAATGTTCTCTAGAAGCAGGAGAGAATTCCAGAAAAACATAGTTGCTGAGCCATAAAATATCTTGGAATGTGGTTATTTTTCTTGTAGCTGTCAGGGAAATTCTACGCCTTGTGCTGAATTAATTTTACATAAGCCAAAAGCAATCTAACAATATATATAATACTTTTCTTGTCAATAATATGAAATTCATCACAAAGTTAAAAAAAAAGTAAAGGCCTAAGGTTATCTATATGTGTATAACCTGAGATTCTGGTGTCCTAGCAATCCACATCAATGACCAAATCTCATTTTTACTGATTTCTGTTAAATCTAGAGTATGTCTACATTGGAAAATGAAACTGGAGACCACACAGTGATATCACATCAGAATGAAGCTGGAGGTACAATAACACCTGAGAGCTGCAAAGTGGACAGGAGTCCCCTGCTCCACCATTGAAGATATACTTTTAGGCTGTTATTACTTTCTGCTTACCATTTCCTATTACTTTGTCCTTACACTTTTGTCTGATGGAATTCTCTATCTCCCAACAAATTATTTAGGAAGGGTAGAAAAACAAAGGGAACAGGAAAGGGTAATGACTTGAACTTATTTTGCAAACTATAATTCGAACTTCTCTTTGAGGGTACAGATCACATCTCTGCAGTGCAGAAAACAAGATTCTTGTTAAGCTGAGAACTGGGAAGATCTACAGAAGCAATGCAGTAGAACTCCTGAGCCACAGGAGTTGTCACAGACTTTAAGGAGATTTCTACACCTGAAATTAGAAATAGTGGTTGTTAATTATTACTACATAACTATCATTTGGAATTTCAAGTATAAACCACATTTTGTAATGTACATATTTTCTCCTATTCATTGAAATATTTTTTAATGAACAGAAAATTCTGTGTCATAAGGATATTAAATTATATTGCGTTTCAAGGTCGACCTGCAATGCTGCTAATACATTGCACATTTAGGCATAATTGTTTTCCCTACAGGCTATGAAGTTCCCATTTCCCTTGACAGACAGGTTTTTTTGCTTCTGTTGCTGGGGGAGGGTGCTTGAGGGAGGCAACACTAGGTTAGAATTAAAGTTTCAGTCCTATTGTAACAAACTTTATTTAAACAATGACTCATTCTTTGCTCAGCTTAGAGTTTCTGATATTTAGAAATAGGAGAGAAAAACAGTATGACCTTCAATGTGATTTTCCAGGATTGTATTGAATCTTTTTACTGGTTCCTTGTATTTAACTATCTAGTCTTTTTTGTTTTGACATTACAGATATTTTCATTACTTACAGTTCACCTTACGAAAACTGTTGGAAGTAACTCTGGAACCAAAATTCTTGGTCAGAGGTAGGACACTGTTTATCATAGGTTCAATTCTCTTCCTTCTGTACCATTGTAAATTAGAAGTGACTGTATTGAATTCTGTGGATTTCCACTACCATAAATAAAGTAATACAAACCCTCTAATGTCATCATAAAAACAAGGCATTTTGTCATTACCTTATGTGGAACAGTATTAACAAGGATGAGGGAAAATACATCTAAATAGTTTAATTGCAAGAATAAATCTTCCTAGCAGCACAGGCCCATTTTATTATTAAGAAACAAGCCAACCTTAAAGCAAAAATTGAAGTTCTAAACTTCTGCTGCCTTATGTAAACTACTTATTCAGAATGCACATTTAAAGTTTAATCTAGCAGGCATTGTTAGGAATAAGAGCTGTACTGTACCTGGTTTTGAAAACTGCTGAGTGCCCTCTTTTTCTACAGTGAAGTTGAAAATCGTCCTTGATGTTCCTTGTTTTAACATTCCCGTTACAAGAACAGATTAAAGTAGGCAGCAGTGGCAAAGATTTATAGAAGATTTAAATGGAAGTTGTGAATTCCATTATGGATCCCAAAATCTTCAAATATGTAAACAACAAAACACATCAACTAATCCCCTCCTCTCTGCAGTAGTGAACTCAGTCCTCTGTATGACAACTGTTTATAGTAATATAGAGATTTAACATCCTATTATCATCCAGTTAATATGAATACATTTTTATTCTTGTTCACCGGCTCATTTTTTAATTTCCATTATATAAAGGGAAGGCAAGTGTTTAAAAAAAAAAAAAGCATATTGCTCTTTTTATCAATTCACATGAATGCCTAAGCTTATTTATAAATAACTACAACAATAGGAATACTAGGGTCTATATGTACTGAATTTTTCTAGGTAATTTAAACATACAGGGATCCTGAAAGGAGTCTCCTAAGTCTTACACACAAAAATACACACATATGTACATATACAAACACAACTCCACTAACCTCCCATAAAGTAGACATATTTAACTTATTACATTTGTTTGATATTAGAACTGCCTAGCTTTGAACAATTTTGATTCAGGGGAATCTTTGGGTATAAAAATTACAAAGGCTAAGTGGCTTCACAGAACTCTCATAAGTACCTCTCTATTGAGGCACTGTGATTAAATGAAGACAGGAGTAGGCTAGACACAGAGGTTGGGAAACACAAGGAAAGGAGCTGGTCAAGATAATAATGAGATAAATGGTATTGCAGTTGTAAGAGAGAAGAAGCATGGAAATGGATCTATAGGAACAATGTTAGGAAAGAACTGACTTTGGGAGAAGCAAGATGAAACTGTAGTTATTTCTGGACCATTTCACATGAATTCTTTTAAATATTACTAGAGGATCTAACTGATTGTTAAATGTTGCTAATTTGGAATTGAATAAATCATAAGACCTCTTTCAGTTTCTGAAGAACAATACTATGCAAAACAAACACACATGGCTGTAAAAAATGAAACTATGAGTGTGTAGGAATCACAGAATGTACACAATCTATGGCCTGAAGGAAGAAATAACTATTAATGTCCCAATTTG
This sequence comes from Eurystomus gularis, assembly GCA_013400335.1. Taxonomy (NCBI): domain Eukaryota; kingdom Metazoa; phylum Chordata; class Aves; order Coraciiformes; family Coraciidae; genus Eurystomus; species Eurystomus gularis. The sequence continues at coordinate 38,194 of VZZY01014527.1, forward strand.
AGTTGAGACATTATAATTGAGAGGGATTTCTGGCTGCTTCTCACTTAGGTACAACTTAAAAAAAAGGTAGTCTCAGGAAAATGAATTAATGCTTATGTAAATATGTCATTATTTCTATTATTAATTGATTTCTCCGAATATAATATAAAGGGGTTTCAAAAATTTTTGGGCATCCTCCTTCACTGTCATTTTAAGTTCCATTTTAGGTTTTTGAGATCCTCTCAAGACAAATTTCTTCTAAGAGTGTAACATCTACAAATGTAACTATTGGAGCTCTTTTTTTCCCAGAGAGTCAGAGTTAATTAGAGAGAAATCTGGAATTTACCAGACTCAATGGATAAAGACACCCTTAATTCAACACAAACCAAAACAAGAATATGAGTAATATTAACTTTCTTTGGAATAGGAGAGTGTCCAGCCAGAACTGTTCTATTTTTCTACCACATGTTTAGGAAGTTGTACATTTTCATTGATTATGTTCTTCAAGACATATATAGAATTTTATTGGGTTTTTGTTTTCCTCAGCTGAAATTGTTTGAGACAGTGAGAACTACAAAGATGAGCTACAGTTAAGAAGGAAATCTCTTCATTTAGTAAAGGAAGGCTTACTCTAAGAAGTGTGACAAAGTAAACTGTCTCAAGTTAGGAAATTTAGCTTAATTTAATTTAGTGTCAGTTAATATATGCCTTATATTACTTATTCAGATATCGAGAAAAAAAGATGTATAAAGAGTTAAGGAAACACTTAGGGAAATGCCTTTCCTACCCCTCACCCAGGCTCTGCTTCAGTCAAATACCTCTTCTCCTCCACTTTGTAGTCTCAATTTCCCTTCATTTTGCCATGTTACACTCAGACCATTCCAATCCCTTCAGTGAAATCACAGATGGTGCAGGAGGTTGAAGTTTGCGCTTAATGGTTTACTATCTGCTGCTCCTTGCTTTTTATTTATTTCACCCCACTGCTTCTTACTCCTTAATACTTTCCTGCCCTGGCATGACTCACCTGCAATTGTCCTTCTGGTGTTGTTCCTGTCTCAGGATGGGTCCTCAGTCCCTTAGGGGTGTCCTTGCTCTGCCATATGTTATCCATGGCCACAGTCCCCTTGGAGGTATCTCTTTCATAATAGAAAATCACCTTCCAAGGTGGTGGCTCCAGCTGTGCCTGCTGTCCCCCACAGCCACTGCTGTTTCTTAAAAATGTTTGAGTAGAAGCACAATAAGCTCCTCTGCCTGGTTGAAGCTCTGGCATTCAATGTTCTCTTTTAATCTGTTTCACAGACTTAGGGGCCTTCTGGGACTGGCATAGGATAGTTCTCTGAAGAGGTAGCTCACCCTGCTACTGTCAGTGCCCAGTATAAGAAGAAAAAACATAACTGTAATGGTGGACCCAGCCTCAGAATGGAATAGGATGTCTTCCCACATAAGTTTGGTGAATTTCTGAAGGAACATGAATGGTGGCAAAATGTTTTGAATTTGGACTTTGTTGAGACCTTGAGATTGTGAACAGACAGGCTATTCATGAAATAAACAGTTTGTGTTTGTTTGCAGTTTGCAGAGTCTGATGGGCTTGGGAAATGTGGGTTATGTCTACTAAACAAAGTCACTTTTGCACCTTTCCGTTACAGAGTTAGGTAATCTCTTTGAAATTCAGTAACACCTCTAACCCTTACTTGCAGCTCAGAAAGAGATTTGTGCCTATTCAAGCTTTTGAAAATGCATTTTTAAATGCTTTTGCACTCAGATTATTTTTTCCAGTCATCAATTCCTGCCATATTAAATATTTCTGTACTATATAGTAAGATGGGTGTTCAGAGCTAATTCTTAATCTGATCATTTCCAGGTTCTCAGTTTAACATGATTTATCTACCTGAAGGCAGCAGTATGGTTGTTATCAGCCACTACTAATTAACGTATGAAAATGACACAGTATGTACTTCTACTGGCCAGTCATGCAGTCTAAATATAATCATATAAACCACTGCTACAGTTCTGGTACTCCTTGTGCAGTGATGAAATGAAAAGTCGCTAACAGATATGAGTGTGCAGATTTAGTATAAAAGAATGTCTGTAAGCCAGCTGGCCTAGTGTTTGTGCACTGTAAGGAGGTCAAAGACCTTGTATGGTCTTAATAAATAGAATCAACTGACTTCATATGTATTTTGGCACTAATATGTGGCCTATGGCATCATTTCCTGAGGTTTAGTACAATATTAATAAAAAGGCTATTCCAGATTAGATCAAAATCACTGTTACGGTGGAGAACAGTTTTTCTCTTTGCTCAGTCAGAAAAAAAAAATAAATTAAAGGGAATAAGGCACAGCTGCTTATGGCATTACTTTGAAATACACACACAAACACAAATCCTCAAGTTAAATTGAAGCTTGCTTCATTTTATTTATTTCTTATTAGTTTGCCTTAAATCACTGACTTCTCTGGAAAGGAAAAAAAAAAAAAAAAAAGGAGAAAAGAATCAAGTCCTGCCCAGATCAGAGACATGAATAAAGTGCATGCCAACAATAAATCCAGGTTTAGCCTTTGGCTTTGAAACACACTGAATTCATTACATTTGTCTGTGTAGCCACCGTTAATCTGTTGTGACAACAAATTAAAGTCTGACTTAAATTAAAGCAAATCACAAAATAATTAGAAGCTTCTTGTCTCTCAAACCACTTTCCAGCTCTTCATTCATTACTGGTTCAGGTTAGGAATTCACCACCTGCCATCTGAGGCTTCCAAAGGTTTATCTGTCAAGCTTTCCTTTTGCCTTCACTGAAGTATCCATTTTTTTCACAGTATCATGTGACACACTTACACACTTAACCACTGTTTGACCTCCTTTCCTTCCAAGATTCTTACTTTAGATCTTAGAGGAAAATATACCCCTAGATTTCTTCTTTAGCAGGCCTAAGTGCTAGTTCTGAAAATTCTTATGATAGCTTCTCTGAAAGACTTCATTTCAAACTCTTTTTTTCCACTGTAGTGCTTTTAACACAATTTCAGTAATGAGCTGTGTTATGAGTCAGCGTGGGGCACCCATGCCCACAGATGCCTTCATTATTTAAGACAGCCTACTTATTATTTTATTTCACTTTTTCTCCTTAGTAAATGTCAAAATCAACTTTGTATTTAAATACGGAAGCATGAATATGGAAGTGGTTATGGAAAGAGTAACAAGTTGAAATTCTATATCCTGGAAAATAAATCAATAAAATGTGCACTTCCTCCCTATTTGGAGTATACAATATATCTATGTTTAAAACTTATTTTGAAAAATTGAAGAATCATATCTTTTCAAAGACCTTTACACTGGGATGGATTTTATAGAGTGTGTGTATATGTGCATCTGTTTTTGTGTATGTGTGTATGAGTTTGTGATGACTGAGAGAGAAAAGACAAGGAAGTTGCAGTTTTAATATTGATAGGTGAAAAAAACCATTTAGAAATGATAAGGAACCAGTGGTAAAAAATATTAATTTTGTATTTTCATTTTGTGTATGGTGAGTTAGTATTATTAACACATATGCCAGTTTTGGAATGATGTAGCTTTCAAAACACTGTTTTCTGTCATTTTGCTATATTAAAGTATGACTTACTCTGACTTGCAAATAAAGCTAGGAGAATTTTTAAAATATGCAGAAAAAATAGGAAAGTGCAGTAATCTTAAGAATGATACTTTTCAGATAATGAAAACTTGTTGAAATAAATGTAACACATTCTTTTTTAATTCCCCAGATTATCACCATTATCACCCCAGATTGTCACCCATAGTTATGGTATCTTCAGCAACCCTGCTAAATCACTGGATTTACAGTAAGGATCTATAAAATGAACTTTTCTATGATTTAGGCCTTGGCATGTAATTCAGACTATGAACATGAGAACAGAAAGGTTTTTGCTACAGAGTTGATTCCAGGCTTATTGAATAAATATGAAATACTGTACAAGTTCCTTAATATAAACAACTTGCACATGTAGAGTGCTACACTTTCTTGATTTTTTCCTTCTTTTTTAAAAATTAACACCCCCCTCCAAAAAAAAAAAAAATTCTTAAAATATACATGCAATGATGTATTTTCATTAAAATACACAGAATTTGAGCCACCTTGATATTAGTTTCTGCAGTAGCACGTATCTTGAAAGTACTCATCTTGTGGAGAAAAGTTTTAGGGATACTTGCTGATAAGTGATAAGGTAAATAAACATCTCATCACTCACAAGAAGTGCCTTAACAAATTGATTTATCATTACTTAAAAGTACACAAAATTGCTTCACAAAAATATTTTTATATGCCCTAGGAAAAAAATTACACTGAAAAGAAGCCAATATTGAATTTTTAGCAATGTGCAATAAATCAATTAAAAATTAGCAATAAGCTGCTCACACCTGTATTTTAAATGCTCAGGTAAGTGAGACATTTCATGATGCCCTGCACAAATGAAGTTTACGGGGATGTTCCCCTGACATATCAGGAATAATAACAGTGATGCCAGCAGTTATGATCATAGCCCTATTTAACGTTAAACTTATCTGCTGGGTGACTCTTCCATAGATGAAGATAATGATAAAAGATTGTGTTATGGAGAAGAGAAGCATGTGAAGTCATACTTCAATAGGTGGTATTTTTAGCACTGTATAATTCTCTATTTAGTCACAGATTAAGCTGATGTGAGTGAAGAAAAAGTATTCCAGAAGGTAAAGATAAAACCGATTTCCGTTTTTTAGATCTGTTGATTTGTGTGTATACTTCCACTAGGTAGATGTGAAGTGAATATGCTGCCAGAAAGCCAGAGGAACTATGTTCTTCTCTCATAGCTTTGTTTATAAAATATAAATGGTTATGACTAGGTTTATAACAAGCAATCCTGTAGTAAACAGTATGACTTTTAAAGAGCAATACTGAAAATATTTTTAATCACCAAATTACTGAAATTTAGAATGGTTATTGGAGAGCATACTGTATTAGTCTCGCTGATCAGTGATTTACTACTGGCAAAAGATGAAGTTCCAGGGTATATACTAAAAATAAAAATAAAAATGTTTCTTTACAACTAGGCATATGCCCATGGGAATTAATGGTAATCTATTCAGTAAAATTAGTTTTCACAGTGTTAAAAAATAGCAACATTTATTTCATATGTCCATCTTACATATTTTAATTCTTAAAGAGTTCAAATTTTTAACATATAAAACAGATAAAATTCAATTTAAGTGCCTTTATGCACTCTCTTCACGGCTCACAAAATACTACCAGGAAATTTCTCAGCTTACCTGAGTGCTATTCATAAGGAGTATGAGATAGCTTTACCTATTAGTCTTTATTCAAATATATCTGAAGTCATTACAAGAGATCAGTAAAATGGAATGAATTCTATTCTATTCTATTTCTAATATTCTATATTGAACAGGACTATTGATTAACCAGTTGGCCGAGAATTACTGTTCAATAAGCTAATGTTATGATAAAATTTATATGCAGGAAAATCTAAAGATTATAGGTATCAAATAAGATACCCTCTTTTTCTTTCATGTAATGACTGAAGAAATAACATTAAACATTGAGAACCAGATTTTTCACCCATTTTATATCTTCCTTTTCTGTAAAACGAATTGATATTCTGGCTCTGGAGAAATGTTTGTTACCTTTCTAGATGTGCTATGGTTTCACAATTATACATAAGGATGTTTTTTGTTTGTGTTTAATGATGTTATATATATGGGTGAAATTCCAGAACAAGGTATGGATGACTGTTTGAAAAGCACTTCTTATGGACGGAATATTTAATTTCTGTGTTGGAAACATTTCTATATATATTTCAGGTAGTTTGGCAGTTTAGTTTTACCCTTCAAACCTTTTGATGGTTTCAGTTCTACCTTGAATATTAACTTGCTTCTTGCTTCTAATGAAAGGGAGAGATCTGTCCTTGCAAGTCAAAAAGAAGCGGCATAATATAAGAATAAATGTGGATTTAAAAATATGCTTGATAAAGCGTCTTCTTTGGAGTCTAAAATTATTTTTAGAATTCTGAAACATAACTTTAGTAAAAGTTTTTTCACTTTTTACTATAAGTACTGTAAAGTTGATTGAGATATCCTCAACAGCAAAAGAGATTGGCTTGGGTTATGCTAAAAAAAACAATAAACCAGGAATTGGCTGATTTGTTTTCCCCAGATAATGCATAATTATAAGACAAATAATCACAAAATTGATTACAGTTCAGTTTTGTGTGTACTAAAGTAGCAAAGCCTATGTCAAAAATCAGTGTGCGTAAAACATTAAAAGTTAATTAAAAAGTGACACTTTCCGATAAACAGCTATGTTTTTAAAAAATGTTTAGTATTTTAAAAAAGGTATAAAAACTAATAAACTCCACTCTCCTGAGACTCCCACCTGGAGTGCTGCATCCCTCTCTGGAGCCCCCAATATAAGAGGGACATTGACCTGTTGGAGCAGGTCCAGAGGAGGGTCATGAAGATGATCATAGGGCTAGAACAGTGTGAGGACAGGCTGAGAGAGTTGGAGTTATTCAGCCTGGACAAGAGAAGACTCTGAGGAGGCCTCATTGCAGCCTTCCAGTATCTGAAGGCAGCCTACAAGAAAGCTGAGAAGGGACTTTTTGTGAGTGTTTGTAGTGATAGAATGAGGGGTAATGGCTTTAAACTGGAGGAAAGGAGATTTAGATTAGGTGTACGGAAGAAGTTTTTCACTCAGAGGGTGGTGAGACAGTGGAACATGTTGCCCAGGGAAGTTGTGGATGCCCCACACTGGATATGTTCAGGACTAGGTTGGATGGGGCTTTGAACAACCTGGTCTAGTCCCTGCCCATGGCAGGGGGGTTGGAAATAGGTGATTTTTAAGGCCCCTTCCAACCCAAACCATTCTACGTTTCTATGATTCAATACAATAAAATTGGAAAGCAAAAAAAATTAGCCCACTCTTTCAGAATAAAACTCAGTATCTGTCTTTGAAAATGCTGCTGGTTCAGCAGTCATCTGGAGCACACAGGCACTCAACACATTCTGACTGAATTATTTATTTAGGCAGCTTACTATAGACTGAGGATTTTTCAGTCCCATTTCTTCCTGACTGTTTGTTCTTAATGTCTCCTTTTTGGCCAGCTGAGTTTTTGGAAAACAAAGACAGATTAGTGGTCAAGCCATGGCCATCATGTTTGCAATGTTCAGACTATAGCAGTAGCAGCAATGATACTTTCTGTAGATGGAGGAGACTAGGCTAGAGCTCATGAACCTCAAGGTCTAGGGACTCTTGCCTGATGCTAATAGTGCAGTGTAAATCCTCTACAAGCAAACTTACTATTAAAAATATCCAGATCTAAAGAATGGTTGCTTCCTAAATTGACAGTATTTGCTGGTTATTTTGGAAATTTTATTGTGGAAATGTAGTTACCAATTTGTTTCTAGTGATTTAAACTAGCAAGACAGTGTGGCTCTTGGTATGTGGCAAAGATTAGTCCACCCTTTTGTTCCCCTGAGAGTTAATATGGGAAGAGTGCTTTTAAAATGAAATTCTCTCAGGCAACTTCATCAATCACTTTTAAGTCCTTTTATTTCTAAGCTACACTTTATTTCCTCCTGTAGGCAAATGAAAGAAAAATCTGTTGGATATTAAAGAAGTTTGTGAGCCTGCTCCTTCTTACTAAGGACTGAATTCTAAAGCTATTAATAATATCTCTCCTTCCCCTTCTAGCACTAAGAAGAATTTATGCTATCAGCTATATTATTGCTTTTCTTCCTGTCCAGGTACCCTTCCTAGCTATGCTTATTAAATAGACCTCAATCTGTGACTCAGGAAGTCACTGTCTTTCTAGTTACTTGTTACCAAAGCAGAGACCTGTAACAAGAAAAAATGTTTACTTAATCAGGATGCAGTTAAGAGGAGATTGCCTTGAACTCAACTGGAAGCCTATTGAAATAGTGTAACTAACAGTATGTTAAGTATTTTGTAACATTCTGATAGCATAGCCAGATACAATTTTACATATGCTTGTAAACAATATCATCCTCAAAGAATCAAATAAAGGAGGATATAGTTGGATATAGGAGGCATCCAAGTAACAAAAACTGCTAGATCAAGGACAAGACAAGCACAACAAGCTGTATATAGGCAGGACATTGTCCCAGATATACAACAAAAAATAAAATAAGCAATACTAGTGTTGTCCAAAAGCCGGAATCTTTTACTTGGTGTGTGCACAGACCAATTCTCACACACTCGGAAGAGATATTGTTTATTCAGGCCTGGATGCTCAGTGATAATTCCACAGATCAAGCACACCTAGCAAAGCTATTCATGCTTCATTCATACACAAAAATTCTAAAACAAACCACTCCTATACATACTGATTGGTTACATGTTTACATACGATTATAATTTCTATTACTTCACCCTATTTCCTTCTACACATGCTCAGGGGATGGGTCTTTACCTGGGTGAGGGTCTTCTTGGCCTGTGGGTGTGATTCTTAGTATTATAATGAAGGGAGTTTGGTTGAGGATATCTGGGTCTTGTATTCTCCTGCCAAGCTGGCACGGGGAATAGTACCTCTAAAAAAGTTCAATATGCCCCAGTAATGATCAATCTACTTAATTACGAGTCCCTTAGTTCTTGTTGCTTGTAGTGCATGGGATGTCCCTGTACCTTATTGTCATGTTACTTTGCTATATAGAAATCCAATTTAACACAGTTTTATACTAAACATCTGTTACTAGTTTTTAGAAAATCCCCCAAATTCTGTATCACTAGAAGCGGAGAAGACACACCACCTCCACCTTCATTTCTGAAAGGAAGACAAAAAGTAGAGTTAGTAAGGAAATTCAAGAAAGAAAGGCAAGACAACTTCATTACCAATTTCTGTTGCCAATAAGCTCTTAAGCTTCATCAACTCTGTCTTGGTGCCTAAGGACAATCAAGGACTGTCTTAATCTCTGCTAACTGTATAGCATCAGCTCTGTGGTATTACATACTCACAACCAGTTTGGAATATGATTGTTAAATACTAGCAGCTTTGTATATGTAGTGATGGTTTATTAACTACATATACAAAGAATTGTATAAGATTATAATACATTTTTTTTATATAATACATTTATATTATACACTATAATACCATTATAATTGTGTAAGAATTGGCCATAGCATGAAGTAAGTTTTTAATTATTAAATTTAGTAAGTTTCATTTTGAAGACTAAATCTGGCCTGATTCTTCTCTTAATTAAGTCATCCTTAGTATAGGGTAAGCTGGGCATATAAAGTGAGCTAAACTCCATGATTCTGATGTGTCTAGTACAGTGTCGTGGAATTTAAGGAATCATAGTATCTACCACTGAAACTTTTTGCATGCTGCAAAAGAAGGTCTGTCTTCCCTGGCTTCATTCATGTCTTATTTTTGGTAAGTAAATCACATGCTTTGTAACCACTTATGTCACACTGGTAAGCCTTTAGCTCTGGAAGCCATAAACTCAGAGTATACATCACTAGGGGGTCTAATCCCAAGATTTATGAGACATCTCAGCCTGACTAAATGCAAAAGATGAGTAGGAAATCAAGGGAGATTTCAACAATTATAGGAACTGTAAAAATGAGAAAGCTGATGTTAATGATTGTAGATTAATGTGCAAATATGGGGGCAGAGAAGCAAAATTCTTTGAGAAATTATGGAAATAGAAATACTCATGTGCTTTAAAATTGGAGTGCTATGTGTGGTCTTGCAAAATGCTCCTCTCTCTTAAAACCAAAACCAAGACCTTTGTGATTTCACATGCTAAATGTTTTACGTTGCTTATCCCTGTTCTGATGAAACAAGTCCCTGCCAGCCTCACAGAGATAATGTATCTGGATTTAGGAGCTGATAATTAAAAAAAAAATAAATCTGACCTGCAATCTGAATGCATTTCTTACTGCTATTCTACAAGAGTTGATCTTAAAGCTGGTATAGTTATAGTTGCTTGAGTGAAAACACTAGACAGAGCAGCTGAGGGAAAAAAAAAAGTCACTAAATCTCCTTGAAATCAGGTAGAACACTGTGTGCTGGTCCTGGCTGAAGAGGTCTGAATTTTTAAACATCGACCACAGGTAAGAGGTATTAAATTATGTTACTGTCCACTAAATTGACCTGACTGTGGCATAAAAGTGGTCGTTCTTCTTTACAGATACAGACTCTGCTGGATGTCAGTTGAATAGTATACAGATAGATACCATCAAAGCACTATCAGGGAAGATGTGTCAAGCAAAGTCATGGTTGTCTTTGACGATTCTCTGGTGCCCAACAAATAGCGAGTACTGTACTATAATTGTCCCAAGGAAAATCTTTATCATATGAGCTCATTGGCCACTCTAGAAGGATGGATAGGTGCCAGTGGGTCATGATAACCCTCTAAGAAACAAGAATAGAAGGCATAAAAGAAGTCTGTTGGTGCTCTTGGGTCATGCTAGCACCTTTCTTTCTCTAGTGACTTACTGCTTGTAAATTAAAATATTTCCAATAGTGATTCTTTCCTTGTAGGAGTTTCAAAATCACTTTTTATTAACATGGAAGATCAGGTGGTCTCACTAGTGTCTGATACATTCTTCCCTCCAAATTTCTTTTCATGGTTTCATAATTTTATATTGATAAGTATTTTGAAAATCAGATGCCTTGTAAAGGAAAGGAGGGTAGAGGCCTAGGAATAGCTCATTCCATATTTTCTTAGTTCATTTAAGATCTTTAAATATGGAAGGATTGGTCTGGAGAATGTTGTCTGGGTCCTGGCTAAAATTTGTCCTGGTTGAATGACAGCGGCTGTAGCAGTAGTCACAAGGAGGCTGCGCTTGCATGCAAAGTTCAGTGTGGAGTCTGAATGGCTGAGATGGGCCCTTCAGAGTGCACTGAAGGATTGTTAAATGAGCACTAACAAGAAAAGACAAATGCAGCTAGTATGCTAGAAGAAACACAGTTAAGTTCGAAAGTGGTTTTAGTTTAAAAAACCAAGTTCACTCGTTTGAAAACACAGAGTTGATGCAACTGGTGAAAGGCAAACATGAACAAAGGTCAGAACATATGATCAACTAGCTTGAGTGAGCTGATACTTGAGCCCAGATTCATTCTGCATATCTCACTCTGTGCTGCATCATCATATGCTTTATCAGTATAAACTTGTCCAGCATGTATAGTTTACCCTGCACCTTGTCTGACTAATCTCAAAGTGTTGGAAATAGAAACATTACTTTTAACCACATAAATAATCTATTAAAAAAAAAAAAAACAAACCAACAAACAAAACATGATTCATTCTGATTCATGATTCATAGAGGAATGGTTTATGCTCATCCTGTATAGATAATGTTCAGTAGTTCTTTACACAGCTAACACTAATGTATTTACAAGTATGCCAGGTTGAATGGGGTTTTGAGCAACCTGATCTACTGCAAGGCATCCCTGTCCATGGAGGGAGGGGTTGGAACTAGATGATCTTTAAGGTCCCTTCCACCCAAACCGTTCTATGATTGTATGATTCTGTGCCTTTCATTCTACATTATCATTATACAGAGAAAAAAGTCATCATTAGCCACATATAAAAACCTTGTAAATATCTAAATAAACCATTTTGAATAGACTGCTAAATAAAATGAATTAGTATTTTGCATGGTGCAGAATGATATTACATTATTGATCTATTTGAAACATGCTTGAAATCATGAATCTTTAACTATTGGTGTCTCATTTCTTTTTTGGTTGGGTTTTTTTGAGGGGGAGGTGTGGTTTTGGTTTGTTTTGTGGGTTTCTTTTGTTAAAAGAAAAACACATTCCATATGAGTTTAATTAAACAGCGAAGTCATCGAGTGGAAAAAGATTAGGCTTATCTCTTAATTTCTAATGAGGTTTACACCATTATTTTCCTTACTTTAACAGCAAGACTATTATTACTTCTCAGTTGAACCTCCTGTTAGGAAACCAGCTGTATGTGTTATAATGGGAGATAGTGCAGCCTATTTTACAAATCCATTTGCAAGAAGTAATAAGAACAGCAAATGGTGTAATATAAAAGTTGTGGGGTTTTGGTGGAGGGCTTTTCTTTGTGCATATTGTTTTGTTTTGTTTTTAAATCAATGTGGCTAACAAATTTTTTTCACTTCAATTTTTCTTTTAGCTTTGAAGTCTTAAAATAGTTTACCTAAGGGCTCTTATTTCTTAATATGTCCATGACATATCTTACGTGAGTAATCATTGATTAATATAGGCAAACTTGGTCCAAATCTATGTATCAGCTTCTAATGCACTTAAAAATGTTTCATTCTTATTATTGATGAATATGACAGTCCCAGCCCTGATGTTAAGAAATAATAATAGGTTTATTTGTATGGCTATTCTTTCTGAGGACATCACAAGGTTCTGCCAAAATATTGTAAGTATATACATCCCATACAAATTATCTTCTTGAGCCTCTAGCACCTTTTGTTGTATCAATATATAGAAGCTCTGTCTCTTATAGCCAGGGGGAGGTTTAAATTTTTTTTCTTAAGTTATCTGTTCTTATTTTATCTGCTTGAAATATTGTTTGCAATCAGAAACAATAGTCATAGAAGCTAAAGTTTTGGAAGGTGGAATGGTCAGTGCAGGCTTGCCACTTTTTTCCTCTGTGGAGTATGTTAGGTGACAAATTATTACAATGAAATTACTATTGATCTCTCCACATGATGATTCATATCAAAATTAGATAAGAAGAAGTTATATTCTCTAGCATATATTCCTTGTCTTGGACATATACAAACTAGAAGACAATAAAGATATTATTTAGATTGTTTTTCCACTGCTCAGCCTTTCTCAAAATTGAGGAAAGGACAATGTAAAATTATGCATGCATTCACAAAGTATGGGTATTTTTTATTCATTATTCAGCTTTCTTCCCTTTGACTAATAAAGAAAATAGGAATCTGAAATCACAAACCAGTACGAGAAAAAGAGTATTCTTTCCTCTATTTCTCTTATTTCAAAGATTAAATGGAAGGACGCTAACCCTACTCCGTAAGTCCAAAAAGCAAGTGGATTTGGTGAGATGTTAAGTCTTACCCCTTCACCTTGCCTCTAATGGAGGCAAAATATCTCTTAAGTTTTTTTTCTCCTGAAAATCAATCCCAGTAAGTGATTTCATACAGGAAAATGGGAGATACAAAAAATAAATCATTTTTACTACATATTTCATCTCTGTAATTCCTGTCAGTAATCAAACTGCAGGAAAAAAATCAGAACAACTTGGTTGTTCCTTTTTTTGAGATCAAGAGAGCTGAAGGAATAGCCAAGTTAACCAACACAATTTGATAGAGTTTTTCATGGTTTCCATAATGGTTAATAGAGAGGGTGAAAAGAGTTCCCTTTCCTCCCCATGGCAGACTGTGAGAAGATCACCTGCATAACAGGAAGCTGAAGAAGGATAACTCCATTACTGTACAATTTATGTGGAAATACTGCATACGCTCATTACAACCCCTGAACTTTGGACAGGAATCCGACAATTCATCACCTTTTCTTATGTATTCCTGGAAGGTATCACAGGTTCTCATCTCCATACATTTTTCATTTCATTATAGCTAATGATAATTTTTTTCTCCTTTAGTTATCAACACAGATTAGTAAATTATCTCTCTCATTCCCTTTTAACAATTTGCCTCTTGAGCAGTCTCACCTTCCCAAGGAAAGAAATGGACTCCAGAAATACTTTTGCTGATGATGCTCTGTTTTGGTCCTCTGAAACTGACTTGTTCAGATCATTCTTATACTTTTGGAAATACTCTAATGAAGTTTTGGATAACAAATTCATTCCTGAATAGAAGGGTGGAGAGATATGTACCATTCCCCTGCTTAATGAGTTGTCTTCCAAACAGATTGGACACACTAAACACAAATATTTTTTGATTCTTGAATATAATTAAACATATCATTATACTGAGATTAATGGAATCATCCACATATGTTAGCTGGATAGAAATCTAAGTGAAGAACCAACTAATTAAAAATACTTGCCTATGTACATCTCAACAACTGTACTTGTAGATAATTCCTCCTTAGAGGGATAAGAGGTCAGAAAATCATAATGGAAAATGCTCTTGTGAGAATGTACCCAACATAACTTTCTCAATAGAGATAAAAGCTCAAAAGGAAAAAAACACCTCTCAGTCTTCTCAGCAACGGAAAGTATCCATATTCTTGTAGCTCACAGAAGATCATGTGTTTCAGATAGTTATATGCTCATGTTCCCTGAAACATTTTATGTCTACATTAATAATATATTTTCTCTTTAGATAGAATCATAGAGTGTATTCAGCTGGAAGGGACTTCTAAAGCCCATCTAGCCCAACCTCCCTACAATATGCAGGGACATCTCTAACTAGGTCAGGTTGCTCAGAGCCCTATCAAACCTGACCTTGAATGACTCCAGGGATGGGGCCTCCACCACCTCTGTGGGTGGGCAACCTGTTCCACTGATCAACCACCCTCATGTTGAAGAACTTCTTCGTAATGTCTAACCTAAATCCACCCTTTTCTCTCTTAAAAACATTACCTCTTGCCCTATTGCTACGGACCTTCAAGAAGAGATCTCCTGCATTCTTAGAGGCCCCTTTCAGGTACTGGATGGTCGATGTAAGGTCCCTCTGGAGCCTTCTCTTCTCCATGCTGAACAGCCCCATCCCCCTCAGCCTGTCTTCATAGGAGAGGTGCTCCAGTCCTCTGATCATTTTCATGGCTCTCCTCTGGACACGCTCTAACAGGTCCGTGTCCTTCTCATGTTGGGGGCTCCAGAGCTTGACACAGTACTCCAGGTGAGGTCTCACCAGGACAGAGAGAGGCAGAATCACCTCTCTTGGTCTGCTGGCTATACTTCTTTTGATGCAGCCCAGGATGCAATTGGCCTTATGGGCTGCCATTGTGCATTGGTGGCTCATGTCCAGCTTTTCATCTACTAGTACCCCCAAGTCTTTTTCTGCAGGGCTGCTCTCTAGCATGTCCTCTCCCAGCCTATATAGGTAATGCTGGTTGCCCCAGCAACCCAGCAACTCGTGAGGTTCACCTGGGCCTACCTTTCCAGTCTGTCCAGGTCCCTCTGGATGGCATTCTGTCCCTCTGGCATATCAACTGCATCACCTAGTTTGGTGTCATCAGTGAACTTGCTGAGGGTGCACTCAATGCAATATAGATTTTTTACAGCCAGAGTCTCACCAAATATCACATCACAACTCCCTTGCCTCTTCAAACCATACTCCTTTACATGTTCTGGTAGAGGTCATATCCAAAGTCAATGAAAAATTCAGTAAAACAATACTTCACTTCCTAGATATTTAAATAGGTCTGTATAGTCGGATAAAGGTTTAGGTACTATCTGGCATTTTAAATGAAAGAACTACTGGTAATAAGACTTAGTCAATAAGTCTTTATAAGTATAAAATAAATTATGTATACAAGAAGAACACCACAAAATAAGAAGAAATGAATACAGATGTAAACAACAAAAACTTTAAGCTGTCATTCTCTAAGAGAAAAAAATAATGTTCATTTGTACAATAATTTATTGTTGGTTTCAGAATTTGGTCCAGTTTAGTTGTATTCACAAGTTAAAGCACAATTTTCAAGTGTAATTCAGACTTCATGGGTTATCCTGATGACATGCACCTTGATCTTTTACAATACCATGAATTGAATCTCTGTGGTTTTTCCTTCCTGTCTGTTTTGTCGGGGAGAAAATGGATTTCAGATGGTGCAAAACAAGAAGAAGAGCAGGAGAAACATTGACCTGAATTCTTAAGAATTGAGTACAACCTGATAGTTCAAAATACAAGGTCACATGTTTAGAAACTAATGGACTAACAAACAGTTGCTGAAATCTCAGAAATGATCATGAAGGGATGACATCAGAAGAGTCATCACAGGGTGATTAATACTGATCACAAGGTATTGAAAAGGTAGATTTGGTCTAGAATGTTTCAGGGAAAGTTTTCTCAGGAAACAAAGGAAGCATTACTTTTGATTAATAAGACAATGTTGATGTTTTTTCTGGAATTTTACATGTTTTTTTGGTCACTTATATTCAGAAAGCTAAAAAGTGAATATAGCTTAATGAAGACACTAAAGAGTGGACAGGAAAAGAGCATAGTTTGGTTACCTTAAGAAGAATGGCCAGAAAGATAAATAGTTGAGAAAAGAACTTAAAATAAAGAAAATTGGTTGTCTGGGAACACATGAGTATGGACTAGTTGTGAATAAGTTTAAGTTAGACATTTCCAGTTGTTGGAATCATGAGGCTCTGACATGAGTTTTCAGTGGAAACAGGGGAATCAAAATCCCTATATTGTTTTAAGATGGATCATGATTGTTATAACAAAGGAATACATAGTGTGATTATTCATGAGAGCATTTGCATTCAATAAGCCAGAATTTTTCTTCAAACCGTAGCTTTCTAGCCTAAAGTATGACCTAAATTTAGAGCAGTTTACTCTTTTAAAACTGTCTTCTGATGTCATCTTTATTGCCAACCCTCAATTGCTTCTGCAGCATTATAGTAGGTTCTTTCACCTGTAAATGAGATTCAGAATCCCTAAAAAATTGTCAGTACTTGAAATGCTTATGAAGGATTTCACTGAATAAAAAATAGCTCTGCTGCAGCATTAAAATTCAGAATCAAGTGACACTTCACACTTTATTCCGTTAATTTTAACAGAGTTATGCTGTTATCTTTAAATGTGTAGAACAGATAGAATTTTACATATTCTACAGAAACAAGTATGAGACATCTTAATCAGGTGTAGTAGTCTATGGTAATCTATACCTACTTTAGCTTTGTTAATATGATACATTGAAGTAATTAATGCTGTCATGGATTATCTACATATACTCCTCACGACAAAAGTTATGGATATATCCATCATTCTTTTAAAATATACTTGTTGTGAATATGCTAAACCAACATTGCATTAGCAGGTTTGCTAAATAAAATAATGTCAGCCAGAGAGTTTGCAGATTTCTCGGGTCTTAAAATATCTAATCAAGAGAACTGCATTCATGCATTTTGGTGCTGGAGTTATAAATTATGCATGACACAGCATAACATTAAGGCATTAGCATAATTTAACAATACCAATCTATCAGTTCCTAAGTGAAAGAAATAAAGGTGTTGTGTCTGAGTGTCTTGACTTGATTCACCTAATTTGTACATTTTTAAGATTTATAGTAATAAGAATGATTATTTAAAAGTTTTAGATCTTTGTTAAAATGTCCTTACTTTTTTTTCTTTAACTTTATAATAGCTTTTTTTTACATACAAGCATTCATTTGTTGATTATTTTTTGTTCAAATGACACTCTAAGTAATGTCCTTTTTTAACCTACAAAACTGTACAGTTAATTAAGAATAGCTGCTTTAAACAGAAAATGAATCTGTGGATTACATCTAATTTAGTTCTGATCTTTTTCAAAGTATTAAAATAGATGTAACAGCCATCATCACCATCAAAGATATTTCAATCAGTTTAGCTAATATTTAGCAGAAGAAAATAGATAATACTCTTCTTCGTGTGTGATGATTGCCACACTAATAGCATTCCTCTTGGTTTTGAAATCTCAGCTGAGTGTTGTTCCACTTCAGGCATCTAGCCAAGAATATGGAAAATGATGGGATCTTGTAGATGTTTTTGCAGACTTGGAAACACAGATCTTGTATTGACATAAGAATTTCTGAATGTTCATCTGATCTTTAATGTTTTTTAAATTTATTTTGTGCTATTGTCTCAGTCATAAGTTACAAATGCACCACTGGGAAAGAACTTTTTGTTACACACGTTACTCTCAAGGTGTGTGACATCACCTTAAAGTCTCATTATCTTAGACAGAGAATCAGAGGAATTGCTATTCTAAAAAAAACACACTTTAAAAATCCTTTCTTTCAAAGTTAATTAAACAGATTTTACTGACAAATTCCTTGCTCCTGTATAATTGCTCCTAATACCAGTGTTATGTGAGGATGGCATTCTGTTTCATTGTATGAAACATGACATATAATGACAATAAAAAGTTCAAACTAGTATAAGTCCATTTCATTTGACCATATACGATTTACCTTTATTCTCATACCTATCTCCAACTATTTTCTTTTAGATGAAGGAGAAAGCAAAGACTAAACTTCCATAACAGCATTAGATTTTTACTCTGATGCAATCTACAAAGACAAAAAAGGCAAACAGACATCCTTTTCTGTAATGTTTTTAGAAGTAAGAAACAAAGAAATTCATACAACAAAGCATACATCCAGCCTAGGTGCTTACTATTAGTAATTTTGATTTTCATAATCACTAAGGTTCATTTAGACACTGAGATCAGATTTTCACACTAAGAGCACAGATTTTAACTCAACATTTTCTATTACATTATAAAATAACCTTATACTGCCTGGTGTGATCTCAGACATTTAAATCCTCTCTGTTTGTCTATAAAAATAAATAAATATTTTCCTGTGAGAATGTAAATAAATAACCTGATTATGCAATATAACAATAAAGATTCTCTTGCTGGAAGTATTCTTTGGGAAGAGTAAGTCCTCAGTTTATACCCCTGTTCTAGAATGCTTTTTTCAATCAAGACTGGTATTTTTCATTCAAGACTAATGAGATAGAACCCAGGAGAGTACCCTTATCAGCATACAAGGGTCATCTTGCTATTGCTTTTTTGAAGGTTCATGACTTTTGTATCTTCAGCTGCACTGTAGAATAGATTTTACAGAAGAGGTGGCTACATGTCTAAGCTATAGCTCAGCAGGTGAGTATGAATTTGTCCAAGCAGAAGAGGGCACTGGACAGAAATCCAATTCGTTGGACAAATACTGTAATTCTTTCTGTATTACAAAATGTAGGCAGGAGTAACAACACAACAATTACAGGCTGCTCTCATTTTAACAGAAAAATCTACTCATATTTATAAGAAGGATATATTCCAGGCTTAGACACAACTGTCTAAGTTCAAGAGAGAGGCAGAATTTCAAAAATACTTTTCTTTTGGACTTTTTGTGTTATCTGTTAGATATGCCTTTTATGCTAAGAATACTGTCTTCTATAGATCAAATATGTAGGTGTCACTATAGTTGAAAGTGAGAGATAAAATACCTCCATGCAGAGACATAGTGCAGCTTCTAACAGATGTGTAAGGCAGAGGAACTGCCTTACTTGTAAGCACTTGAAAATACTTGATAAAAACCAAGATTATTAAATTTAGATATTAATTTACGAATTCAGGTTCAAAATTCAATTTTTAAAAATTTAATTTTACAAAAGAGTCACCTAATATTTTGTTCCACACCATCAAACTGGCGATTGTTGTGGAATTAATAATTAGGAAAAAAAAAAAAAAAACCAACAGAAAATAAATAACATGGAAAATCCAAAACTAAAAATTTACAGCTCTATATTCTGAGGACAATTAGGGGAGTGGAAATGATACTCAGGCTCACACCTTAAGAGTTGTAAATTCAAAGAAATATTAATGAAACAATTAAGAAAGTATCCTTCATTCTGTGCACATAACAAGGATTATAAGTTCCAATGAATCTAAGACGAGAGCATGGCCGTATATTTAAGTAGTATATCATAATCCAGGGTGAAATGAACTATGGCTGTACAGCAGCATCTTTTAATTTCAGAATTTCCAATCTTTTGAATACTTCACATGCATCTTCAATGCATAAACAAATAAATGCAGATAAATTTCCTAGGTACAGTAGAATAACAAAGCATTTTTTATGACTTCTTACCTTATACTTCTGTAAATACTGCTATTATTTAAATTGTGTTTATGATGATGAATTTTTTTTTATATAAAAAGTGGGGGTTTGTCAATGAATAAATGTACTTTTAAAGTAAGTTATGGACTACTGAAAGACTGTAAATGAATCCTTAAGATGGAGGACTGAATGGAGATTTAATTCAAGCAATTTGTATCCCTGAAGACAACTTCCTAGCCATTTCTTCCTCATCACTTTGCATAAAAACTACACTCACAGAATCACAGAATCACAGAATTATTGAGGCTGGAATAGACCTCCAAGATCATCAAGTCCAGCCTATGACCCAACACTACGACATCAGCTAGACTATGTCACTAACTGCTACCTCCAATCTTTCCTTAAACACCTCCAGGGATGGCTACTCCACCACCTCCCTGGGCAGTCCATTCCAGTCTCTAATCGCCCTTTCTGTGAGGAAGTGCTTCCTAATATTCAACCTAAACCTCCCCTGGTGCAGCTTCAGGCCATGCCCTCTCATCCTGTCACTAGTTGCCTGGGAGAAGAGCCCGACCCCCACCTGACTACAACTTCCTTTCAGGTATTTGTAGAGAGTGATAAGGTCCCCCCTGAGTCTCCTCTTCTCAAGGCTGAACAACTCCAGCTCCCTCAACCTCCCCTCATAAGACTTTCCCTCCAGCCCCTTCACCAGTCTTGTTGCTCTCCTCTGGACTCACTCCAGCACCTCAATATCTTTCTTGAAGTGAGGGGCCCAGAACTGCACACAGTACTCGAGGTGAGGCCTCACCAGGGCCGATTACAGGGGGAGATTTACATCCCTAATCCTGCTGGCCACACCATTCCTGATACAAGCCATTGGCCTTCTGTGCCACCTGGGCACACTTCTGGCTCACGTTCAATCGGTTGTCAACCAGTTCTCCCAGGTCCCTCTCTGCCAGGCCGGTCTCCAGCCACTCATCCCTGAGTCTGTAGGACTGCATTGGGATATTGTGGCCAAAGTGTAGGACCCTGCACTTGGCTTTGTTGAACCTCATACCACTGGCCTCAGCCCATCCACCCAGCCTGCAGCATCTCCCTACCCTCCAGCAGATCAACACTCCACTCCAGCCTGGTGTCATCTAAAATTTACTAATGGTAGACTCAATCCCCTCATCCAGGTCATCAGTAAAGATGTTGAATAAAACTGGGCCCAGTATTGATCCCTGGGGGTCACCACTGGTCACTGGACACCAACTGGATGCAGCACCATTCACAACCACTCTCTGTGCCCAGTCATACTGCCAGGTTTTAACCCAGCGAAGGGTGCACCTGTCCAAGCCATGAGCTGCCAGCTTTTCCAGGATGATGCTGTGGGAGACTGTGTCAAAGGCTTTGCTGAAGTCTAGGTAGACCACATCCACAGCCTTCCCCTCATCTACCAGGTGGGTCACTCAGTCATAGAGTGAGATCAGAATACCACGCAGTGGTATTAATATGCCATATTTCTTTGTACTCTCACAACATCTTTTTTTAAATTAACTTCTAACTTACTGTTCTGTTACACCTTTGGTACAAGACATACACAAATACAATCAGGGGAAGACATTTCTTTAAATTTTCAGTATTTCTGAGCTGTATGTGTTGGCCTTAGTGACTATAGAGGACAAATGTTGATCTAGCACTGAGTGATAATCAGCACAGCCCAGAAGGAATAATGGAAGCCTCAACAACTACATAAACTGGGACAGAGACTTCTTACAACCATTTCTGATATGGTTGCAGTTTCCAATATAACTTGACATATAGCATTTGATAGGAATTCCAAATATAGCTAGGTGATTTGAAGTCAACCGCTGGGACTTTTGAATTGCAGTTTCTTATCTGTATCTGAGGCAGTCTGATTAAGCAATATTGGATTTTTCATAGTTATGTTATCTATGCTAAATTTATGAATATGGTCCTGAAAACAGTTCTAAAAATGAGGTCTGCCCACTCTTCTGGTTTTCTGAGAATTGCCTGCCCAAGTACAAAAAGACATTAGTTAAATTTTCAGTTTGAATAGTAACTCTACCAATACTAGAGAAAATCTTTTAATATATAGTAGGTGAGGATGCTGCACTGGATGCAGGCAGTGTATTAGCAAAAAGTCCTAAAATAAAAGTAGAGCATTGAGACTTGTTTTATGTAATCTAAAGCTAAGGTAACATTCAAAAAGCAAGTGATTTTTGGAAAAAAGGAATTGAGAATTTAAATTGAATAAAACCTTCTGATACAGTAATCTTCCTGTAGGCTTTCTTACATGCTGAGGTGAAGTCTCTGTCACAGATATGCTTGAGCTAGAAGGAGAGTTGAGTACATATGCAATTTGCATATATAGGACAGGTTGTCATTACTGAACTAAGCTACGCCCTCCTCCTACACATTCCCACTTTAAGTATTATCTATGAATATTTATGTAAACTGTGTTTCACAGATTCATATAGGAATATTGGAATTATTGAAAGGAGATAAAATACTAATTTGTTCTCTTTCATATTTAGGCTTCCACGTTAGAAACGGAGGTTTAAAAACCCTTTTTTAAAACCATTGCGAATAAAGCCATACATGCAGCAGACATGACTAAAGCGAAGGCAGGGAAACATGGCAGACGTGGAATTTAAACAGGTGAGAGTTTCATGCTGGTAATTACAACTTCTTTACTTTAACTGCAAACCTCATACAAAAGCATCATCAGTTCTGCCTTAGAGATTCTACTCCTTTACCCTCCACAACACATAATCTCTAGTTTTGCTTTTGCTAGTTCAATTTAGTATTTTTATCTTGGCTTGTTTGTGGGTTTATCCATATTTGTCTGAAGCCCCAGGGAACAGAAACTTCCAGAGTTCTACTATCAGAGGAGCTGGGCCACTGTTCCTAGGGATACTATTCACAGAATTTAAAATTGCAGGAAGTAATCTCATCTGTAGTATTAACTTCTAACAGCCTAAAGGTGCATCTTTATTTTTGTGTCAGGTTAATTGTAAAAGTGCTATTTGTGACATCTTTTTAATTTCCTTTGACTTATCCTGTATCTTCAAAGTTTTTCTAACTTCCCACT
The DNA here is from genome assembly GCA_013400335.1 of Eurystomus gularis. NCBI lineage: Eukaryota > Metazoa > Chordata > Aves > Coraciiformes > Coraciidae > Eurystomus > Eurystomus gularis. The sequence goes on from VZZY01014527.1 coordinate 61,043, forward strand.
AAGAAGTTGCTTTCAAAAAGAAAGTGGCATATTGCATACTTTGTTCACATTGTACAATAATCCCGCCTATATTGAAAAGCCTTAGATTCAATAAAATCAATCTGCCATAGCATGAGGAACTTTCTAGGATGTTGTGGCCCTAGATGTATTAGAATGGCTCATAAAGCTGGAAAAAAGTGTGGCAAGTTTTTGGGCACGCCAACTATTTTTGATTGTTATATTCTTCTACATGAAAATTAACTAAAATAATCCAAACTATAGTGGATATGTGAAGTGTCTAGGCACTCCAATATTGCCAGAACAAGAAAAAAAAAAATCATTAAAATAAAAAAGAGCTATATTTAACATATATTTGTGAACATTTTGTTGTTGGCTTCAACGACTCATGAATTTCAGCTTTTCTCTGTGATTATTTGTCTTTTAATATATGGGATGATTGTGTAGCCACAAGACTCCAACACTTGAAGCAATTATTTTCAGATTCAAAACAAATTTGAAAACTTGGCAATTCTGAACATTCCATTTAACGTACATACTTAAATATTTAGCATTGAAATTAAAAATCAACAACTGTAAGAAGTGAGGAGAAAAATCCTCAGAAATAACATAGCATTTCTCTGGTTATGTTAAGTAGGACTAATAATACCTACATCTATTTCAATAAAAGAAAATGGGCAGTCACAGGTAATCACAAGCATGAAGAGAGTACTTTCCTATTAGTTCAACATGATTCTTTTCCACTACACAGAGTCTACTATAGTGATAAAGTTTGTTTGTTTCCTGCAGAGAAAAATTTACATTTTGCATCTCTTTGTGGCAATAAAGATGTAACACCTTTTTGTAATTCAGTGTGAGTTTTCTGTGTTATTTTTCTGTCTTGGAAATTTATTCTTAGCTAAGTGGTATCTCTATTGCTCTATCTCCAGCTGTTACATACTTAGGTGCTGTTCAAGCTTCTATACCTACATCTTCTACATGTCAGATTTGTCTTACACCTCTATTGCAAAACTTTTTTTTCCAGGATTTTATTTCATTTTATTTTTTTAATCACAGAATAATTGTGATGAACTGTTTTAATGGTCCAGTTGTGTAGACGTTTGTACCGATTCACCTGGCACCAAAGCAACTCAATTTGTTGCATATTCAATTGCTGCTCTGTAGCTTTCTTGATTATTACTAGAGTAACTAGGTGTATATAATTAGATCATTTAACTAAAGCTATACAACTGCCTCATAGGTAGTGACTTACAAAGTATTCTGTACCACCTGAATTACCCATTTCTGAGTAATTAATGTAGTAGTTGTAATAGCTTCCAACATAAATATGCAAAACTACAGCTCATACAGACTGAAGTCTAGAATATCTGTGTAATATGAGCAAGCTCATTCCCTGTCATAATACAGCCACCCACCTTCAGTCCTCAAGGTGGGATGTTATGTGGCTGAGAGAAAAAGAAGGTTAGGTCACCATGGCATAGTCTGCTCTCTGTTGCCAGAGTATGGGCTACATTCATCTCTGATTCTGTAAGTGGCTTCAGGTTAAGTGCTGATAGCATTAGCTAAGCATTTTCCTTTCAGGCAACTACATAGTTAGAACTTTTCTGGCTTTGATTTGTTTCAATATTAGGAAAGGAGAAGCGATCCCAAGGGAGGTATTTGTTTCAGAAAACGATTAAGTTAAATGCTATTCTCAATTACATTAGTGTAGAGTAGGATTAAATGTTAGTTAAATTCAGTGGATTAGATCTAAATTTACATCTCAATACTAGAGATAAGAATAAAACCAAATATTCCCTAAAGCATATACATTATGGAATCATAGAATCATAGAATGGTTTGGGTTGGAACAGACATGAAAGATGATCTAGTAATGATCTTCATAATGTCCTGTAAATTGTTAAGTTTCTAAATTTACCAGTCACTTGAACATTGATGAATTATGTTGATTGAAATTGCTAGCAAATTGTTCAGAAAGAGAAGTGGTTTTTATCTATGGCCTGCAACATAACAGAGTGTATATTTTAAATAAAAATAAAGTATTTTGAAAATGTTTATTGTTTCCTGACTTTAGTGGATCAAAAGTATTGTTGGAATAGTTTCTCTACTACATTTACTCCTCTGCTTTCAAGAGAAACCATCTCAAAGAAAGAACAAAAGCAAAAATATGCTGTGAGCCTTCCAAATTAATTAGTAATTTAAAAAATTTTTATCAAGTTATTACCTCAGCTGGTTTTCTATGTTTAGTTAGTCAGTATTTTGTTTGTGCTTTGTTTGGGTTTTTGGTTGGGTTTTGGTTTTCTTTCTAAAGCATCTGGTTTCAGACCTGAAAGCATACTTTTAAAGCACATAGTTTCAGTGTATTCTTCTGAAGTTTTTAACCCTTTAACTTGAATATTTAAAATCTGTATTTAATTTTTTATGACCAAAATAGAATTACCTGTCACATCAAGTTTGTAATTATGCATTAGGGAATTTTAAAAGACCACAACACTTTTCAAATTATTAGGTATGTTGTACAAAAAGTAATATTTCAAGAGAAACAGAATTAGGTATTTCTCCAAAGTTTGATCATTATTTTTTAAAAATTACATTAATATTTTGTAATTTTTACTACATTCTTAATACCCTTATCTTTAAAAAAGAGCAAATAGAATGAAAGTATTTATGGATAGCTTAAGTATCTCAAGGACCAGGTGTCTAATGCACCGCTCATGTTTAGAAAAAAACTTTCAACTGGTAGTTGTTAGTGTTTGTTTAATAAAATCTCTAGATATTGATAATATTTCCCTAAAGCCTTCAGTGCACATACTGTGAACACAATTTTTAGTTGCCAACAATATGACTGATATATGATACTGTTAATGGGATGCTTTTATTCTGGGTGTACCTTAAACAGATCTAACAGTATGACTCACAGGTTTTTCAGGTCTTCAACTGTATCTAGCCACATCAGGTTTATTCAAGAAGCATTAACAATATAATCCTTGCAAAGAGCTATAATATGTGTTAATGCAGGCATTTTCAACCTGCAATGCAGTGCCATTATTTTAAATCTCCAGTTAATCTAAAAAAGACAGTTCTTTGTAAAAACTTCTCTGAATTGTGCATATTGATGCAAACCCACTAAGACTTCTTATTACTTATATTAAATCTGATACAAAACCAATCATGAATTAAAAAAAAAAAAAATCACAACGAAAACATACACAGTAGTATGTAGTAACATTACTATAACAGTAACATAGATACATTCATGGTCTGTGTATAGCAGGACACTTGTTTGCTGCAAGATAACCAACAGAATTATCATCTCTGGAGCATGTCTGCATGCAAATTTTTATTACTCAGAGAAAACATGCTTCGATATCAATCATGCTATGCCACATGGATTCCTAATATAGATGGCACAGTTTTGTTTGCATTCAATGGGAGAGATACGTAACAATATTGCAACACAACCATGTTGTAGAGGAAGTTACGGTTGGAGGCCGTCTGGGGCACAGTGATCATGAAATGATAGAATTTTCAATTCTTGGGAAGTAAGGAGTGGGGTCAGTAGAACTGCCACCTTGGACTTCTGGAGGGCAGACTTTGGCCTGTTCAGGAGACTGATAGACAGAGTCCTTTGGGAGGTAGTCCTGATGGGTAAAGGAGTACAGGAAGGCTGGGCACACTTCAAAAAGCAAGTCTTAAAGGCACAGGAGCAGGCTGTCCCCATGTGCCAAAAGATGAGCCAGTGGGGAAGAAGATCATACTGGCTGAATGGAGAGCTCTGAATGGGACTCAGGAACAAAAGGAGAGTTTATGACCTTTGGGGGGGGGGNNNNACTCATGAGGACTACAAAGATGTAGCGAGGCTAAAGCCCAACTAGAACTTAATCTGGGTACTGCTGCTAAAGACAATAAAAAATGTTTTTAAATACATTAACAACAAAAGGAGGACTAGGGAGATTCTTCATCCTTTGTTGGATGCAGGGGGAAACATAGTGGCCAATGATGAGGAAAAGGCTAAGGTACTGAATGCTTTCTATCCCTCAGTATTTAGTAGCAGGACTAGTTGCTCCCTCGGTTCCCAGCATCTTGAGCTGGAAGACAGGGACGACACCTTCTGAAAGGTCTTTTAACCTCTGAAAACCATGATCTTGGGCATCCTAGGGCATCTCACGTGGCTCCTAGATGCATACAGAATTATAGGCAACCAGACTGAGCCCCAGTCTCCACTAACAGGAACCCAGATACTTTGCTTACATACAGAAGTTAACATTCCATAGTACATAGCTGAATATCACCCAAAAATATTAGAATTAGGACTTCAATCCATATCTCAAGATAACCCCTTGAGTAATATAAATACAGATTATACCTGACTCCCAGAACTATCCTTTGCATTGTAGATAATAAAGTGCAATCACATGAGACTGAACTTGTAAGACTTCTGGTAAAGTGTAGGAAAATGCTGGTAAAGAAGAGCGAGATCAGTTTTTTTCTGAAGTTGTAGTTTAAATGTTTCAAAGACAAAGAGAATGTATAGCCAGCTTCTCACAGAGCATTGCCAAGAAACACTGACTGTACAGCTGGACTGATCCAGATTGACATCAGTGGTAGGAGAATCCAATAGAAGCTTTCAAGAAACAAGATATTCTTGGCAATAAAATAAAAAAATATGACTAGTTATACCAGTTCTGATATAAAATTGGCAGGCTTTCTTCACATTTTTCAGAATCATTATCAGTTGAAAGCAATCCAAATGGTGATGAGCAAAAGGAGAGCACCTGCTTTTCATCGATAAACACATACTGCTCAAGACATGAGCTTCTGGATAAAGACACATGTGTGTGCTTCTGTAATAACTGCCTGTTTAAGAAATGTCTGGGGAAAAAAAAAAAAGTAAAGAACAATCAGAACAACATGACTACATTAAAAAGATACTTTCATGCTGACTATATATTAAGAAGATAAATTGTCTTGCCATTTTTAATCACTATCAACAATAGCTGTTTTTACAAGGTTTCCTTCCCCAGCCCAGCTGCCCCTCCTACTTTGTTAATTCAGGAAGGCTTGATTTATATCAAGTTATTTTTTGAAAAAAATATGTTTTAATGTTAGAAAAGAATAAAATTAAGAGTCACAAAAATTAAGTTCTTCAGCATCATAGTGTCTATGTTTATTTGTTGAACACTGTTCCAACTAAATCAGTTTGAAGGGCCTTAAACCATAAAACAGAATCTACTATTAAAATCAAGTGAAAAGATTATGGGTATGTGGAACAGTTATTGCAAAAGGTGTCTAGATTCTTTTTCTTATAAAATTTGCCAACAATTGATTATATGAATCCTATTCAATGTCCTATTAAATACTGAGGCAAATATATACTAAAACATATGAAATGCAGATTAGGTAAGATATATTCCTCTTCACATCTTAGCTCATGCAGACTGATTATTTTGCCCTCAAACTTAAGAGATAATATATTGATAAAAAAATACAAAAAAGTTATACTAAGTTATGCATTATGCCATAAAATATTCACTGAGTTTCAATAAATAATCATAATTTTTCAAAGATAAGAACAAGCATAATTTAAAAGAGGTAGACACAAAATACATTCCATCCATCTAAGGTAGAACAAAAAGATGGTTTTAGTCGTGTCATGTTATCCCATTTCAATTAACTTGCCAAGAAAGTGACAGAGGTGATTTTTGAAACTGTAAAAGAAAAATTCACGCAATAAACATTCCTGAAGACTTGTACCCAGTTTGAAAATGGCTAAATCTATTCTGTATGGTAATGCATGGAAATGACAGTTCATGCATAGACTTAATGTTATACAAATACAGATAAAATGGAATAGATTTTACCCCAAAATTGACTAGAAAAAAATAGCCTTTGAATGGTATCAGACAAGCACTGGAAAAGACAAGAATTAAAATAGCTAATTTTATTTACATAAAATCCTTAAAAATCATCTCTTAGAAGAAGGAACACAAGTATGAAAAAGAAGACTTGAACACAGCACTCTTATTTTACAGTCATAGTATTTAGTTCTTTGGTTGCTGAAATATTTTTCTGTCTCAATATCATAATATAATATCAAACAAGTGATATAGTATTCTATCACTATTTTTTTTATTGATTAGATAGAATCATAGAATGTCTGGGTTTGAAAAGGGTTTAATGATCATCTGGTTCCAATCCTGCTACTGTGGACAGGGACACCTTCCACATGATCAAGTTGCTCAAAGCCTCATCCCACCAGACCTTGAACACTTCCAGTGATGAGGCATCCACTTCTCTTGTCAACCTGTTCTAGTGTTCCACCACCCTCATTGTAAAAGATTTCTTCCTTGTATCTAGTCTGAATCTACCCTTGTTTAGTTTAAAGCCATTACCTCTTGTTCTATCACAACAGGCCTTGCTAAACAGATTGTCCCCATCTTTCTGATAGGCCCCCTTTAAGTATTGAGAGGCCTCAATAAGGTCTGCCCAGAGCCTTTTCATGTCCAGGCTGAACAACCCTATCTCTCTCAGCCTTTCTTCATAGGAGAGGTTCTCCAGCCCTCTGATCATCTTCATGGCCCTCCTCTGGACACAGTCTAACAAGTTCATGTCTTTCCTGGGCTGAGGACTCCAGAGCTGGATGCAATACTCTGGGTGAAGTATCACAAGAGCTGAGTAAAGGGGAAGAATCACTTCTCTTAAATGGGCAGTGTCCTTCTGGATGGAGTCTCTCCTGCTACACCACTCAGTTGGGTGTCATCCACAAACTTGCTGAGGGTGCACTCAGTCGCACTGTCTATGGCATTAATAAAGATATTTAATAGTACTGGTACGAGTACAGACTTCTGAGGGACACCACTTCTTACTGATCTCCATTTGGACATTGATCTGTTGACTGCAATTCTTTGAATGTGGACATCCAGCCAACTCCATACTCATCACGTAGTGCATCCAGCTAATCTATATCTCTCCAGTTTAGAGACAAGGATGTTGTGTGGGAACCATGTCAAAGGTTTCGCAGAAGTCAAGACAGATTACATCAGTTACTCTTCCCTTATCCACCAATGCAGTCACTCCATTATAGAAGGCCACTGAAACAGTCAAGCATAATTTGCCCATGAAGCTGTTCAGGCTCTCTCCAGTCACCTCCTTGTTATCCATACTTCTTAGCATAGCTTATAGGAGGTTCTGTTCCATGACTTCACTGGGCATGGAGGTGATGCTGTCTGGTCAGTAGTTCGCAGGGTCTTTCTTTTTACACTTTTTAAAAATTGGTGTGATGTTTTCCTTTTTCCAGTCACTGGGGACTTCACCTGACTAGCACGACTTTTCAAATACAAGGGAGAGGAGCTTAGCAACTTGTGTTGGTTTAGTAAGAGCTGCGGGGTAGCCGAGCCGTGCAGCNGAGTTGAGGTAAGGAAGGTTTAATATATATATAAAAGAAAGTAACATACAATGGGCACTTTGCAGTTAAAAAGAACAAATACTAAGCAGTAAGGAAAAGAGCAATACAAAAAAAAAACAATACCAGAGAACAACGGCGAGGGACTGAACCCGAGCGAAGTTCAGGGCGAACTGAACTCCAACTGAACCACTCCCAACAGAACTGGCCCCTCCCCGGAGGTGGCCCCGGGGCATGACGTCAGCATGGTATAGAATTACCTGGCTCCACACAAAATTAACCCTGTCCTGGCCAACCCAGCACACAACTACATCTGCCAGTTCCCTCAGGACTCTGGACTTAAGGATCACAACAGTTCCATTGAGCCCATTTGAAGTGTCTTAGGAAAGGATGTATAATACCATTAATGCATTCATTTCTCTCTATAAAAGGGACTTTAAAAGACCATCTTGGGTTGTCTATTCTATAGATATATAAGTATAGTCAGACATACTTCAGCTGAAATAGTAAGGTTATCAATCCATTACCATTCACTCCTGTTACTATATATACACACCCCCCTATGCATAGGATATATATATATAGGTAACAGGAATGAATGGTAATGGATATATATATATAATGCCTTAACAGGTCTACTAGGGACATTCAATGTTTTGAAAAACCCCTGTGAATCTAAATCAATAATTGATCCGTATTTGTATTTTGTGCCTTCACTGTAACCAAGACTAGGAACATAAATTGATTAGATTAGTGGGAATAGAACCACCACATAGTAAACTTCTGCTCCATATACTTTGCATTCCTTTATTCTCTAGAGCTTGAAGGTGTACATGTATGAATATACGAGCCTGCCTAATGTAACTATAGATGTTCTCATTAACCATATAAATATTAATTTTACTATTTTTAGTTTCATGGCCTCAAGTAACTTGTAGTAATGATTAATACAATTTAATTAAAAGGATATAATATTTGGCAAAATGTTTAATTGTTTTACTTTTCAGTTCAGTTTATGTCTCTATGATTTTACATTATACTTAAATAGTGCATCAGAAGTCATGATCTACCTAACTGTAACTTATCCTATCCATTAGTTGACATGCCTCCTTATGTTACTTTTTATTATTGCGCTCAAATAAGATCAGTATTTTCACAGTGAAGCTTTCTCTTACTGTAATTCCTTTCTTCAAAAAGTGTGCATAAAAGAAATCAATGTGTTAGCATGTCTGAACTACATTGACTTAAATTAAATTCATTATTTCAGCAGAAGAAGTATTGTAGGTTTATAGAAATCAATTATGCTGTTTCCTTCTTTTTTCTATATCAGTCCTAATTTGTGCTAATTCATTATGACACATACCCATTCTGTCAGTTCCAGTTCCAAATGGATCACAGTGAAAGTCCAGCATTGTGAATTGTTGACTTACACTGTCAGTAATAAACATCTTCTATTGCTGTTACTCTTCCACTTTGTCTACATTCTCTCAACGTCCTACTAAATTTTCTCTGATCTTGAGTGATGTAGGTAAGAAGATCATATTGTCCGTAATTATATTCCTTTTTCCCCTATATTTGCTCTTTCAAATTTTGGAATATGCACTTGATACATTAAAAGATAAGATAGTGATAAACAACTGTAAACACAACTACAAAACAAGGAAGTGACTCTATTAGCTGAGTCTGTATAGTAATGATTGTATTACTTCTTTCTTTTGAAATACATTACCTTCTTTACTCAGTGAAAAAAAAAAAAAAA
>VZZY01014527.1:70215-104839 GCA_013400335.1 Eurystomus gularis
AAAAAAAAAAAAGAAGTTGAATAGATTCCAAGTCTCCATGTCTTCAGTCTGTGCTTCTGAGCTTGCACTTAGACATAGAGTTTGTGATCTTTACTAGGCTTTGCTCCTGGAACAAAATGACAGCACCAGACTTCCTTAACTGAACATCAGGAGGGACTGTCTGAAAGACTGAAGTGGTTATATTAACTGTTCTCTTTTTCACAGTACTCTTGCTGACAAGAAGAAGATTCCAATGTGGAGATTGTCAGATGCTTTTGATTGAATATGCTATTCCAGAGCCAAAACACTTCGCAAACAGATACTGGGTTTGGGGTTTTTTTTAATCCTTTTCCCATCCTTTCCTACTCCTATTCCTTTGCAAGACAGATTTTTCAAGACAGATCCCTTCAAAATGTATTTATAGACATGGAAATTTTTTGTAAAATAGAACTGTTTTCTCCCAGCTATTGCATTTAGTAGAGTAGAGAGATACTGGTTTATTTTTTTTCCTTCCTTTTTTTTTTTTAACCTAAACCATGTTTTTCTCTAATAATCCTTTGTGTTTTCCACAATAAAGTTGGAGGTATTTTTTTGCTATTTCCATTTATAAAGAGATTATTTCAAGGCTCTGAATGAGCAGACCAGAGCACAATATCACCATATCCATGCTTTTCCCCCAGAAGTAACCCTTTCATATCTGAGACAAGATCTTTCCCCATTTTTACTATTATTTTTTAGCTATCAAATATTTTTTATCAAACTTATATATATATACATCTCTCTGGAATTTTAAATTCTATCCTGATTATGAAAGTATTTTTTTCAGCATCTTCTGATATGATAGATCATAATGCAGAGTAAAAGTGAAAATTTACCCTTTAAAACATACTTTTTTTATATTTTGTAGACATGACAAGAAATCTGTCTTTTTTCCTGTGAGCTGAGAAAAGAGATGGGCTGAGGAATGAAGCAGCAATATTAATACTTGAATGAATGGAGAAGCAGCCTATTGAGAACTATTAATTCCAGCTTCTGAAAAGCTTGACAGTCCATGCTGTAAAACTTGTCTCCCAGTTTATACCAACCTCAACTTACTTATTAATTATGGAACACATAAGAAAGTTAAAACCGTTGGCAGTCATCAAACAGAAGAGCATAATATGCTCTAATCTTATTCAATTTTACCCTCTGTATCAGAATAGCAGACTACCTTATGGATGATTCTGTAAATTTTTAATGCACTATTTTCAGCAATCTCTTGGTTTGTTCATTCTTGACAAGTATATTGAAAGTTTTTAGTATTTAAAATATCATGGAAGCATGTATTTTTCAAGTCAGATGAGTTGAATAAATTTACTTAATTTAGACAGCTAGGGATAGACTCACATATTTTACTCTGCAATGTGTGATCAATTACAAGGAAGATATAGAAGTCCTGATTTTATTCTCTCTCCTTTTTTTTTTTTTTAATATGAAAGTGATCCAAATGATTTTGTTAGTCATATCTAATTTGAACTCATACTGTGAGAAAAAAAACACACTCTAGGCATTTTTCTTTTATTTTCTTCAGAAATAGAAGTGGGGGAAATACAGGAAAAAAATCAAACCTCAAATCTGATATTCTATGCTATAATGAAATACAATAACATTTCCACTATTAAAAAAAAAAAAAAAAGGAAAGATATTTAGTACTTAGCTATATTAATTCCATAGAGTTAATCTATGGTCCGTTGCTTATCATGTCTTCTTACTACTTTATGCCCTCTCCTTTTGGGCAAGCTTATTTTTTGTTCCACTTGCTTACTTTTGAAATTCTCCAGTGCATCTCAGTGGATTCTTTTTGAAGTGCTAAACTAATAAAGAGTACTATAAATAATAGTATAAATATGAAGCTTATAAATTACTGCTGCAGATGTTCAAACTATTTATAGTAGAAGAAATATGCAAATGATAAGAAAAACTTGATTGGATAGATCAGTATCACCACTGAGAATACTGATTTTTTAAGGAAATCAACTGAACATACACTGAATTATATTTTTATCCAAAGATCTTTGGATAACTAAAATAAGAGTGATATTGATCCACTTTACAGAGAATTTCCTCTTCTTACTTAATGCCAAAGGTTAAGGAGGTGATTTGTCTGACTAAACTGAATCTTTGGAGGATGCTGGTTTAGGAACACAGGACATCTATTTATGGACAGTATTAGAGAATTCACAAACCCCCAAAATATTGAGAGTGTTCCACCATTTGTGTGGCAGTTTTGAAGACTTCCTAATTCACTCCTTTGAGCTTAACGTGACCATGTTGAAGGACTTGCTCAGCACAAAAGTAATCATTTAGGGAAAGGACTAGGATATCAATTATTAGTCATCATCTAGCAGAGGGCCCACACTATGGAAGAAACAGGCTCAACTAACAGACAAATCCTCCCACCATTTCTCTAGGCTATTTTCTGTATTTGCCTTTTGTATTTTCTTCACTGTTAAAATTTCTCCCTAGCAGCAAGCAGCCAATACTGTAACTACCTTCTACTTTGGTGCTGCTAGGAATGCAGCCTTTTACAAACACTGTCTCATTGCAATGACCTTCATCAAGGTCATTGATGAAGATGTTGAACAGGACTGGAACCAGCACTGATCCCTGGGGGACTCCATTAGTTACAGGTCTCCAGCCAGACTTGGCACCATTGATCACCTCTCTTTGGGCTCTATCATGTAGCCAGTTCTTAATCCATCTCACCCTCTGTTCTTCTACCTCACACTTCCTGAGCTTGCTCACTAGGATGTTATGGGAAACTGTGTCAAATGCCTTGCTAAGGTCAAGGTAGACTNGAGCCACTCCATCATTTTTCCAAGGATGGAGGTGAGGCTAACAGGTCTGTAGTTTGCTGGATCTTCCTTCTTGCCCTTTCTTCAAAAGAAGACTGGACTGACATTGGCTTTCCTCCAGTCCTCAGGCACCTCTCCCATTTGCCACGATCCTGTGAAAATGATGGAGAGTGGTAGAGCGACAACATCAGCCAGTTCTCTCAACACTCTTGGGTGCATCTCATCAGGGCCCATGGACTTGTGTGTATTCAATTTTCGTAACTGATCCCTAACCCAGTCTTCACTGACTAGTGGAGAGTCTTCCCTCCTCCAGGCTTTCTCTCCTACATCCAGGGTCTGGAGTTCACAAGGGCTGGTCTTTGGATTAAAGACTGAAGCAAAGAAGGTATTCAGAAACTCTGCCTTCTCTGCACCCTTGGTTATCAGGGCTGCCACCTCATCTAGCAGAGGGCCCACACTTCCCTGTTCTTCCTTTTGCTACTGATATCATTGAAGAAGCCCTTTTTGTTCCCTTTTACTTCTTTCACCAGTTTTAATTCTAAGAGGGCTTTGGCCTTTCTTCTTGCCTTCCTACTCATCCTGACAACTTCCCTATAGTTCTCCCAAGTCCCTTCTTCCGCGAACCATAAATTTCTTTCCTCCACGAGATTTCCTTCAGAAGCTCCTTGTTCATCCATGCAGGTCTCCTAGCATGTCTACCTGATTTTTTACTCAAGGGAACACACCTATCTTGGGCTTGGAGGAAGTAGTGTTTAAAAATTGACCAGCTTTCTTGGGCTCCTTTACCCTCCAGAGTCTTAGCCCATGGGATTCCTGCAAGGCCATGGGATTCCTGCATGAATATGTTACCATGAATAAGAAATAAGTTACATAATGAAATGAGGCTTAAGGTAGCAAATGGTTAATTAAATGTATGTTAGTGAATAATAAAATCCAATCTCTGGAAAGAGTGGCTGCATTTCCCTTCTTTTGATGTCGAATCTGGGGCCCTTAACATATTGTCCTAGGCAGTAGATACACTACAATTAAATAAAAGCTAGTAATTGTTTAGTAGTTTAACATATTCTCTTATTGCAGGGTTAATTCTTGAAAGCTAGTAATTGGAAATCAGAATACTGAAAGGGTCACAAAAATACCTATCAAATATAACTCACTTTCACACTGACTGCTGGGTGAAGAAGAGAGTAACAGAAAACATGGGAAAAAGTTCCAGAGGAATTTGAGATACTATTGAAGCAATAGCATGAACAAACATAATTTGATTAGAGTCACTCAGCACAGGTTTAAGAGGGGAAATTCAGGCTTAAGCAAATTAAAAGGCCTTCAAAGATGTTATTGTCATGAAGTTCTGAGTGACTTTGGGTAATGGTAATGGGATATAGACCCATTCACCTCTGGGTCATTATTTTAAATTTAGCCAAGATCAAAGACAACCAGGAGTTGTCAGCATCTTATAGCTTAGTGACCACTGTGAAATAAGCTGAAGGTCTCCTTTGTAAGCTTATTGGGCACTAGCCCACATAAAAAAGACACCCTCACAGTTCATACTGCTGTTGTCAATCTTAACAGCGATGAAGGGGCTACATGGGCACACAGCCTGCAATCCCCTCTGAACTGTGGTGATCTTTCTAGGTCAAGACTGAGATATGCTGGGAAGCCAAAGAGGAGATACTTCTAGCAACAGTGTCTTTGCTGTACCTGTACGGATGTGTCAACAATCTAGCTCAAGCACTATATAAAAATAAGAAATTAAAACAAACAAAACAAATCAAAATAAAACAAACAAAAAACCAGGGGGAAAAAGAAAAAAAAAAAAAAAAGAAGAAAAGAGAAAAAAGACACAGCGTCAAAAGTGTATGCTTTGTTTATTTTAGTCTATATGAATAGTTTCCCAAACTGATTTAATAGAGAACATAGTAAATATTACAGGTTTAACAAAAATATACTAGAATATAAAGCTTATCTAAATCTGGAGACGAATGTGTGTCTTGGGGAAATTTATCATTAATGCATAAATTATATGGATTGTTTCATTCTATATATGTACACAGCTGAAGTCAATGAAATACATTCTGTTCGTATGTGGTAGACATAAAATATATTTTATATTTATTGGAAAATATAAAGTCTACAGATATTAGTAATAAGTTAATAATGAGTGGTTTTGTTTAATTCAAGTTATGAAGACACTGATCAAGAATAGCAATCTGAGAGGCCAGAGACTGGAAAATAACCCAAACCATTCCTGAGAACATTTGTACCTAAAGTCTATTGCCTAATATGACTGCTCTGGTAATGGTTATTTTGATTGTTTCTTTCTTTAATTACTAATTCTCCAACTCAGATCATGATTCTGTTTGCACAGCTTTGTCAGATTACTCTGAAGTCCAGAGTAAGAGTTGTTCCTGAAAAGTGAAGTGGTCATGTTACTCCTCCTCCCTCCAGATTCTCTGTGCCACACTTCCTGGTCTTCAACCACAAATTCTTCTATGACCAAGGAGGAAGCCTCCTCGTTATTTCCATCCCCAGGGACTATCCCAAAAAGAAATGTTTTGAATCCAAAATGACTGTAGATGCCTTCTGAGGCAGACATCAACTTAACACATACTATTTGTCTGATACTGAACATTACCTGGTAATATGTCGTACTGCAATGGTACCCACTAAATTCAATGATCCATATATTACAATAACAGAAGTAGCAACATACTGTACTACTGTACATGTAGAGGCAGATTTCAGAAAGAGACACAGCTAAGAAAACCTGTTTAGGTTAGAAATTACCTAATGCTGACAGTACGCCAAATGACATGGATAAAAAAAAAAAGTTAACATAAACTTAACAGAAGAAAGCACTGAAAAACAAACCTATCCAAAAAGTCTTGCTCTAGTTCTTCTTTTGAGTATGCAAATATTTTAGCTGGCAGGCTGCAGGTTAAAAAAATTGATAGGCTAAAGGATCTTGTTTAAACCAGCTTTTAGATAAAGATATAAATCATAGAATCATGGAATCACAGAATCATACAATGATTCTATCACTTCCAATCTTAAATGCAGCTTTCAACCATGGACAATTTTCTTTAAAAAACACCAAAAACCGTCTCAAATTAAAAACTGTCACTAGAAAAATGAGAACAAAAGACAATTCTAGTTCCAAATACCTTCTAGTAAGTATGGCATACAGCAAGAAATTGGGCTGCAGCAGTACAATGCAGAGATCCAGTACAAGATTTCATTGCTGTTTTTCATCTAAATATAAAACAGTTCTTGCAAAAAGTGTTAAAAAAGAGGTGAATTAGTTTCTCTTAGTTCTGGGCTCTTTATGCCTACTACTATACTGTGATCACATTCTAATATGAAGTTTTTTTAGATCTTAAAGTCTTAATTAAGAATTACTTTTGCTATTAGGACCTTCCTTCAGCTGACCTTTTTATTTTAATCTAGTTCCACTGATCCAATCATACAATAAATGGTCACAGAGTTGGGTTTAGAAGCATCTGAATACATGAAATCCCATATGCAAGATAAGATGCAAAATACCAACAGTGAAAAAAGGGAAACTTAGGGCTGAGGGTTGTATTTAATTATGTTTGGGTGACAGACTACAACAGGAGAAAACACTTTTATTGTTTAGGAGTTAAAAGCAGCGGGAATGTCATTTAACCAGGAAATGAAATGTAAACAATGGATGGAAACAGAAATATTTCACGATAATGTTGATAATCACATGCAATAATTTGCCACCAGCGTCAAAACAGCAAATGGTCTCAACTGGATAAGAGAACAAGCCATTTTCTGAAAAGGAAAGAAAATTGTGGTAAAAGTAACTTTTAACCTTGTTTTTCAGGTCAGCTTTTTGACTTTAAAAACTCCTTGTTCTCTATGTAGTGCTACTCTATGGATCACTGATCATATCTTGCCAAAATATACATCATGGAAATAGTAAAGCTGAATTTATTTTTTATAAGCACTTTGAAAATGTATCATTTACAATAGAGAGAATTATAGAGTTTTATTATAAATAATCAGAACAGTGGGTTTGCTTTTTTCCCCATTCTTTTTCAGGATAAAAGGCCCAAAATTTGAATTATTCTTAAAAGAATCCAAAATATCCACTGTAATTAATGCATTTTTTTTTTAAAAAATAGTCCTTTAGATTGTATTAATGCATACAAGTGTAACAAATGGAAATATAAAAACAAATTTAAACCTTTTAGACCCCTCATTGCAACCTTTCATATCAAATGTTTGTTCGAATTTTCACAATTTCAAAAATATTTTACTTTAATAAATTATTTTAATAAATTACTTTAATTATTAAATCAATTGCTTTAATAAAAATTCCAGTTCTTGATAGAGGACAATTTGAACTATTTTGTCCAACTAAATGTTACATTTTGACTAAATGTTCTTTTTTGCATTCAGAAGAAGAACAAACTCCAGGAATTACCTTATCTATCTCTTTCATTGCTTTGGGTCACTTCAGGTTTATAATTGGATAGTTGATACTCTTCAGTTTGTTTACATAGCTATGCCAACCTTTTATCACTGGATACATGAAAGGGAAATATCCAAGTGTTTCCAGAAGCACCTTATAATTGAACATATTCGTGCATAATATATGTTATTACCACATAACTAGCAGTATATGCTGTTCTAGACCATAATATGGAAATATTTATTATTCCATACATTCAATTTTTTAATTTTGGTAAGTTAGAGGTGAAAGGGGATGCATCACACTTCTGTATCCCATTGTCATTGTGCATAAGCCATGCTTCAGTGTGGTTTGTTGTTCATAAATAATTTGCATGTTGAGTAAACTATTCTGTTATTCTCTTTTCGATCTGTCTATCCATGTGTCCCAACAGATACCTATACCAATAGAGATAAGCAGATAGATATGATGAATAAAATAACTTAACTTAACTGTCTCAGTGGATCACTGTACATAAATTCTACTGCAGCAGTTATCCACAGGATTACTCTCATCAGCAAAATCTTAAGCAATGATCTTTGGAGAGCTGATTGGCTATAGTTGCCACTTTGCATTGCTGTAAGCTGTTCCTAATAAGAAGAGATACATATACATGAAATAATTGCTTAATTATACTTTCTCTGTATAAAATCTCACTGGTCCCATGGACAACTGCTGCATGCAACAGACAGAGATGGCTCTCTCAATGGCCCTTTACACGGAAGGCCACCACCAAGAGAGCTCAGCAAGATACAACCAGCCCCAGCAGAAGCCACATCTAACAGGAAGCTCTTCTAACTGATCGGCTCCTGGTTAATATAGTCCTGGCCTTGCCCACGACCCTAACATGACCACCTGGGTGATGGTGGAGCTACAGAGACACAGGTGGGCCAGGTTCTGCCTCTGGAACATGAAGCCAATAGGGAAAACAAAACATTCTGCTAGGTTGTGGCTCATTCACAGGTCAAATCCAACTTGGGGCCCACAACTCAGGCCCCAGGACTTAAGACCCAACTTAAATGCCTCTATGCAAATGCACAGAGCAAGGGAATCACAAGAGGAATTACAGATGTGTATGCATCTACATGGATATGATGTTATTGGCATCACTGAGGTGTGGTGAGATGACTCCTATGACTGGAGTGTGGGAATAGGTGGATACAGGCTTTTCAGAACGGACAGGCAGGAGAAAAGAAAATGGAGTGTTGCCCTATATCAATAACCAGCTGGAGTCCATGGAGCTTTGTCTGGGGATAGGCGGAGAGCTGACCGAGAGCTTACGAATCACAGTAAAAGGGAAGGTAGGGGAAGGTGATACATAGTAGGAGTCTGCTACAGGGCATCTGACCAGGATGACCGAGCAGATGAGGCCCTCTACAGACAGATAAGAGTAGCTTCACGTTCACAAACATGAGGAACCAATGAAAAAAAGTGCGATGCTGGATCTTGTTCTCACCAACAAGGAGGGGCTGGTGGGTAACATGAAGCTTAAGATCAGCCTTGGCTACAGTGGCCACAAAAGTGTGGAATTCAAGATCCTTAGGGCAACAAGGAAGGTGCACAGCAAGCTCAATACCCTGGACTATTCTGACTTGTCAGCCTCACTTCTCTGCCTGGCAAGATCATGGAACAGATCCTCTTAGAAGCTGTGATAAGGCACATGGAAGACAGGGAGGTAATTTGAGACAGCCAGCATGCCTTTACTAAGGGCAAGTCCTGCGTGAGCAACATAGTGGCCTTCTGCAATGGAGTGACTACATCAGTGGACAAGGGAAGAGCTACAGATGTCATCTATCTGAACTTCTCCAAGGCCTTTGACATGGTCCCCCACAACATTCTTCTCTCTAAATTGGAGAGTTATGGATTAGATGGGTGGACTGTTTGATGGATAAGGAATTAGCCGGATGGTCGCATCCAGAGGATAGTGGTCAGTGGATTGATTCCAGATGGAGATGTGTGACAAATGGTGTCCCTTTGGGGTGTGTACTGGGACCAGTGTTGTTTAATATCATCACCAGTGATATAGACAGTGGGGTTGCGTGCACCCTCAGCAAGTTTGCAGATGACACCAAGCTGTGTGGTGCAGTTGACATGCCAGAGGGTCAGGATGCCATCCGAAGGGACCTAGACAAGCTTGAGAAGTAGGCCCATGTGAACTTCATGAAGTTCAACAAGGCCAAGTGCAAGGCCCTGAACCTGAGTCAGGGCAATCCCAAGCACAAGTACAGACTGAGCAATGAGTGAATTGAGAGCAGCCCTGCAGAAAAGGACTTGAGAGTAGATAAAAAGCTAGACATGAGCCAAGAGTTCAGACTTGCGACTCAGAAGACCAATCGCATCCTAGGCTTCATCAAAAGTAGTGTGGCCAGCAGATTGAGAGAGGTGATTCTACCCCTCTATTTTCAAAAAGGTTAAAAAGGAAGAGCTGGGAAACTACAGGCCAGTCAGACTCACCTCTGTGCCTGGCAAGATCATGGAGCAGATCCTCCTGAAGGTTCTGTTAAGGCACATGGAAAATTAGGAGGGGAATGGCGGCAACCAACATGGCTTCACGAGTGGCAAATCATGCCAGGCAGATCTGGTGGCCTTTTAAGATGGAGTTACAGCATCAGTGAACAAGGGAAGAGCAACTGTCATCATCTACCTGGACTTGTGTAAAACATGACCAGCATGTCAATGGAGGTGATTCTCCCCCTCTATGCCACTCTTGTGAGACCCACCTTGAGTACTGCATCCATCTCTGGAGTCCTCAGTACAAGAGGGGCATAGATCTGTTGGAGAGGGTCCAGAGGAAGGCTATGAGGATGATCAGTGGGCTGGAACACCTCTTCTATGAGGACGGGCTGAGAGAGTCAGGTATGTTCGGCCTGGAGAAGAGAAGGCTCCGGGAAGACCTTATTGAGGCCTTCCAGTATTTGAAGGGGGCCTACAAGAAGGCTGGGGAGGGATATTTTACAAGGGCTTGTAGTGATAGGATGAAGGTAATGGCTTTAAACTGGAGAAGGGGAGATTTAGATTAGATGTTAGGAAGAAGTTTTTCACTTAGAGGGTGGTAAGTCACTGGAACAGGTTGCCCAGAGAGGTTGTAGATGCCCCAACACTGGATGTGTTGAAGGCCAGGTTGGATGGGGTTTTGAGCAATCTGGTCTAGTGGAAGGTGTCCTGCCCCCTGGCAGGGGGTTGAAACTAGATGATCTTTAATGTGCCTTCCAACCCAAACCATTCTATGATTCTACAATTCTATGATTCTATGATTCTCTTTTATCTTATCCTTGAATCATATTTGCTTATAGATGTTATACACGTGCACCTACAAGTGAGGAAAGATAAAATACAAAAGCTTCACAAAACAGTAATTGCTGTATTTTGAAATATTACTGTAGCCTTGAAGAAGATTCATCCAGTGTTGGCCATAGCGTCTAAAGGCAAATGTTAAATATCCCTCTCTCATTAAAATTGACATGGTGGTAAATGAAATAATTTCCTTTTTATTTATTTATTTATATTTGACTACATGGTTAATGGATTGTCTGCTTAAAAACAAAGGACACTTTACTAGTGCTTACTTTTTTTCCTCATTTATCTTACACACTATTAACAAGAATGAGCTTTCCCTCTGTAGAATACCTAACTGCTTATCGCCCAGATGATATGCAAGAACAAGCTCTGCATTTGTGGGCAAACTCTTATCTGTGGCATGCAGAAACACATGAAATATCAAACTAGAAATGCATCAACATTAATGTCAGTGAGGAGAAAGGAAGCAGGGCCTGCCACTTTGATTAAGAGATCACCTGACAGAACTCCTTCCTGTGCACGAAGAACAAATATATAACTCTGGCAACCAGGCAGAGTTGTTGTTTTCTCAAGTCACGATTATTAATTGCTTTGTAATCTTTGCTGCACCTCACCCTAGTTACCCTATAGTGTAAAAGACTGAAGGCCAGACTTCTTTTTTTAATATTATTTCTATATCAAGTATATTTGACCTGTTTCTTAGATGGGAGATTAGCTTTCTACAACTGTTTATGCCTCTCTTGTAATGAGCCTGTTTGTTAGTATATTATATGAGTAGTTTTAGGTAATGGACATTTCAGAACCAGCAAGATAGTTTTTTATGTCTTTCTTCTTGTTTTATGAAATAATCTGGTGTATGTAAATGATACAGAATCACAGAATTACAGAATCACAGAATCGTTATGGTTGGAAAGGACCTCCAGGGTCATCAAGTCCAACCTTTGTCCTAGCATCTCTCTAACCACTACACTATATCCTCAAGCACTGCATCTATTCATTCTTTAAACACCTCCAGGGATGGTGACTCCACCACCTCTCTGGGCAGTCCATTCCAGTGCCTAACTACCCTCTCAGTGAAAAATTTCTTCCTAATATCTAATCTAAACCTCCTCTGACGCAACTTGAGGCCATTTCCCCTTGTCCTATCATTACTAATTTGAGAGAAGGGACCAACACCAGCCTCACTACAACCTCCTTTTAGGTAGTTGTAGAGGGCAATGAGGTCTCCTCTCAGTCTCCTCTTCTCTAGACTAAACAAACCCAGTTCCCTCAGCCGCTCTTCATAGGGCATGCTCTCCAGCCCTTTCACCAGCTTCGTTGCCCTTCTCTGTACCCGCTCCAGCACCTCAATGTCCTTCTTGTACTGTGGTGACCAAAACTGGACACAGTACTCAAGGTGCGGTCTCACGAGTGCCGAGTACAGGGGCACAATCACCTCCCTACTCCTGCTGGTCACACCGTTTCTGATACAGGCCAGGATGCCGTTGGCCTTCTTGGCCACCTGGGCACACTGCTGGCTCATGTTCAGCCGGCTGTCCACCAGCACCCCCAGATCCTTTTCCGCCAGGCAGCTCTCCAGCCACTCCTCCCCAAGCCTGTAGCGTTGCTGGGGGTTGTTGTGACCAAAGTGCATGACCCGGCACTTGGCTTTGTTAAACCTCATACAATTGACCTCAGCCCATCGCTCCAGCCTGTCCAGATCCCGCTGCAGAGCCTTCCTACCCTCAAGCAGATCGACACTTGTGCTTAATTTTGTGTCATCTGCAAATTTACTGAGGGTGCATTCAATTCCCTCGTCCAGGTCATTGATGAAAATATTAAACAAGACAGGTCCCAAAACTGAGCCCTGAGGGACACCGCTTGTGACCAGTCACCAACTGGATTTTACTCCGTTCACTACCACCCTCTGGGCTCGGCCATCCAGCCAGTTTCTAACCCAGCGAAGACTCCTCCTGTCTATGCCATGAGCTGCCAGCTTCTCCAGCAGAATGCTGTGGGAAACAGTGTCAAATACCTTACTGAAGTCCAGGTAGACAACATCCACCGCTTTTCCCTTATCCACTAGGCGGGTCACTTGTTCATAGAAGGAGATCAGGTTGGTTAAACAGGACTTGCCCTTCATGAACCCATGTTGGCTGGGCCTGATCCCCCCATTGTCCTGCACTTGCCATGTGATCACCCCCAAGATGAGCTGTTCCATAATCTTTCCCAGGACTGAGGTCAGGCTGACAGGCCTGTAGTTCCCCGGATCACCCTCACAGTCTCCTGTCAGAGTGACTGCTAGTCAGGAACTGTACGTGTACTTAAAACCCATGTGATATCACTATATTTAAGCTGTTATTCTAGTATCTCATATTTAATACACTTTCCCAGCCACTCCATTCTGAATGTTGATCAATAGCATCACAAATGGGTAAGTGCCAGTGAAACGGCGCCATCAGAAACTCATAGTCTAGTCCAGTGCCACAGGGACTTAGATGGAACACAGTCCAAATGTCTTTGTACCCAGCTGTTATACAACATTGAATATTCTATCCATCCTGCCATTTAGTTTAGTTCAAGATAGTCCTTGTTTTCAATAAAAAATGTTACCTGAAAACCTAGGAAACTGTTTTGTTCTCACTGCAATTTTTCAATTTTATTTCCCACCCCACCCCCAGAAATCATGGCAGTAAAGAATAGAGTAGATCAAAAGCCACTGGCAGCCAAGGGGTTCAAATGTGGGACCAGCACCAGTTACTAACTACGCATGCTATCAGGATGTTTGCTTTTTCAAGCATGTTCAATTTCAGGTAAGGTGAGGAATAGACCATATATGATTTAACTGTCCCCCCTCAGCAGTAATCAAGCCTAATCCTTTTCTAATGTGTAGCCTTTAGAAGGGGTAAAAAAAGCCAGATTTTTACTCCCCCCATGCAAAATACAAGCAGCTTGAAGTCAGACCCTTTACATTTGGGCACCCCACACTAAGTACCTGTTCTGGGTCCGTTTAGGGGTTCAGGGCAGGTCCCCACGGAAACAGAACGTATGCTCTCCCCCCTCCCTATCCCTTCGTTCCCCCCCAGACAGGTGGGCAAAAAGGGAGATCAGGAGTAAAAAAAAGAGAGAGAGACTTTGCACTGTATTGGAAGTTTAGAAAGATATATATATATATATTGTTTAAAAGGGAACAGAAAACAAGAAGGGAAGGTAGATATAGGTACAAAGATGGGGGAAAACACAATAAATGCAATATAATACAAAACCAAAGGTTGGATGGCTTCGGATTCACTGGAGGATGAGGAGTAGTGAGAAAATGGCTCCTGGCCGCATGGAAGGGTCAGCTCCAAAAGTCTCTTCCTCCCACACTGGAGACCACTTCCTGTCTCCAGTATCCGGTGTGGACAGGAAGGGGGAGGGAATAACTGCTTCCCCCCTGGGACCCTCAGGGTGTCCAGCCCCTGCCTGTCCTGGTCCCAAACCTCAAACCATAACAGTACCCTAACAGTGTTTTTGCGGCTCTGCACTTAATAAAGCTCTGCAGTAAGCCTGTAAAGAAATGTCCTTAAGAACATGCAGACAATTATCATAAGTATAACTAAAAGCATTACATTGCTATTCTTAAAAGGTTCTGGGCAATCTAGTGTTGAAATTGTACTGCACAGAATATCTTTTTCAGTATATAATTTCATGGAATGCTATGTTTCTCTCCTTTGACTTTCACTGCCCCATCAGATTATTTCCTCACCCATAATTTCTGAAATCTGTTTGACAGCATAGAATGGCTTGGGGAAAATGCATGTTGCTTTTTGTGTCCATTCAGGCGATTAATCATTAGTAACCTTGTATTCAGAGTTAGTTCATTAAATATGTATGCCTTTTGGTAATCTGATGCCTGATATATATTACAAACATTGTGCACTAACAGCAATTATATTCTCTCTAATGGGTTTTGTAATTGCAGCACCATGTTGGAGAAGTCTGTGAAGTCTGAAATTCTAAAAATATCAGTAAAACAGATTCTGCTAAATGATAGCTCAGTAATAAACACATGGAGAAAGGTATTAGTTTGGAACATGATAGGATAAACTATATAGGAAACTGAAATATTAAGATTAATCTTTATTTCAATCTGATGAAGAACAAATAGATCAGGGAAAAAAGCATATCATGAACAGTGAAAAATATCAGGGCACTATAAAGTCATTGTTTAGTTCACATGTCCTCAATGCCTTAAATCTAGCCTACTTCAGACTTGCCAAACCCTTTTTTTTTCCTTTTTTTTTTTTTTCCCCCAGTGCAAATAATCCTTTTGAGACTTAGATAAACAAGGACTAGTAGAATATTCTTGGTGGAGATTTCAGCAGGTTTTTCATTTTCTACAAAGAAACCACACCATGAATATTTACCAAAAACATTTGAATAACAAGAAAACTAACACCTCAAGTGCCTTTAATCTATTTGTCTTCTGCTGGTAAGCTTGCAATAATAAGGAAATACTATGGTGTTAACTAAAAAGAAATGTAAAACCAAAATCAATTTTAGACCTTTATTTATGGAAATTTTTTTCTCTATACCTTAATAAACTTTCATACAATATATCAAGCTGTGATCAAGCAAACACTTGACATGCTTTAGAACTGAGAAAACTCATCTAGACTATAGCTGTCAGTAGCAAGTTTTGTTCAGGTGCATAACGAAGCTTTGCTCTGATTGTAATCTAATTGAAGGATATTCATTTTTTAAAAGGGTGATGAGAATTTTTTTTTTTTGTCCGTTACAAAAAGTTTTAGATATAGCTTATGACATTCAGAAATATCACTGGCATAGAGCAAGGTCCATGAACCTTGAGCAGTGCTGACTCTAGAATTTCCAACTCATTATCGGTAATGAGGGATCACTCTGAGAATCCAAAAGATGTTCTGGCATCTAATATCTTACATTTCTGTTGTGCAAGAAAATTTTTAAGGTTCTTGCTAGGCTATATTAATGAAAAGCTGGTCTGCACACACACAAAGGAGTACAGAGGAATAAAGGCCACAGAAGAGTCAATCTAGTAGCCTGGCTAATCCCATACCTGCCACAGGAGAGCCACCAGCCTATCAAAGGCTCCTCCACACACATGACGGAGTACAGAGGCATGACACCAGATAGGGGAACCCAATAATCCATCCAGACACACAAACCCGCCAACCTGTTCCCTCCTGGGGCTGTCTCAGGGAAGCCTCCAGCCCCATGGTCTGGAGCACCATGCATCATTTGCAGCAGCTCTCTGGAGCTTCTTTTGGATGGAGAGGAGCCTACATAAATATAAGACATATTATGGGATAGATGGGAAAAATATTTTGGGATTGTGCAAACCTTATTTGTAGATGTTTAGTAGATGAACCAAACAGAGAGAAAGGGAAGTATCAAGGTGGTTTTGGAGGAACAGGTGTGGGAAAGTAGAGACATAAGATAATAAAAAGGGCAGAGTGCCTGAAGAGAGGTGGCTGGTAAGAATACTTGTCTGGCCATGTCCTGTACATGAGCAGTGTTGTCGGTCCTGCTTTCTTATTAAACACCACACATAACTATTTTCTTGGGTGAGGAGACTTTACTGTACGTATGTGTGTGGTGATCTGAACCAGCAGTCACAGTGGAGTGCATCCTTGGCAGCTCATATGCCCAGATACCAGCAACTGGGGAGACAGTGTCTAAGGTCGACTCCTGGAGGGATTTGCACTATGTATACATTTATACTTCTGTTAAGAGACCTTCACACTGGTGAGCTAGAGAGAGTAACAGAATGAGGCCATTTTTGCTGTGATTTTCTGCCTGTGTTAATCTGCATAGCTGGCTGCATACATAGTATATGTGCACCATGTAAGCGTGTTTGTAGTTTGCCTATCAGGAATACCTTCTCAGCCTCACTACTGGTTGGACCTGGGGTCATGAAGCTCCTGCAGCCTTGCCTCCCAAGTTGTTGGATTCAGTAGCTCCCTAACAGATCTGAGCCCTCAAACTTTTTCAGATTTGAGTTTAGTTTTCTCAGAAGAATATGTAATTTATAAGAATGGCTTATTCCCTTCAGCTTGCAAATGGTCATCAGCTCCTCATCTGAACAAATTGCCTTTATATTATTTGATTGAACAAACTATGCACGTATTGGATATTTCTTGGAAATGCCAAGTTGATTGTTTTACAAAATATATAAATGTTTAAGTCAGCATTTACTAAGAGCTGGTTTTGTCTGTCAAGAAAGACTTAGTGGAATTAGAATATGTACAGAGAAGGGCAACTTAAACAAGGGGATAGAACAGCTACTTTTTAAGGAGAATTTGAAAAGCTATGACTCTAATTTGAAAAGGAGAAGACTAAGAAGGTATATTAGTAAGATTCAGAAAGAACAGGAAGGGACTGCATAAGATTAATATAGAACTGTTATTTACCAAACCCCACAGTACTGGACATAGGGGGCTCTTATTGAATGTAGTACAAGACAAACCAATAAAAAAAGTACTTAAAACATGAGCCAACAAAATTCCGGAATTTATTGCTATAGTTATTTGCAAGTGAAGACTATATTAGCAGGTTCTAAAGTGGATTAGAATTCATAGATAGAAGGTCCATAGACAGATATTAAAGTGAATGCAGAGGAATGTACCTCATAACATCCTTAATTTAATGACTATTGATAGTAGAGTTTACAAGGGAAATGGACTGCAGTAGCCGGGCTTGTAAGCTGCTTTGAAATGGCATATCCCACTGACATTACTGGAAGCAGGACTAAGTGGATGGTTGTTCTGAATCCAAGAACATTTCTTACATTCTTATGTACTTCCGCCAGGTTCGAGAGTCCATTTTCTTAAGTGTTACACAGATGTATTCTATGAACTTGTGATTGAAGGTCTTCATTCTGCAGTTTTCCATATAGAGATGTACTTTTGCACACACAGTTTATCTGATTTCCACTGTTACACAATGTAGTAAAACAAGAGCAGGTTAATCGTTTATGAGACTGTTAAAAGGTGCAGAAAGATAAAATGATAATTAAAGAAATAAGTTCCAGAAAGGAAGTATAGTGACAACTAATCAACTTAACATTAGCAGCATGAATAAAATATCAGAACAGGAAATATTGCATAGAACCACAATCTTAAAATATAACATTAAAAGCATTTCAGGCATTTGCCAGGAAGTAGCCAGATACAGTCAATATACATTGTATTTTTAGAAGATTCTTTAGAGCCAGT
This sequence comes from Eurystomus gularis, assembly GCA_013400335.1. Lineage (NCBI taxonomy): Eukaryota > Metazoa > Chordata > Aves > Coraciiformes > Coraciidae > Eurystomus > Eurystomus gularis. The sequence goes on from VZZY01014527.1 coordinate 88,017, forward strand.
CAGTAGAATCTTCTGGTTCAGTCTCCCTATTTAAAGAAAGCTCTGCTGTTAAGTCAAATGGTTTCAGAGAATGCTGTTTCCTTGGAGTATGCTATAAAACACTTTAGAGTTCACCATTTCTATTGCAGAGCACATCCCCTCCAGAGAAGTAAGAATTTGTAGTAAATGTAATATTGTTAATGGATAAATTAGAAATATTGTTCTTCCTTGACCTTGGACAAAATCATGACTTTGTTTAGAGAGAAAAACCTCCTTCAGTTAATAACTTAATAATTGACAAAGATGTTATTAGGAACTTATGGGGGAAAAACATCTTTTCCTTCATAGTTTGGCTTTGCTCATCCCAGAATTTATTGCCTTTTTAGTTGAAAAGAAGATTGAGGAAAATGTTCATCTAGCCAGTATAACAGGTAAACTGTTTTCATTCCAGTCGTGAAGAAAAATATTACATTTATCTGCTATCCACTGATAAAAATAACACTAGAGAGACAAATTGTGGTATTATATACCTGATGATTCAGTGCTTATGACTCCTTTTTTTGCCTAGAGATCACACTCATGTTACCCATTTCTCTACAGAGTTCCCATTTAAAGCAATTGACAATCAATGAGATAATTTTAAAATAAATGCATCATTAACATCTCTAAACATTATAAATCTAGAAAACAGTTTTATGATGTGAGGGATTCATACATAAGGCATAATTGCCTTTGCTTGTAGCATGGGCAGCCCTCTAAGTAGCTGCAGTATAGATTTTCTGATACTACTGCTGGAATATTTAAAGCAAAATCTTTCGAAGTATTTCCTGATATGGAATACCTCTTCTTGAGTGTAAGGTAAGACTTGAAACTGTAAAGGATATTTTTAATCAGTGCTGTTCCCAATAATAATTGTTCCTAATATTCAGAGACTTTAAAATTAAGCACATAGATTGTTTAAGTTGAATACTCCACAAATTCTTTCCTAACCTGAGAGGAGTCTAGAAAACTTGGGCATCAGTTGCCTGCTGTATGGGTACAATCTAAATTAAATATTTATATCTACTGTCTGGGTCTGCAGGTGCAAAAATGGTGCATAAAATCATCAACTGTCCCAAAAATCACCCTCAGAAAAATAGATTCCCACCTTAAATAATCAAAACTAATAACTCTGTTACATCTGTAACTTCTGTGATTCCATGATTGCTGCAAAGATGTTTTGAATGCATCTATTTCTATGTAAATTCATTGTGAATGTCTGTTTATATGCAAATAAAACCAAACATGAAATTTTTAAAAGATTATTCATTTTTTAAATGTAACTACTAAAATGCACTGTAATATCTTTGTTCTTTTGATGTAATTGGTAATTGTAATTTCTTTAAAAATTTCCATCCATCTTCTATTGGATGCTGGGTATATCTTAGATAATAAAATCTGTTGACATAAAATTAAGGACAGCATCGGAAGCTTATAAGAAAAATTTTTTGTAAAAACATCAAAAATTGTGAAAAACATAGGTATGTGAATTTCAGAGTTAAAGGCAAAATTAACATTTCAAAGCAAGAAAATATATAGTTAAGATTCCCAGGTTACATTAACCCGCTTTCCTTAGGCTTCCCACTCATATTTCTCTTTCTTCCCATCTTTAAGACATCTTTTTCCTGAGTCTAGTTTTCCTGAAATAACCTTAAAAAATCTAAAAGTCATGCACTGAGCATTCACTTTTATGGATTGATGCTAGCATGTGTCCAACATAGTTAGGGAATGTTTTTCATGACTAAAAAATGGGTCTATGTTCTATGAACTGGGCCAGCATTTTACATGGTCCATGACACATTATTCTTAAAGAGCACTGGAAACTCAGATGCTCCTCAGGACTCGGTCATGTAGTCCAATTTATCTTCATGCTACCATTCCTCCAATGGAATGCAGCAATGTGACTATCTTAACCCCATGCTTAAGTACTTAGTTGGACTGAAGAGCATTTCCTCTGTAAAGGAACCTTTTATACTCCAAAACAAACCCTCCCAGAGCAGGATGACTCTCAAAAATAGAATGAAACCAAAAGGACAGGATTCTTTTCACTTCAATCATAAATGAAAGTTCTCTAAGCCTAGACACCTTCTATACTCTATGAATCACCTCCAGAGATTAAATAATCCTATATTTCTTAAAAGAGCTATGGCTGATCCACTGAAGGAGTAAATTTCTTCTTGAAGAGACTTCACCTAAGACCAAGGCCTTGTTCAGTAAAATTCTGAATATAGCCAAGGAATGAGTGTTTGGTTACATTCATAGTGGAAAATGTTACATAGTGTCGGACTGGAGTTTCTTTGTGTCCATTACCTTTCCTCCTGGCAGAATGCACCTCCAAGGGAGCCTGGCTCCATCTACACTCTCCCATTAGATAGATGAAGACAGCAGAAAGGTGTCTACTTCTTGTATCCTATGGGTGACTAAAATCGGCTTCCTCAGACTCTACTCATACATCATGTACTCCAGATTGCACTAGTCATCTTGGTGGCCCTCCACTGGACTCCAATATGCCCATGTCTTTGTTGCACTGCTGAGCTCCAAATCAGGCACAACACTCCAGATGTAGTCTTACATGTGCTGAACAGAGGGAATGAATCAGCTCCCTCAACCTGTGGGCAACACATGCTGAAATAGCCATGAGGCTGCTCTTTGCTGCAAGGGCACATTGCTACCTTATGTTCACCTTGTCCATCAGGACCAAAAGGTCCTTTCTGCAGAATTGCTTTCTAGTCAGTCAGCTTGAGGTTTTCCATCCCAGGTGCATGACTTTGTGTTTTCCTTGGCTGAAATTCTTGAGGTGCCCTTCAGCCCATTTCTCCTGCCTGCTGCTCCCAGAATAGCAGTTCTACTCCTCCTCAGCCCATCATCTATGTCCTTAATTAGGAAGTTAAATATAATTGGTCTTGGTATGAACCTCTGAAGGATACTCCTAATATCCACTGGGCAATTGGACCTTTAACTGATGACCACAACACTGAGTTTGTCACTCCAGATAGCTTTAAAGTCCATTTAAGCTGTTCAGTTCTCACTACTGAAGTGTGCTTTGAAATTAGGTCTCTCAGTTCTCTGAAAATTGCATTGTACACACATATATTGTTGATACACAGCAAAATCTTAGATTAAACATGTATTTCAATAAATTTAATAATATATATATATAAAACACTTGTCATAACTGACCTAGCTCTGAAGGACAATCATTTTATCTTTTGGTGTCCAACCCAGTATCCATGTGAAACAGTACCTTGCTTTTTGATGTCAAATCTCTCATAAAATATATGTACAGGTTTTAGCCTAATAGTGTATTTTCTTTAACATCTTCAAGCAAAAAGAACATCTGCATAAAGATTTTGGATTGTATTGACTTGACATTGCTAACAATAGCCACAATTGGTCTTTTTCCTACAAACTAAAAATCTCCAGGTTAAAGTTGAAATAGAAAAAATATATTAAATTATAAAATTATAAAATCAAAATGTACTAAAATTCTGATGAAAATAGATTCACGTCTTAAATGAAAAATAAAACAACAAACCCAACTGCTTAATACAGCTCCTTTTTAAACAGAAAGTCATGAATCTTTGAGAATTTCAGCCTCAAATAGTTTCCTTATTAGATGAGAATTATGACTACTCCAATAACTTATTTGCTAACTACCTATCTAATAATTTATCAGCAGGAACTAATGAACTCCCACACAGTGTGCCATTTCATTTAGGCTAGAAAAATACACATTGCACTGAAAGTCATTCATACAGTCTAGATTCAAAGCACATGTGAAAACTTAAATATGGAGCTGGCATAACACAAACTCAATAAACTACTTATTTTAAATACTCTACTGATTATCATAAAGCAGACTGGGAAACACTGAAATTGCCTCTTTCTTCCAATATTCTATTTACTTTAATGCATTGTCTCAGTGTTGTATTGATACAAAGTTGTTTGAAAATGGGGCCTGTAATCTACATTTTTGATCTGTTTAAAGAGCTGCTGGCTTCAGCAGAACATTAATGCAAATCTAATGTACCTGCTGGTATGATTAGCTGAATCAAATGATGGCATTTAAGTAACACCTAAATAATCTTAATTAGGATCTTCAGCTCATCTTAGCACTTGGAACTCTACAGATGGATAGTCTTAATTATCAGCCTTTTGATTAGGATAACAGCTCTAATCAAGATGATGTGGTTCTGATAGACAGCGTATCAGTAAATTAATGACTGTTGTTAAGAGGAAAACATAAGTGAAAAACAAGAGCTGTCTGCTATCTGGAACATGGTAAAAGGATAAAGTCTACAGTATGTGAAGAAATTAATGTTCTGTGGGAAGAACATAAGTATTCACATTTGGTATGTGTGGAATTGAGCCAATAATAACGCCTACTCCCAGTTTTCCCCATTCTGCTCCTCTACGCTAAATATGGCTCTGAGTTCTCTCTTGCACAGTCACAAATCATGAGTAATGCAAATTAGTTTATAAACATTCCTTTTTGACACCTTGTGATTTTATGAAAGGCCAATGGACACAGGGCATTTGAACCAATGCCAGTGAAAAGGTTCCATATGTAGGGAAAAGTAACAAATGGCTTGTTAGTGGGTGCTGTTCATTTGAAATGGAGGCTATAAATTTAAAAGTATTGCTACATCACAAAAAACACAAAACCATATATGAAAAAGTAACACTCTTGCAGCCAAGCTACATGGTCTAACTTCCGCTTCTGAGATGTTTCATCATTCACTGCTGTAAAATTAAGTAAATATTGGACTAATTAGGATACTGTGGTAGAATATGACAAAGTATTTGTTCTCCAGTACCCAGATATTGAAATTATTAGTTAAACATTTTGAAAAAAATGTTTAATTAATCCTAATGAAGGCAACCATATATTTTATTTATATATCAGTAACTGGTTTCAGAAGTTATTTTCTATTAGCAAATGAAGGACATTGAAATGTCAGCTCTTTTTACTTAGTCCAGATCATTATACAGAATAATTTCCTGATGAGGGTGAGGCCTATGGGAAAAAAAAAACTTTCAACTTTAAATTAGTATCTTGGGCTTCTTTTCTGATGCACTCTAATTTCCTTACTGAAATAAACAAAATTCTATCATTTGGGGAAAGAAAACAAAGCAAAACAAAAACCACCCCAAACCACACAAAACCAACTGAACTCAAAGAGAAAGAACATAATGAAGGTGGAAGATAGTATCTGGAGGTGAAAGACAGGTATGTTTGGGGGCAAGAAATAGACAGGACAAGAAAAGTAACTGACTCCTTAAACAAGCTCTATAACAGTAGCTTATGTACACCAGCTTATCAATGTGTTCTTTGAATATTCAAAGAATTTGGTAGGACTGAAGGTTTAGGGATTTACACTTTTATCTTTTATTTCCAGGAAACACTGGCAATACCATGCTACCTCTATAAACACTTAGCATGGAAATCAAAGGCTATACAGAGAATGACCTATCTTCTGTAAGGAAACAACCCCTGGATGCCATGACAGCTAACAAGCTTATCTGATTAGGGCTGTCTCTGAAACCAAATGACCTGAGAAATGCTGGGTTTGGTCACATGAAAAGGGAAGTTTTCCAGGGCAAGTGATAGTCATATATGCTTTTGAGAGAGAAAAATAAAAGAATTTGAAAATACTGACACTGGCATCAGATAGCACTCTTCCTAAAATACTCCTTGGAGGAAATATTCATGAAGACTCAGCATTTTCCTGATCATATGACCTGACAACCAGTCAGGTCACACACTGGAAGACCTCCCCTTGAAAGTGGAGGAGAGCAATGAGACTAACTTAAGAGTACCCAGAGAGCATAGTGACAGTTTCCCAGTGAAGTAAGATTTCCACCTTAAATTAGCAAATACTTGATTGATTTATATAAAACAGCATGTCAAAGAAGTCATATACAGACAGTATACATCTTACAAGCTATATTTAGTTGAGATAAAGAAAATAAAACTTATATTATTGTTTGTGTAAATTCATGCAGCTGTCCCTCCTGCCACAAAACCCCTCCCCACCTCATCCACAAACACTAAAGAGAAACAATCCAAAGAAAAATTTGGGGATCAAATTCTGCAATTATGCTGTCAGGTGGGACATGATCAAAGGTATATCTTGAAGTTCTAATAGTTGCAAACACAAGACAGTTTGTAACAAATTATGAGGAACATGAATGTTAAAAAAAATGCAAATAAAGCTAGACTTTAAGTCTCAATATACATATCATTTTAGTACAAGCAAAGTATACTTCCTGGTGCACTAACTGGTTTCCACTATTGCTTGTCCTCCAATTGTGTGCTACTTTGGCTCACTGCATATTTTTTCATGCTTTGATACATATTTCAGCATTTAGAAAAAGAGAAGAATAACAGAAGAGACGAAAAGATATTTATAATAAACTATTCCCTCCTTTTCTTATGTACAGTCTTTAAAATACATCCGTCTTTTATATATAATCAAGACATGTTTTAGAAGTATGTTATATTCTCTACATGTTCCAAAATCACTTGCGAATTGTGTGTTTCACAAGGACAGGATCCAGAATCAGACAATACATACAACGTAATACATTGATAAATCTCCATCTATCCTCTACCACTCTAGTACACCCTGTATTTAGAAAGATTATTGAATATAGTAAGCAGAAATATGTATTTTATTAAATCAGCCATTAAATGTATTTATTTTATATATCATACAACCTATTTTAATTAATTGATTTTTAATAAACACTTACATAGTGCTTGCTGTAATGTCAGTTAAATGCCTGTTTGTAAGTAAATAACCATTACCAATTTACATTTATAAAGTAGGGCCCTGATCCTGCTAGTAGAACCACACAGATGAATTCTGGTCCCACACTGTCCCCAGTAGGACAACTTGGAAAACACAGGAGAGCTGACAAAGGTCCAAAGGAAACACCCCCCACCCCCCACCCCCCCCATACGTCTTTTGTTTGGGGGGTGGGGGGATTGTTTGCTTTTCCTTGAAACCTACCATACACATAATTGCCTGCATGCTGCAACCAAAACCCTGGGAAAGAAAGCTGCAGGCTGGATCCATATGGAGCACAAGCTCTTTGCCCATTGACACCTCTTTGTGCGCACAGGTACACAGTAAGCGTGGCTCTGGCTCCAGGTGTCACTTTCTTAGCATTAGGTCAGTTTATACCTGTGCTTTAGTGGTTACATTTACAACCAGCCCTGCAGGCCTTTGCTGACTCCTTAAAGGGCTGCTTCATGTTCATCATTGGTGTTATTTCATATGCTTAAAGGAATTATTTTTTAGTGTGTTTCTAATGACATAGAAATCTATTTTGTACCACTAAAAGATGTGAATTGAGGGAGGAGGGAAGAAAGAAGAAAAAGAGAAAGGACAGCAAAATAACAAGACCTTGAATGACATTTGATATCGAAATTGCTTATCATTTGCCATGGTACTAATTGGTCTCTATCTAAGATTTTTCCATTTAAAATTATATGCTTCCCTGCTGTAGGTTATGGCTATCAATTAATCATAACAATGACATTTCAAAATGAGAACTGGATCAGTGTCAGCACTGTCTAAAGGCTTAAAACCCACACTCCACAAAAAGCCTAAAGATTCTTCAACATTTTAAGAGATCCTTCTTCTATTTCTTTAATTTTTGTCAGTTAGTTACACTGCTGTTTACAAGTGTTGTTGCTGATACAAATTATTTCATTCAAGATGTTTATGTTTGTTGGGGGTTAGATTTGCTTTCTGTTTGTTCCTTTTTACCTATAGAATTTTTTCCCATAAGTTACTAGGATACTAATGGCTGGATACTTAAGAAAGAACAAAGGCCTGGGGAGGGGGGTGTCGGAGTTTCTCCTGGTGGGGGGACAGAGACACCGCGAGGTTTGGGCAGATAAAACGGCGGGCGGAGTCGGCTGCGGTCTCTCTTTTGCTCTGGGCTTCGTAGGAGGACCGTCGCCGTTTTTGCTACTGTCGCTGGCCTTTCTTCCCCCCCACCTTCGCCCGGAGCTGTCTTCTCCTGCCGCGAGGTGAGCCATTGACTGGGACCGCATTAACATCCACCTTACTCAGAGGGGTGCCCGCATTCCGGTCCCTGCCCTGTTGGAGCCGGGCTGCCGCAGCCCTGCCCCTGCCGCTCGTTCGGCACTGCTCTGGGCTTTTGCCTCGCACCCCCNCTCCGACTCTGCTTTGCTGTTAATGTTTATATTTAGTTATTGTTCACTTACTTTAATATATATACACTAGTAAAGAACTGTTATTCCTACTCCCATATCCTTGCCTGAGAGCCCCTTGATTTCAAATTTGCAATAATTTGGAGGGAAGGGGTTTACATTTCCTATTCCAAGGGAGGTTCCTGCCTTCCCTGGGAGACACCTGTCCTTCAAACCAGGACAATGTTAGAATGTTAAACCCATGAAATGTTAGTGCCACACAAAACTAACAGAGATATGGGAGTTAACCATTCTTTAAAGTTGTGGAAATAACTTCTTGCTTGACTTTACTCTAGAAAACTACAATATTTTCATTAATTTTCTGTTCAGGTTTTTAGCACAGAATTGGATAATTAAGCATTAAATTAAAACATATTCAGTATAGAAAAATTAAACTGAGATTAACATGTAAAATGTGAAAATATTTTTAAATATGTCTTGAAAAGAATTAAAGGTGATTGACTTCTTAAAGTAGATATTTCACATGAACAATCTGTGCTGACATAATACCTAACAGTAGACAGATAATTCTATAAGTATTTTAATAATTGTATTTGTTATTGGCATATTTGATGATGTCTGTATAGAGAGTAAATATATTGTAACTATATTTCAGAGGTTTATCTATATACTTAGTGATCCAGTAGCTTCTGCTAGATACTCTCAAACATACTACATTTGAAATACACTTTAATGAATTTTTAAAATATTTGGTCACAGAATTGTAAGTACAAAAATGATATCTGAATACATATAAAAACCTCATGATGGCTAAACCTTATGATACTCCTGCTGATCCACTACTTACCTGACTCCTATGTTTCTTTTTTTTTCTTTCTGAAAGGAAGGGACAAATGTCTGAGGTATGACAATATGAAATATATTCAAGAGTTCTAATACACATCAGGCTTTTTTTCAATGTAGTTCTGGTGCATCAGTGACAAAGGCTTGGAGCGGTACTCAGTGTGGCATATCTACAATCACATGTAGGTATCCAGCTTGTCCTTCAACCATTCTTTTGTGTTTGTTGTGAAAGACAAGATGGAGAAAAAGAAGAAGTTGTCTCTCCTGTTACTTATTCAAATTCTTCACACTCCTTATTGACTAAGATTGGCTGAGGCCAGACCTGAAGCATGCATACAAAATTACGAACCATTGTCCAAACTGAAAAGATGTTCCTTTGTTATAACTACATAATGTGCTATAAAATAATATGTTGTGCTAATCTTATAATAATAATAGTAATAATGTTAAAATAATAGCTATGGCTATTACAATCAGTAATAGCGTTAGGCATGACACTAAGATGACCATTCTATCTTTAGACAGCAATTTCAATGTACAGATGGCCAGAAGCAACAATTGCATTTCAGAAAAAAAACCAAAACAAATCACAAAAAATAGCATTTTAATTTCTTTATATCAAAACCAAATCCTTAATTTTATTTTTATGCATTATAAACATATATATGTATAAATATATCTAATATATACACACACACACAAACACTTTCCACTTACCTATTAAACTATTTAATAAGATCTTCTATTCTAGTTCCCAAATAGTGAAAAAGTGACAAATGGTCAAATACATCCTTATTCTATAATAATAATTATTATTAATAGTTAATCACAAAGGGGTGAAACTGCCAAAAAACATTCCCAGAGGCATTTTCACTGAAACCCACATTTTTTTATTGTTGTACTTAATTTGTTGGTTTCAATGAATCAGCCTTTCTAATTAAATATCAACCAACCGAAGAAAAAACCTGTATTCTTAAAAATTTATAGCTTAGATTTATATTCATTTGTTATTATTAAATTTAAATTTTTCTTTATTTGTTACAACTGTATTTATAGCTTTTGTAATATAGAGATTTTTGTACCTTTAAGAACCGAGCATCCATTAATAGCATCTAATAATGAGTCAAAGTGCTCGTCTGAAGCTAATTACAAAATCAACCATTTCAGTGTAGTTAGAATAATGAGGATGGACATAACCATTATTGACTTTCATCAGATGCTTTGCATTTGCCAACTACTGACAATATTTTTATCCTCAAAGTTCTAAATTAATAAAATTGTTAAAAAAACTTTTGTAGAAAATATGTTGTGTGTAGAAAAATATCATACTTTAATACAGGTTTTTATCCTGCATCTTTTAAATTGAAATTTAAAATAAAAACTAACACTTGTATAGGGTTTTATTTAATTACTCCCTTTAAGATCAATTACATTTAAGCTTTATCAGCCTCATCTTGACCTTTGAACAATTTTTTCAAATTTTTAGCTCATACAGACTAAATCAGGTGTTGCTTAATGCATACTTAGATCAGGAAAAAAGGAAAAAAAATAAACATAATTTACTTGCCAGAGCTTTTAGCTTCAAAGATATATACTTCTTTAAAGTACTCAAAATGTTCTTACTAATTTCAAGAAAAACTGATTCTGAACTCCAGATATTGGAAAATTAATCTTGGGCAAACAAGGCTTGACACTAATTGGTTACAATGCCTATGATAACAAACTGTTAACAGGGTAGACTTAGAATGTCAATCGTCAACCGGTTGGTTGTATCAACAACTAAATGCTTATTTAAGCAAGTTGTTGAAGGTAATCTGAGGAGAGTTCAAGTTTATTTTGTTTGCTTGGCTTTTTTTTGAGGGGTGAAGGGAAGGAAGGAAAGAGGAGGAGGGCATGTATAACAGGACATATTTGATGTAAAAAAGCCCATTTTAATAAAATTGCAGGACCAAAGATATAATTCTGACATCGACTGAAAGTGTGCAAATACCATCAGATATGAAGGCACATGCCCAGTGTTCAAGAAAGTAGATAAGTCATCTACTGAGTGGGAAAATTAGGGTAATTCTTTCCTTGTCTGCAGAGGTTCAAAGTCAGAAGACCCATGAGAGTGAAACAATCACTAGAAATTATGGCTAGTTCTAGACAATGCTGTTGCTATGAGGCAACATAGCTGTTCAATACAACATTTATCTAGGAGGATGAAGAGCTTGGTTTTAACTTCTGTTTGCCAAAGAGAGCCTAAACTGTGGGTCTACCACCTGCTGATTGCAAAGATAATGTATAAAGACAAGCCACGGTCCCATCCTTTCCAATCATTCCTAAGAACGGTATCCAATGCTGCATTTTGTTAGGAGAACTGTCTTGCTGGTAAATTCTGGACATGCTAGCCGTGCCCCTGCTGAGTTACTGCTCTTCAGAGGTTTATAAAGAAAGGTTCCTGCTGCTGCATGGCCATCTGGTTTACATAAGAACTGGACACCAGTCTGCCATGAAATTGTCTCTTTCTACCATCTCTTTTCCTTCCTGTCTCTCTTTCCTTCTTTCCCCCTAAAGCCAGGTCAGGTTCCAAGGAAAATAATTAACAGCTGAGTCCTCTGTTTTTATTATGCAAAATAGGAGATATCCATCACACAAGAATGAAAGAATGTGGTTCAGATAGAGACATTTTGACAAAAAAAATTCATAAAAACTCAATAGTATCTTCTCCCTTATGAAGAGTCTAACTTCGAGACTAACTCATGGGTTTGAGCTTGCATCTTGGGTAGAAATGCCTCCTGTACATGTAGAACCAAAAGTGAGATGGGTGAATCACAGTACTTAAAATCATGGAGTTTAGACTCAGTTTTACTGGCTTGAGTGGGAATTTACACCAGATCAGATCGTAAAAATTAGATATTGTGTATAAGTCATTTATGGATGCACAATCTGCAGGAATACCTATGTAACTTCTGAATGTTGATGGAATCATACTGGAAGTGCAGCACAAGTGAGACATTACCCTTCTTACTTTTTTTGTATTTTAGATACTGCTGAAAAACTCTGGTAAAATAAATATTTTTTTAGTAAATTAATGACATTTCAGGATTTTACCTTACCCAGGTTATAAACCTAGCTGAAATCTGTGCAAGCTACTTTAACTGTTTAAGTATTTATTCTTTGTGACCAAGTTAACTACCTATATACTGGGGACAAAATATTGGAGAAAACAGTATGAACACACTTAAAACTTAGCTGTTAATATCAAAGTCAGTATTTATGTACTATTTAAAAAGGTCAACTGCCAGGAGTAAATCCTAGGCAAAATAAACCAAAACAAAACATTGGGAAAGAGAGGTAGGGATCAGGTATTTGTGCAATTTTTAACTTCCCTGTTTCATTCAAATTTGACTGTGTAAGTGTATTTGTATTCATGAAGTTGAAAAAATAGAGGTATAAGCCAAAGCTTAAAAGAATGTTTGCAGTTTTGTGTTTGCTTGTTGTTTGATTTTGCTATCAGATCTGAGTAGGGCAGTCTCAGAGACCACCACATTCATTTGCTGATGAAATAAGGAAAACAAAAGCTATTTACCTTCTTGTACATTTTTTTTGTTTTCTGTTACAAACAATTTGAAAACCATACATATCATTTAAAAATTGTCTGGAATGCCCATATTTTGGTATGGAAATTTAAAGCACATGGACTGTATCTACTAGAATCCATTGCCTTATCATTTATGTTTAGGGAAAAAATACTGATATATAAGGACAAATAACCAAAAGATGTGAATCAACTTCCAGATTAAAGATTTTTAAAAATCCTCTCTCTTAAAGATAAGGTAACAGGCAAATCTTATAGTATACAGAAAATTATGAATTTTCTTTTAATCTCAGGAAACTCCTTTTCTGATAGTTAAATTGCACAATAGTAATGAGATCCCTTTGAACATCCATGCTCTGACAAAATCTGGAATGTTTCAAAATAACAGATTTATTCATATCTTCTCTGTAATCATGTTCAAGCTTGTAAAGAGCTAATTGCATGGAAAGTATATGAATACAAATATAAAAAATAATTTCCTCAGATATGGGAAAATAAATGTTTATAAATTTATTTTTACTTAACATTTTAGTTCTTTCTCCATTCTGAAAATAATTGTGTCTCTTCATGTGTTTAGAATTACACATGTAATTTGGAAGCTAACTCTAATAATGACAATGATAATACTTCTGTTTACATCAGTACCTCCCGAACCTATTGTAGAGTAGGAATATCTTAGAACATTGGGATGTTCTAAGCTAAATAGCATCACTATTGCTATATCATTTGTTAAGAGAAATAAAACACTTCCATGAGTTTCTTGAGAATGTCTATAAGGCCAATGTATTTCTCTAATCCCTGCCACCTCATATGTGGGGTTAAAAAAGATATCTCTTCACTTTTCCTCCTTACAGAAGAGTTACGTTGTACTTCTATTAAATATATGAACATGCTTTGAAATCAGCTCTGTATCAGAACGAAAATTTTATTTAATAAAGATTTAAGCAAATTAATGCTATTTATTTCGCCATGATTATTCGTGGCGCACAAACAAAAACTGAAATCCACCGCGCAATTCATTGACATCTTCTTAGGTCTGTAACCGGTTTAAATACTTCTTTCTTGTTCAGTCTCTCCATATCAACAGCCATCTACTAATTCAGATTACAGCTATTTCATGCATACAGGTGTTTTATAAACATATACATACGTGTATATAAAATCTATAATAACAATGTTTAGTATCTATATTTTGTAGCCAATTATCTTGTCAAGTTGGCTCCCACACACTAAGGAAATTAACTTCACAATGGAAAAGAAAATGGTCAGAGAAAGAAATTATAGTTCCCCATAGGGAAAGGAGGATCACTATTAAGGATAATGCAACTGCTTTGGAGACAAAAAACTTAGGAGTTCTTTAATACTCCCTGAATTATGTTTCTAACCTTTTCTTTGTACTGTATTACCCAGTCAGTCAGACTGCTGCTGTTTTGTACATTACATGGATGAAGAATGCCTGGGCCAGGTATCCTTGTGAAAGCAGTATATAAGGAGCACTGCTGTCACTTTGTGTTGGTGTTTTGAAAAGAAATCTCACAGACTGCCTCATAGTTCTGGGTAGCTCCAACATCATATGTCATTATTAGCATGTTCCAAATAGAACTATTATCATGTACAAATTCCATTTCTATCCAGCTCAGAATTTGTAAAGATATTAGCTGGTATTAATTGGTGTTGCCAGCTGCTCACTGGATGACAACATTAAGTTATGTGAGAATTAATCTTCTGTCTCAAAGAAGCCATTTCCTCAAGTTTAACCTGAAGGAAAGAAGCAAAGGGAAGTAAAAAATGTAACTCCAAAGATCAAAGACCTTTTGCTTTCTGATAAGCCTGGTAAAATGACTGAGGGTAATACTCCGAAGATAATGGATGATGTGGTGAAAACTAGTGTGGGAGTTGTTTGAATGGTACTCAATCTGTTGAGGCAGCTCACAAGTTCAACTTGCGACCTGATGCAATGTGTCTGACTTTACCTAAAGCAAATTACAAAGCAGTCACACACTATTTTGCCAGGAGAATGTGTGAAGAGGGTGGTAACAACTTCAGTTGACACTACAAGATCTTGACAAGGCCTTCTCTTTGTGACCAGTGGGGTGGGTGGTCACAGGAATGTAAGGTGGTGTTTTCTTGACTGCAGTCGGGATAAGGCCCTTTCTAGTTCTCTTTGATTAGCAGCACTGATTTCCTGAAGGGATTTGCTGAGGCTTAAACTAAAACTGAAATAAATAAGTATTAAATTTACACTCCTAAGAATTTTTATGAACAAACATCTTCTAAGGGCTTATTCACTCAGTAGTTTCAATGAAAAATTTAAAATACCCAACCTTTCCCCTTTTCCCTCATCTCTTGCCACCTTTAATAAATATAAACCACATCCTTTTATAGGGCTTGTGTCTGTCAAAGTTTTTCTCTGTAAGAGCATATACAGGCTACCACATCAATGAACAACATTGTCCAACACTAAATCATCTTAGATCCATTTTGGGACAACTCATCACTGATTATGCAAGGCCTGTTATTTATTATTACTACTTTATGTTATTTATTATATATGTTATTTACTATTACTACTTCTACTATAGTTTGAGTTACCACCTGGGGTACCCATGTGGTACCCTACAGCTGTGTAGCCACAAAAAGTAGGAACAATCCTAATGCAGCCCAGGATGTTATAAGAGTCCTTTAACTCAAGGACACATTTCTGGCTTTTGGTCAACCTGACAAATAAGCAAATCTTATTGATAAAACCAAGGCAAAGAAGGCTTTAAGTACCTTGACCATACCTTTTGTCTCCAGGTACCCTACTCTATGTAAGAGTGGGTTCATGCTTTCCCTAGGCTTCCTGCTGCTGTTAATATATCTGTAGATGCCCTTTTCATTGCCTTTTACATCCCTTGCCAGATTCACCTGCGTGGGTTTTGACTTTCCTAATGCCACCTCTGCATGCTTATATAATGTCTCTAAATTCAGCCCAGGTCACCTGCCTTGCTTCAACTTCTTTTATACTTCCTTTCTATGTGTGAGCTTGGCCAGGAGCTGCTTGTTCATCCATTCAGGCTTCTGGATGCCTTTGCTTTATTTCAAGCTCATTGAAATGGATCATTCTTGAGCTTGAATATCAACCAGTTCTCTTGAAACCCTCTTCTCTCCAGGACCATACACCGAGTAATTCTTCTGAGCAGATCCTAAACAGGCCAAAATCTGCTCTTCTGAAGACCTGCTGAAGGACTGCGGTCCTGCATTTAGCCTTGCTCTGTCCTTGCAGGATCCTGAACATGACCATCAAATAGTCACTGTACCCAAAGCTGCCCTTGACCTTCACATTTGGTTATTCCTTGCTTGTAAATATGAGGTCCAGAAGAGCACCTGTCCTAGTTTGCTTCTCAATCACCACGTGTTAAGTTGTCAACAGCACACTCCAGAAACCTCCTGGATGCTTGTGCTCTACTGTGTTATCCGTCCTGTAGATACTGGGGTGGCTGCAGTCCTCCACAAGGACCCAGACTTGCAAATACTTGCACATCTACTTCTTTGTGATCAGAAACTTATAACTGTGTCACATATGTTGGTCAACCTATTAATCCTGGTCTCTTCCAGCTAGTAACTCTTCTTTAGCCAGAGCTCTAGGCATTTCTGTTGCAACTTCCCTTCCTTAAGTTTCCGTGTCTTCCTAATTTTGTTTACATTCTTTGAATGTTCTGGTGATTACACTTCATATACTGATCTGTAAAACATTGATTAAACATTTCTCACCAGAAAAAAAAAGCAAACACTTCCCTCTGATATTACACTTAAAAGCAAACACCATATATAAACCAATTCAATTTGAAAATACCATGAGCAAACTAATTGATAAAATTCATTGTTTAAATTATTACATTAATTAAAAATATGATCCTAATACAAATCTCTGAATGAGTTTTGAACTAAGATAATAAAATTCCTAATTCTTCTCAAAAAATGGTATTGTAGCTAAAACGTGTAGACGTAAAAGCCAAAAACTAACAAAGACATGATTACCAAATAGAAGTCTTTTTACCCTTATTGTCTTTCATCTGACAAATTACTTTATCTGAACTTAATAGTTGTTTGTAATTCTTGCTGGATTTGCAATTGATTTCTTTTGTGTGTGTTTGTTTTATTTTGTTGTTGTTGTCGTTTGTTGGTTTGGTTTGTTGTTGTCTTTTTTTTTCC
>VZZY01014528.1:0-48472 GCA_013400335.1 Eurystomus gularis
GACTCTGCAAGCAAGTTCTGAGGGTGAATACAGAAGCCATATAAGGTTTTGCACAAGTAAAGAGACCTGTAACACTGTCACCTCTGGTCATCCTCAAGGGTATTGCAGAGGCATTTTTTTGGTTCAGGAACCGCAAATTTGCATTCAAGATGTCAAATTAGTAACTTCTTTTTACAGCATTTGTTCAATATTTGGGTGACTTCCTTGCATTGATTTAATGTTATATTTTTCTTTACATAGAGCAGAAATTAAATAGTGTATCTGCATTTTGTGTCACGTACTTGGGCATAGTTGTTTAAAAGTTGCTTGTCCTCACCTTTGCAACCAGACTGTTTTCATTTTTTCTTAATACTTGATCAGGAAATACTGGAGTGGAAAAGCTGTCATCCAGCAGCTCTGTTTTTTCTGGGAATTCACAGTGAACCTGTCTGTCAGCAACCATTCAGGCTCTATGAAGACCTGAGTTCCAGCTCACATTGTAAGGAGCAAAGAGGATTTTGATACAGAAATAATAATGGAAGGGAGCTGTCTTGTCTACTCCAGAGGTAGTGACGCACAGGAGGGCAAGTGACATCGGAATATTATTCTGATTTCATGTTTTTACTGAAATAAAATTTTTGTTCTGGTTTGCTAATGTATCGTTTTCTGTGAAATCTGTTTATGGCATGAAAACGACGGATGTATTAATTCTCAACTCTCATATCCAAAAAGTAACTTGCGTGGGGTAAGAAACAAACAAATAGCTGATATTGATTATGGCATGACCAAAACCCACTCCAGCTCTCACATATAAATTCATCACTGCAGCAGCCATCGGGAGCCCTCCCTGCCTCTGAGCCTGCTGGCCAGTCCAAAAGTTTCTCCACAGGGACAAAGAGGAAAGATTAATCATCTTCTTCCCTGAGAGTATGTCCCATAAAAGTCTACTTATAGCAGAGTGACTTCAGTGGAGGCAGATCCTGTAACACCATGGTTTCAAAAAGTACCAAAAGTCCATGGCTGAAGACTATGGTTCAAGAGCACATTTACAGGTGTTGCATTCACCAAGCAAGCCACCTGGAGGAATGACCGTTCCATCCTCCACCAAAGCACCATCTGCGTAATCTATTACCCCACTCTGCCGTATCATCCCCGCCTTCTACTATTCCATGGTACCATAGGCAAGGAAATACTGAACTTCTCACTTTCCTCCCTTCTCTGGCTTCATCATTTCCACCAGCTTGGCATCATTAGGTTTATTCAAGGCAGCCCCCTCAGATCAACCACCCTTTTCTGACAGAGGTGAACCAAGAAAGAGCCTATGGCTTTCCTGGGAAGACACACTTGTCCCATCTCAACACCTTGCTCAGCATTTATTCTTCATTCACATTATTCTGAGAGTTTCAAACACACACTTTCTGGTACTCTGGTACATTACACCTTTTGTGCAACTTTTGCCCTAAGTCAACAGGTTTTGTTTCCAATTTTAGACTCTCTTCCTGCCTCTTTAGCTTCTGGCTTTCTAGGCAAACGAGTAGTTTCCCTTCAGTGCAGTCTGTCATTGGTTTTGTCTTTTTTTTTGTGTCTTTTGTACGGCCTGACTCTCCCTGTTGTTGTCCATTGACTTGATTCCACACTGTGGCTTCCTTCCTGCAACATCTGCAATGCCTTGATCATTGTCTTCTCTTCCCCTAGTTATTCTGTTCCTCAATTGGGAAAGATACATTAACACCAGGAGCTTTCCATGCTAGGTAAGAGAACAGCTTTCTACTTGGAGACATTGTGCGGCCTGTTCAGTCTGACATTTTGTCTTGTTATTGATAATAAATTGACAACGAATGTTGACTGCTTAGGGAAACTGGGGACATAATTCTCACCATAAAACATTTACTGGAGTAAACTCAACCCAGCAAACAAATTGATGCATGCAAGGGGAACCGTATAAAAGCTCCCAGCAGGGCACAGGTTTATTTTATGCAGATGTACAGTTTGCAGCCCTCAAGTTTCCAATAACTTCTTTTTTCGCTTGACCCATTTTCTGCATTACTTATAGATCCCTGCAGAATCCAGAGCTGTTATTACAAACATACACATCATAGAAGGGGCACAGCTTTCTAAGAAGGTTTTCATCAGCTGCTTTTACTGACATTTTTTCATTTCTCTTGCGCCCTGCTTTTAATGCCTCCGTCTTCATTTGATACTGCAAAACAAAAGGAGTGGAATATTACCACAGAATGTCTTCATGGCTGACTATGAAAATAATCACACAATGCACTTGAAGCATGAAGGCTCTGTAGGCAATCTCCGCTCCTGTTTTCCAGTCTAGATGCATAGATTGCATATGCAAATTATCCTCTTCTCCTATATCAGATTAACCCCAGTTTAAGAAAAGCATTCTCAAAGCGTAGATTCACAATTGAAAATAGCCCATAGTGAGGTTTAAGCCCAGCATTCAGAAGTAAGGACACATATTTGTGCAAAGAATTTTGCAAAATCTTCCAACACCTGCACTTGTGAAGCCTTACACCACAAGCTGATGCTCAAAACTCACTCCATCTCAAAGGGTATGAGCCAAAACAAAATTTAGAACATCACAATCACTCCTCGGTGATAAAGGGACACTTTAATTATTTGAGGTAAGAGAGTTGGCAAAAATAAAAAGCAGTTCTCTATCCTGCCACAGATGTTAAGAAAGCGAGTGCCTGATGGTTGTCAATTCAGGTCCATCAGGACTCGAGGCAAGTTTACTCTGGCTCTAGGACACAGCTCTGACTCTTACCGAAGCGTATTTTAGGTGTGGCCACATTTCCTAAAGAGTGATCTGTACCCAGAATCAAATTGTTTGCCACGATCCAAACATTTAAAGAAAAGTTAAAAAAACCCGGCTGGTTTTCTCAACTCACATGTCAGTGCCAGTGGTGAGGTCATCGATGGGATGTACCCGATATCCCTGCCAGCCAACCCTCCCCAGCAGAAAAGAGGTTGAAAGGAGCTGTGGTACTTTTTTCCCAGATGTTTTCCTTTTTGGTGTGGGGTATAACTTGTGTTTCCTCTTCAACATGAGATGCTTCGTGCTACGAAGGGGGGAAAGGGAGTGAAGCTTCACCCTCTGTGGCCAAAGGAGGTGAAAAGCTTGCGGCAGGATTGCACCAGCAGGCAAACACCCTCCCGCTCACCTCAGCGGATTTCTGTCAATGATCATCTGTACTAAACCTCTCTTTTCCTTAGCTCACAGCTTAGCCCTGATGCACGACGTTGGCTTTGTCCCAGCTACGCTCTACCTCCGGCAGTTATGATAGATGAGGGATTTAGACTCACGACCCCTTTACTTGCATTTGGAATAGGCTACAACATTCTGGGCAAATCGGTTTTATTTTTTCCATCCCCATAAATATCAGCAGGCACCACGAAATCTGACCTGCATTAGCTCAGATCTGATACCCACCACTGATGCACTGCTCGCAGCGCTGCCAGAGGAGGGTTATGTTGAAGTGTTCTGGACAGCTTTACAGACTCAAACTGCCAGCGCCAGCATGCCTCAAAAGAATGCCAAACCTTGACTGTTGATACAATAAATGCAACAACGGCACAGAATGGAGAAAAGCTGGGGCGGGGGGGCAGGAAGCTGGGAGGGAAAAAGAGAGGCTTAAAAGCTTGGAGTTGGTGTTCACTATTAGGAATATTGCCTAATTTTTTTGTCAAGAGCTCTCCACTCATAGGTGACACAGGATGCTTAGTTTCATATCTATCATGGTGAGGGAACACATCCAGAATTAGTCAAGAGAGAGTGTGACAAGTAAAATGACTCCCAAATGCTCTGATACCTTGCAGCCTGGCAAGGAAACCTGCCGCTGCGTGGATTCTGAGCTTGTGCTTGCGGATTCACAAGCACCCACAAAGACAGGATACTACCCGTCCTGCTACATTCTCTAAAGCAAAATTCAAATAATACGTTACCAAGGATGGGACTTTAGAGGAATGTTCACATTGCTGCAATACTTCAACAAAAATACAGCTTCACATTCTCCTTGGCCCTGGCTGTACTGCACGGCATCCCCAGAGCAAAGGAGGTGGGGGCTGCAATTTAAAATAAATCACCTCAAAGTTCACAAGTGCTACGTTTCTTAGAGCGCTGAACCATGCCAAAAGCTGCATGAAGTTATCCCGTTATGAAAAGAGTGAGGAAGGTCTGAACGTTTTCTTCTGTCATTGGCAGATTCTGGCTGCTGATCAGGAGAGTTACTAACACACACCCACATACCCGCCCGCTGGACTCTGGAAGTGAAATTCAGCAGCAGATCATTACATGGAGGCCTAATATTAGTGCCTAATCAGAAATTAAATATCCTTCTTGCAACAAATAACCAGATTATCACAAAGAAACAATTTTTTAAAAGCTCCAAATTCCCACTTTGCTGCTCGTTTACTCATGCTAGAAGCCATCCCGTCTCTTTTCACCCTGTTAACGGTAACAGTTAGACCCCAGATTTTATCTGCCTGTAATCGAGCCCTCGTAGTTACTACGAGCACTCAGTGAACACTTTGCTCATTTGTCAGAAGCACGAGGATTTTTGTTATTAAATTTTACTTTGCCGTGGCATCTACTTAAGACTCTGGCAACTGCAAGGTTTTGTCTACTGTGCCGAGACGTTTCTGCTCCTACAGTCAGGTCCAAGTCTTACTAAAATTCAAGGGGCATTTTGAGTGTGTTTGGAGATTGCTTCAAGCTTTAGCTGTCTGATGAGACACCGCCTCCCCCCCAGAATAATACAGAATTATGCTTTTTTAAAAAACCCTGCAATTTACAGTGACATTCAACCCATCTTTCCAGAGCTGCGATTAGACAAATACGCAATTACATTTGACCAGTGAGAATCAGAGGCAAATAAGTCTAAAAATAACACTTAAGAAGCTGCTTCTTAATTGATCTTTGCCTGCAATTATTTATTCATTGTCTCTATGTATATCATTTACAATCAAGAAACAATTCATAATAATCTTCTATGACTACATAATACTTTTCCAAATAACAAATGGTACCATGGGGTTGTTTAGTTTCTTCCATTCCCACTCAACAGGTGTTTTGAGAAATAATATATGAAAATTCAGCCTGAGTGCGAAGGAGAAGACTCAGTATCAAAAGCATCATGTTCTGCTTGGCAGGAATTTAAAACCCCAGAGAACTCAAGTGTTATCTTGTGAAGGCGTTTTGGCTAAAACTAAACACTGGCCTTTTCACAGCTGCCGTGTGACTAATTAATAAAAGACCTAAGCAACAGAAGTAGTTCTCTTCAGCACCATGACTGCTGGTCTGCAAAAGGGAATCACATAATTTCTGGGATTAGAGCCGAGTTATATATTCCTCAGTTTTAGTCTTGATTCCTTCTGTTCGGGTTTTTTTAGCTTTAACATCTTGCTTTCTTTAAACTCCCTTTCTACCTGACCTGCCTATAACGTGTAAATGATGCGTACACATTAACTGAATGTAGGAGTTAACAGAAAGTAATTTTTATGTAGGAGAGTACAGTATAAACTAATGAGAAATAAAGGAATATTTGTCACCACGCCATAACAAAATACTCTCACATCCACCCAAGCCCCTGGAGAATTTTTACCTCGTGCTCTGAGGAAGCCAAGGAATGTCAACATTTGAAAAAGCTCAGTCATACAACAAACCCTTACGCTACACTCACAGTATCGGCACCCTATTTAGTTCTAATATCTGTAATGTTTCCCACTGTATATGTAGAAAAGTGCTGGAGGGGTTACTATTAAATTCTAGGACACCCCTACACTGCTACTAAAACCTCTTTTTCCTCCTCTAAACCCAAAGCTAAAATGAGTTTGTTTCCTGTACTGATCTGCCGTTACCTCAGATACGTATCTTTAGAATTCTACTCTCTAATAAGCAGATGGGCACACCACGTAAACTACTGAAGTGACACAGAAGTCAGTGGAAGAACAAAAGGTTCTTATGACCCATATTGCCCTTCCTGTTGGATATTAAACACCTGCTTTTCCATACTATATTTATTCTGTCTTTAGCATGCCCTCCTTCTGGTATCTGAAGGAAATCAATTCTGTAAAAATTAGCACGCGGTAAATTTACCCAATAAACACTGGAGAAGATGGGCTGGGCCTGGAACCTCCTGAAACCCAGACGAACATTTCAATTCAAATTGCTCTGAATCCCTTCGAGTGCAAACTACCTTTGGTAAATGGACATTTTAGAATATTATGTCATAAAATACTCCTACTTGCTTGTCCTTACCACCTTTCTTGCATTATTCACCCTCCAAACTATCTCTATATACACAGATAAACTCACAGAGCCTTTTCCACAGGAGGGACTTAACATATTGAGACAGAGAGCACGCTTCATACTCTTCCCTGTGTTGCTCTTGCCTCTAATGATCTCCTCCCGTCCATTTTTAAGAAGCCAACTAATCCAACCGCACCTCTTGCTAACACCAGATCTTTAGATACCCATTATCATGGACTCCCTGAGATTCATGACTCCTCTCACCTTCAACAGATTCAGAGTTTTCCACGGCAGCTCCGCGTTCTCCCATCAGAAAAAGCGCTTACTCCCTGAACGTCCTGAGGCTTCGCGCATCAAACGCAAACACCCAGCAGTCCCTTGGAAATTGCACGCGGGGATTTATCTGCATGGGACCTCGCACTTTTCATAGCTGATAGATATTCACTAATCTGATTGATAGATATTCACTATCATGATATTCCATGATACGACACCTGAAGTAATACAACGTATCGGAGGCTTCTAAACCACGTGCCAAAGAGAGCATTTAACTTCCACCTGTACTTCTATATATTATTCACGTGATCGAACGTATAGAATAGGAGAGTACCAATGGAAAATTACTAAACAAGTAACTCACTAACCACTTACACGTATGATAATTTGCTCCACAGTAATGATGACACGAATTTAAGCACGGCAGACAGCTCTCCCTCACTACAAATGTGTTCCTACATAAGCTTTCCAATCCCTTCGTGTAGGATCTCAAGAGTCTCTGACCCTCAGAAGCTATTTTATTAGGCAGCCAGAATTTTCCAACCTTCTTCTCCTCAAAACAAAACAACAAATTCAAACTCAAATCTGGTGTATTTTTTTAGATCAAGAATAACGGAACAAAAAGACAGCAAAACACTTATTGCCTAAATATTATAGAACTACTTCCTTTTTCCCCAGCTTCTTTTCTTTTTTTGAAGAAATTTCACCCAGTGTAAAATAAAATCGATTCTTTTCAATCTGGAGTAGGACAAGCTACCCACTGTGTAACAACTACAAAGCCTATCTGATTAAGAGGCCTCAGTGACACACGTCAGGGCTTATCTGGTGGTTATCGTGGAGGGCAGTAATGCCGATGGAATGTGAGAGCAGGTCCTGCCGCTCTGACTGCAGCGCCTTTCCAGTCCTCGGCCCAAACAGGAACAAAAACCAGTTGTGACCATCAGAAAGCTGATTAATTGAGAGTGGCATCCTGAGCCTGGTGCCGGTGACCCAAGGACTGGGAATTGCCCCGGAGGTTTAAAGGCTCGTGTCCTTCCCAGGGCAGCAGTCACACAGATAACAAAACTGCCTAGTTAAATTACATTAGCCAACTACTGTTTACAAATGTCAGGATCACACACGGTCTGCCCGTTGTTTGGCACAGATAAACACCATCAGCCCTGGCACTTGAAGCTGCTGACAGATTGCCAGCCGCTGGTGCAGATGGTGGCAGCACAAGAGCGCTAATTACCGATGACATTAATGATGAGGTAACCTGTCTCTCTTCAGCTAATAAACAGATGGAATGTGTTTCCTATTAATTTTTTTTTCCTTCAGATAACAAATTGTTTAGCTTTAATGGTAGAGAGCAACAAAACCAAATTATCTGTTCTTTGGAGAAATTTGTTTTCTGCTAATTACTCTAAACAATCAATAAAAGAATTACAACTGGCATGATCCCACTGAGAACAGAAGCAGAGAAGTCAAAGTCAATTAGCTTCCTATAGTACGATGCACTCAGATGGAAAGAGTCATTACAAAAGAGTGTAAAAGTCAAACTATAAAGTATGCAGTTCCACCAACAAAGCAGACTTGGATGGAAAATCCAACAGAGGGGTTTTACCTACCTGTCAGTTCTTCATAGATCGCTGCCGTTTCCGGTTTTCTTCAGATGCTTCCCAAAAAAAAGGGTAAAACGCAGGTAAGATGACGTCCTTGAATCTCTGTAGGCTCTGTGGCACACTAAGGTTGTAAGCGTCCAGAAGTCACGGCTGAGAAATGTCTCACCTACAGAATAAAAAGAACAAATAACCGTCTCAGTTTTCTGTCAATGTTCTATTAGTACAAATATGGCGAAGACGGAAAAGTTGAGGACTTTTCCATACTCAAGTGGAGAGACAACTTCATTTGGACTGGGAGTTCCTGCCTCGTGCAAGCACCAGATACCAGCAGCGTGCTGAACGACTGGAGCATCCATCCTCTCAGAGGCAGGAGTTCAAGCTCTTGCTGAGTCCCTGGAAGTCCTGAGAAGTTGGATTCTCGTGTCCTGTGTGGCTGTGGCTCCCGGCCCTGCAGAGCAGAGCCTCTCACCAAAGGCCACAGCCTGTCCAGGAGGAAGCAGCTGAGAGGCAGTGGCCCCCACTGGCTTGCACGCTAGCCAGCGGGCAGGCTCTTGGCCCTGTGTGCACAGAAACCTCTGCCATCCTGCTCAGCCGGGGCTGATGCACAAAGATGTTGCGATATTCTTTCAAAATTGAGAAGTGGTGGTGAGTGGTTTTGCATATGTCCCCATTTTCCCCCACCGTGGCTTTATGGTACCACAGAAAGCATATATATATAAACACATATACATAAACTGACTCTTCAGGCTGAATATTTTAACTAATAGTAATAGTTACAAAGCAAATTTACTACAGCGTAATTACAAAGCAAAGTTACTAACCGTAATTAGTTACAAAGCAGCAAACACATAGCAAGGACAAGTCACCTCCCCTGGATGTATTTGAAAGACATGTAGATGTGACACTGAGGGACGCAGTTTAGTGGTGGACTTGGCAGTGTTTACAGTTGGACTCAATGGTCTTAAGGGGCTCTTCCAACCTAAATGATTCGATGATGATCCAAAGCAGAAAAAATTCAAGCACAGAAGATACAGCCATGTTCTGCTTGAGTAACTTCTCATTGCTGTTTTACCTGATTCTCCTCAAACGCACTGAGATTTAGATTTACTTGTAGTTTTTAAACATTACTCACGGATTATTTGTTGGGTGCAGTGTGTCCAATTAAGAAAGTAACATTTTAACACACTTTGTGTAGAACATAACTGTGTTGGAAGAGTCAAGTTCACATTATTTCACATTCATTCCTTGCACCCTGCAGTTAAAAGCTTAGCAGTATTTATTTTACCCTGGAAATGGCAATCACAGAGCTTTACACGAACCTTTGACTGATCTAACATCTCTCCTGACTCTTCTAGCAAGGACTTGGCTAAAGAGCCAATGTGCTCTTGCACAGGCTACTGGAATGGCAGCGCTCGTCTCCCCCAGATCATTCCATCAGGACCATTTCCTGCACAAGTTTATTTTTCTACAACAAGGTCTCTAATTTTATACAAATTGCTGGCCACCCAAGGTCTTAATACATTAAGCGACGTTTTGAGCAGTGACGTAATGTTGTATTTGAAAACACATTATCTCCCCGCTTTCTACTTTGTGCTGGTGCACACAAAGGACTCAACTGACTTTTTCACGCAAGCACAATTCCAAAGGCATCCAAACCTTTTGTTAAAGGCCACCTAGTTTTTCCAGGAGTTATCAGAAATAACGCAGGCAGCCCATTTAGAAGCGGCTAACACTGAATGGCTGTTCTGGGCTGGGAAAGTTCTACATCCATCCTCCCAGTTCTTTTAATCCAGAGCTTGTAAATAACAACAGCATACAAGCCCTACAGCCATCAATTTAGCACCACGTTGTGACTCCCTCTGTTAACTTTCCATTCGCCTCAAGCAAAGTCACGTTCTAGTGACCTTTTTTTGGCCAATATACATGAAACTGGCTCACGTGACCTCAGTACTGTTTTGTGCAAAGCATTCAATATCTTGTACAAAGCAAAGAGCACAGTCTGTTGACCACGAAATTCCTGTGACTGGTTAAGCTGGTTTGTCTGTGCATTGCTGAATAATTAAGTGTGGGACTAAGTTTTGCTGAAAAGGAAGACAAACATTTTGTTTCCTTTCGTTGCAAACCATTGTTCATTCAGGGGTTGTTCTGCTGCTGAGCAGAAAAAGCAAGTCTTTAAGGAATGAAAAAAAAATGGTATTTTACAGTTCTCAGTTTTCCCTCTTTAGTGAGATTCCTGTCAAATGAAGACAACATTCTTCTATAGCTACATGTGCAACAACAATTAGTTAAGCCCCTTTGTAACAGGCGGTCTTTTCCTAAGCAAGAGAGAGCACATGGTGGTCAGATACCTGATACAGACAGAAACATCTCTCTTCTGGTTACAAAGTCACTTACGAAATTTAAAAACCTGGTCTTGCTTACTTTTCCAGCAGAGATGTTTTCTTCCTGTTCTAACACAAGACAGATTTCCACAGAACACCAGCTGAGTGCTAACATTTGTTCTTTACAGCATATCCGGCTACAGATGAGACCAAATTCTGCTTTCCTTCTCATTTTGGCAACTACTGTGTAAGTAACAGTTGCACAGTGTCGTTCCGAACCACGAGTTTTCCTTACGATCTGTAGAATACACCTCATGGCTTTTCTTCCTTAACGCTGGAATCCTCATACCTTATCACCTACAGATACACTGTGTGGGTATCTAACAAAACCAAAGCCACCTCTTACCACAAAACTTTTATTTTCCCTTCACGCACTGAAGTGTTTATACAAATGAAATCTTTTACCATATTCTTTGCTCATCCGGGTCAGCTGAAATGCAAAGTGTAAAATAAATTCCTCCAAAGAGTAAACCAGTTCATCCCTCTTTCTGCGCTCTGCTACACTCCACCGTGCACACAACGTGGTAATTGCTTTTGCTTGACTTGTTCAAACAGCCATTTTCATGATGTGACAGCTAGGGCACTAATATATTTATGCCCTTTGTAATCGGCCAGCACGGCTTGTAATTAGGTGCAAAGTTAATTAAGTGCAATACATCTAATAACTGCCTGCCAGTGATTGTAAAGTTTGATTTAACACATGAACTGTCAAGGTGTCAGAATGGTGTGTTAAAAAATAAGTTGCTAACAGAAAAACAATCCTGCCACAAGCCAGAGAAAAGCGCTGTGACAGTGAGTCAGCTGAGAAAGGAAAACATATTCAATACTTAATATTTCCGACACCGGGAAATGACCCCACCTGCACGTTGGTAAGTTGTGGCTGGCTTTATTGAACAACAAACTGCATTTTTTTTTTACCTACCAGCCAATGTCTTTTTCTATAGACAACTCTTCCCTTTAAAAGTCATACATATGGTACAGAATTTTTTTAAATGTCAGTAAGAGAACAGATTTAATTAAAGAGGGTTATAAAAAGCACCAAGAAAGCCCAGAGAGTCACACTTCAGCTTTAGGAACCTGGTTTTGTTTGTTTCTTACGCATATCCCAAATATATACAAGAGTAGCGTAAATAATTATGCTTTGGTTGTTTGGGCTTTAGTTAATTTCACAATTTCAATTCTTTCCCTGGTTAATCTTTTCCCGTTTTTTTCCCAAAAGCCCACCTTGCTCCTGATTTTATTCACTACAGAAAATCCTTTCTCAAAACCACAGTTTCAAACTACTTGTTCTTGGTTTCAGCTCTTCACTTGTGCTTTTATTTACCTCTTCAATTTTCTTGAAATCCAGCTCCTCTCCTAATGCTCAACCATCCCTTCTCCAGGAGCACACTGAGCTCTCCAGCTCCATACTCTTATTTCTTAAATTCAACATTGATTTGCTCGAATGTTCCCGTTACCTCCAACCCTGCACGGTATGAACCGTACAGTTCTTTCCCTCATGCTAGGCAGTTGGGACAGGTTTGAACAAAAGCACAGCTGGTCAGTCGGGGGGTGGAAAAAAGAAACAAAAAGAAAAGAACAAATTACACAAATTCTACATAGAATAATTTAGGACTAGCTGTGCAGTAGAAGTTAAAGGGAGCATGAATGAGCTACACATGTACCACAGCAGCACAAAATAGCATCGTTGACTAATACTTAGATTATTAACACAGAGATACATGAAGCTCAAAAAGGACACCTATACGATATTAAAAGGAAAAGGCCAGACAATGCTCTGAAGGCCAGCAGATGCAACTAAACAGATGGACTTTGTACCCATACGGGACAGCCCACAAACCTCGAGAAATAACCCAAGTTCAAGGACAACGTTGCTACTTCCAAAGCAATCACCACTAAAGCCTTCTTTCTAAAATACTTTGTGAAAAATCAATGTCAGATAAGCTAATCCTTGTGGTTAGTTATTATGAACTGATATTTGATCAGGGAAATTATGCTCTAGATTGACATGAAATTAATAATGCTTGTTGTGTGGTGCCCGATGACAAAGGTAAATGCTAATAGCTCTGAAATCCTAATGATTGCCAAAGTACTCTTCTGAGCTTTGATTAGTGCTTGTGTTGTGCAATTATGCTTTTCTATAATTACTGTGAATTACCATCATGATATTATTATTCTCATATTTTTTTTATTCCTCTGAAATTCTCAAAATTTCCTGCAGCTAAAAATGGATTTCATTTGCATTATCACGAGCTTTGATTGTTTAATGAAAAATAATTCCATGCATACCCTTATGATAAATTGTCCATTTAAAATTTTCCTGTTATCTAGATTATGTTGAAGTGTCTCTTCTTTCATTTATCATTTGCCTTTATTATCACAGTCACTGGCCTCGATTCATGCTGCATTTCAGAGAGAAGGAAAAAATAAGACATTTTTATCCCTAACCCTGTGTTCTGCCTGGAAGCCCTTTCCCTGCACGTTCTCCTTTCTCCTTAAAACTCCGTATTTGGAAAGCTTAAAAAATGCCAGGACTCTTCAATAAAATGCGCTAGCTATGCTAAAAATATTATTTGCTTTGGCTGCACTGGGGTCTGCAGAAGGCTACCTCAAACTTGCCTAAGGCTTAGAACCATGCCCTAAGCAAACTTCAGGACTGATTTTCAAGGTGTCCACACTCCCTGTGAGCAGTATCGATCAATTTATCATTAATTAGATGGCTACTTAACAGCCTTGGGGGGGGGGAAAAAACAGCGAGCAAACCACGAGGTCACCTCACCTTCAGAAAATAAAAAATAATTAAATAAACCATTTGTTTGCCCGTTTTCCAATAATTTTGATTTTTGTAGTTCTGTTTTTTCCCATCTGCAGACATTAACCGAGCCTTTCTCAGTTTAATAATTATAAAAATAAACCTGACTGACATGATCTTCAAAACTAAAAAGTATGAAAATATTCCACTAGCTAAAGTCTAGCTCAAGTTCACCACCATTTTGCTGCCTCTACATTAAAAGCCTTCATTGCAGTATTTCTACTAAAAGAGTACTTCAGTTATTTTTTAAATAGATTTTTTGAGCTATTTTGTGATTTATTCACAAATGCTGGACTAGAAGATGGTCTAGATAACCATGTGTTACTTACAGAATATTATTTTGTTGTCTCCCTTGTTTCTTTCCACTCTTTTTCAACTAGTTCCATTTTCACCTCATATATGCGTCTGATTTTTCTCTCACATACACGAGTCTCCTACGTAAAGCGTTAATGTAACACGTGTGGTCACAATTTCACACTTGTAATATTCAAATAGGTTCAAAAGTTAGACAGAGTAAGTTTGACCATGCCCACAAGTATACTTAAGGAGACAAAAACCTGGATCAGATGAAGGAAAACAATCATTTAAAAGAAAAAAATCTTATATAAGGATATTTATCCCTTAAAGATTTTTTTTTTTCATTTTCACCATGGATAAAAACAAATGGAAATATTTCATCTATCACTTTGTTGTGATGTGAGGAAAAATTGAGCCCACACTGAACATCTGTAGATTGCATCTTTTGAAGCAGTGCTGCACCGGGAAGATTTCATACCGGTACCTAGAGAATGCTGGATTTCAACGCAGCAACGTACGCTCGTGAAACCATGACTCCTTTTCACCCACTTGCCAGCACCGCAAACGTGTTCTCATTGCTTCCTAGATGAACCATCGTTCCACTGGGCTGCGTACGCATCCTGGTGGGCACATGCCATGTGGCCACCTCTGACACAGCCTTAAATTCTGGTTCTGTGTCTCCCAACCCAGCTGCAACCGCGACACCGATAGTCAAATTAGAATCTTGCACACTTTCATCCCAGCCTGCTTCCTGTCAGTTCTACTTAAAGTCGCACTGTATTAAGAAGAGCTGTTATATTTAGGTACCCAAAACAAAGTTACATAAACAAGTGAAACAAGTCATGCGCTGGGCGTTGACCTTGCCAGCGAGCCAACCTTCTGCAACTGCAACCAGTATAAATGTCAATTTAGAGACGCTCCCACCCACACTTGATGGAAACTTCCACTCTACCACCCACATGGTCACTGCCCAGCCTTACCCCTCGTATGGGAGGGTCAGCGCAGATCCTGCTTCTTTCAAAATTTTTCTTTTCTATTACAGATCAGCTTTAGGAGCCTAGGAGAGGAGCTAATCCTACACACATGTGCCTCTGGTGAGATGGCAACTGTCCCTGGCTAAGGAATTAACATCGCTTTTCAAGTTATCCTCTTTATTCTGAGCTTCCAACAAACAAATCAAACCCAGCATTTAGCAACTGCATGTTTCACATCACCAAGAGCCCTTTCAGATCTTGAAGCTGTGCAGACTGTCTGCTAGAATAACCTCAGGCATTCTGTGACAACTGAATTACAACCAGGGACACCCTCTTTGCCATCCCATTGCACTGAGTTACCTCCACTGTCCGCAGAGAGGACTCCACGTGCTTTCACGCACGCAGCAATGTGCAGGACAACAGCAGGAACATATTGTTCAATATTTCTTTTCTCTTCACTTACAACAGCCACAAATTCAACTAGTCCTCAAATATTTTCCGTTAGAGTATTGCAGCCACGAAGGTTCCAAGCCTCAGAGACCGAAGGGGTTTTAGGTGATTGTGGCTCCTCAGTCATATTTATCTAGCCCAATTGATTTTACCCACAAAACCTTGAAGAAAACTCCCAGTCACACGCCAGGAGATGAAACGCACACGATCATCTGTGTTGCTCTGTTCCCTGCTAGGCCTCTGAGATATTACAGGTTTGGCTGTTGACCTTTCACTACAGTTTCAATTTTGTTGGAGGATGTTAGAAATCTTTCAGCTCCTGAGTGGTTGCCTGTGATTGGAGAGACCGCAGCCAGTGAGCTGGGTGGTCCTTTCTGGTGAGAGGCTTTTCTGGGCTCCCAGGAGCTGACAATGCTAATCCGTCCCTGAACTCAATGTGCTTGAGTGGCCATATTACTTCATTATTGCAACTTCCAGGGTAGTGTGGAGGGATTTCCTTCCTGTAGAAATTGAACTGTCACTGACTCCGGAGCCTGCCAGTAAATAAATATTTGTAGGATTGCTTTAATTATTTTGGCATTACGTTGTGCAATGCTTTACATGTATGCAGGAGGCGTTGTTCCTCCTTCCCTCTGAATGTTCTGCAAAGAATGGAAGAGCAGCCTGAACGCAAGGATGTGAAGAAATCACAGAGTCTGGGATCCAAATCCCTTCAGACATGGAAATGGTCTGATGGATTCCTAGCCATTAGCATATGGACATTGTATTTATAAATTCTTATAAATCTACCTGGTTACGGCTAGAGCAGTGACTTTAAACTGCCTTGTGAGGAGTTCTAGCCCAGGAATCACTGCTTAGCTGATGAAGAGTCTTGGATTAATCACTTCCCTCCCTACGTTACTATTTCTGTTTGCAAAGTACGCAGTTATTTAAGGGTAGGAAGCTGCACATCTAAAGTCCTTATTATTCTTAAAGGATACTCTCCTTTTCACATTTCACTAAACTGCGGGAAGGTTTAATTCCCAATCCAAACCAGTGTTTTATTGAACAAAGCTGGTTCTACCTGTCACCAACTAAGTCATCTTACGCAACTGCGGCCGAACTTTAAAAGCATTAACTTTTTCTAGGCAGCTACGTACATTCTTGGAGGGATGCATGAATTGTCTTAGCGTGTTGGAGTCTGACTAGAAAGATACCCAACAACTCTGGTAGCTGTATACACCTCTCCAAGTGCTCACTGGGACACTCAGGGACTATATGCAGCCATGCCTACGGCTTCAAGTCACTTGATCAAACAGCTGCGAAGTCAGGAGGAAGCTCTGACGGGCTACTCGAATAATCCCTTCAGTGCGCACCAGGCACACACCACATGCAATTGTGTGTTACACACTGTGTAACAAACCAGGCCAGTCAATTCTATTTCAAAGTGGATAATCAAAGAACATCATGTGTTCTAGATAAAAACTGGACCGCAGCCAGCAACCCATAAATCCCGTTGTCCCATCCCGGAGGCAGTATGTAGCACCAGAATATGGCAATATTTTGGAATCTCTGAAATGATCTTTACCACAGAGATGACAGAGGAGATAGTGTAGCACACACATCACTGGGCTTGTGGCTACTACACTGAAACAACACCTGGTACCACAGCTGGGCTGCTGGGATGCCTGGACAGAACCAAAGATGCAGCAGGTTTGAAGGTCGTCATCTACTTGTCCTGCCTTACATTAACTCAGCCCAAATGCTGCAAAGCAGAAGTTTGCAGCCTTACAGATAGAAACCAAGGTTATGCACATAAACAAGCAGTAATCACAAGCACGGCAGAAAGCCACCGTGCAAGGGGACGCTGTTGACCTAAGCCAGCACACTGTATGCTCTCCCTCTGAGAAGAGCCTGGCAGGTAAATGAGCACCAGAATTGTTTACATTCCACAAAAGAAGCACTGACCTTCTCATGTAGAAAAAAAGCCTAGGTAGCTATCTGATCATCCCTCCATTGGTTCTGTAGTTTAAAAAATCCTTTTGCCTTTAAACAGAGTCAAATAAGTTGAAAATTGCTTTTACCAAGGCAAACGGATGAGGATCATCTGGATGCAAAGGCAGCAAGACAAGCTCACCGAGAACTGTTGTGTATGTACTGCTGCACCCAGACCTGCACCATGGTTGGGATCTTCACTCTGATACAGAGTGAGCTGGAAAGCTCAGCTCTGTTGTTACGGGACAGAAGCAAAGAAATATCGAAAGAAATTCCAAAACTAGACCAGGAGAAAAGACAACACGTAGATGAAAAGCAGGATGTTCAGAAGAGTAGACTATATTTGTAGGAACGTTTCCAACGAGAGCTGGTTAGAAGCCATGCCAGAGGATATCTCTGAGAGACGGCTCATTTTCCCTGAAAGAGGAATTTCTCACAAGTGGGTATTTATTTCTTCTGGAGAAACTGGGCCTGGCTCCAGCCTTAGGGATGCCATTTCAGGGGCTCTCATCTGGAGGCCTCGCCCCTCGCCCAGATGTCCCAAAAGCCAAGCAAAGCCAGAAGCAAGATAGGTGAGTTTAAAAGATCTGCCCTGAGACAGAGCTGGGCAGCTCCAGAACCCACAGGGACCAGCACCTGTTGAGAAGCCTGGGGGACAAACTTAGATAAAGAAGTGCCATGCTTAAATGTTTCCTACTTCTTATATTGTGGAATTCCTGACAAACATTTATTATTATTATTAGGCTTTTTTTCCTCCTTAAATTAAAAAGTTACCAAATTAGTTGAAGAATTTATTTGGAAATCCACAGCAATACTTACGGGGCACGACTTTGACTAATGCCATTTACTGTTCTCAGTTCTCACCTTAAGCCTCTAAAGCTTGTTACGTTCCTGCTCCTAAATCTCCTGCTTTCTTAAACAGAAATTTCTACCCTTCCTATTCTTTTTAACCCTCACATACTACTTTCAAAAAGCATAATCCCAAATCTCACATATTTTTGTGAACTGGGGAATAAAATAATCCATTGTTTTGCAAGTTTCACAGCTACCATGTTGTTGAGTAGAACAGAAATATCAAACACAAAGACCTCAGCTTTTTTCACTCATTAGGGGACTTGCACTCTTTACCTCCATAATCAGAGCTGCTAATCCATTTTTCCTCTCCCAAGGCAGAGAAACGTCTCAACAAACCAGAGCAAAGATGCATGAACGTTAGAAAGAATAAATACTAGTAGTTACCACAAGAATACTGTGAGCAGTTCAAAGCTAAGGAGGCTTTCGGTGTGTAATCTCTGTGTGTTTTGTTTCACGATCAGTTTCATTTTTTATAATTTGTATTTCTTTCTGTTACCAGCAGCACTGCTCTCCCATCCAAAATCTGCTGTTGTCAGGTAAAGAAGATTCAATACCAGCTTATTCCTAAATTGTGACATACCAGCTCTCTGCCTTCTAAGCTTAGCTTCTATCAAGGGTTTAAAGATGACACCAAGTATCTTGAAATTAATCAAAAAGAGCTTTCTGACACAAAACCTCTATACCCACTAACCGCATTTTTATAGTAGATTGAAAATATGTTTTAACCCCTCTGGCAACCATAAGAATAGTCTTTCAGGGAGTGATGAGAGGTTACTTGGACTCTGGCACCACCTACTGCAAAGTGAATAAAAGTGCCCGGACTACAAGGCCAATAAAAGACATATTAATCACGGAAATATGCCCTAATTTCTTCTCGCAGTGTGAATATTTCTATTTTCTCATCACCAAGAAGGCCTCAACTTACATCCTTGAAAAATATTTTCTTAGCTTCTCATTACTGTTGACATTCATCAGAGCGCAATGATATAATGTAATAGGATCTTCCCCGTCTGTAAGATAACCAGTACAAATAAACAAAAAGTTGCTTGCACTGACTTTGCAAGCAATTCTTCACCACACAGACGCTGGGGAGGAATGAGCCACTTCAGTGTAACTGCCAGGAATGTTCTTAGCTGTGCAAAATCCATTAAAACACAAATGCAAAAAAAATAAAATAATAATGCACACGAAGGCTTAGTTTAGAAAACAGTTTTCTTCTTGCCTTTCTAAACATTTCCTTCTCCCTTTCTAGGCAGAATGCGTTCTCCACGCATTAAGAAGCAAACCGTGAATGATATGAAAATGTATTTTGTGATGAACATTTAAGCTGAAAATGTTTTGAAGTGAAAACTGAACAAATGGCTGCTTTTGACCTGGTTTTTATGGTTACGGAAAAGTACCAAAGTTTAGTTTCATAAATTTGTGCCACTAGTAAAAACAGAGCATTCAAACAGAGAATAACATTTGTACTAAAAATATTTTTAACAAAATACTGAAACTGGCTCCTAAACATCTTCCAGGTGTAGGAGTTAAGGAGGAAATCAGTAATATTTTGCTCTAGCTGTATGTTTACACAGAGCCCGCTTGAAAGGGGAACAGAATTTAAACCACAATCAAAATGCGTAAGGACAAATAGAGGCTACAGCAAATTCAGAAGATGAAGACAGAGGTTAGTAAGTAAAAAATGTTGCAGAATAACGAGAATTGATCACCCGTACCTCTGAGTAATGAAATGAAGACAACGAATATTGTCTTAAGCCTGCTGGACATTCAGAAGAACAGAGCAGAGCCGTCACGCTCACGGGGTCTGCTGATTAATGCCCGGCTTTAGCGTAACATAAGATTTATTGCATTTTGCCTGAAGTGGGTAATTGAATAATCCCTCTAAAAAGCAATAATTTTTCCATGAAGTTCATAAAGTTAATACACTCCAAATCTCCAAGCAGCAGAAAAGAAACAGCTAAACGTCTACCTGTGGCAGTCACTGGACGTAATTCATAATGCACAGATGTCACTAAGTTTGTTATTAAAATGTTTCACAGGAAAGAATAAATAAATAATTTTCGAAATACTGCCTATGTACACATAGTACGATTGGTTGAATGAACAGTGATTCCTGATCTCACATCTTTTTGTATCATGGCAACTCCACTGAATCACTCCATACTATTCTCATTTTATAGGGACAAAAACTGAAACATACCTAAACCAGATGACAGGGCACACAATAATGACCGTATTCCCTAGGGCTGGATTTGTAAGTGTGCGAAGGTGTAGGTTAGACTAACAGACCAAAGACCTGTCACTTAGCTTATGCAACAAGAAACTGGGGGGAAAAAAAGCCACATTTGGACACAACGTTGCAATCATTAATTCTGGCTCAGAGGACAATAATGTCAGTTAAGAAATCTGAGCTCGTAGTGTCTTTCAAATCAACACAAAGCAAGATGCAAGATCCTCCAATCTGACATCAAATCTATCAAAACCATCAAGCTTATGTACTTAAAAAGTATCACCTGCAACTGTTAATACACCTCTAGACATTCTTTGAGGAAAGTACTCAGTAACCTGACTGCTCCTGAGATCAAATTAAAATAGAAATTGTCAATGCATAAATGATACCTGTCAACAATGTTGTGATGTGAGTCAGAGTCATCCTGTAACGAGAATCAATTACAAGGACGTGTTACTAGATAGAAGTTATTTTATGCAAACATGCAGCGGTCAGTGGTCATCAAGGTGCAGTTTTGTGCATCTGAAATCTCTGACTTCTGCACCTCTTGTGCCTGATCTGGGCTCTGCTCCAATAAGGATACTGGTATCAAATGTATTCGAATATTGCTGCCCTCTTAGCCACGCAGAACCAAAACAGTTCTGAGGGAGAGGACGTTCCCTGAAGCTTCCAAAAGACTTCAGCTAAGACTGTTAAGGATTAAGGTTTTTCTTCTAGAAGCGCCCTTGAAGATACAGCCAGATTAGAATGATAATCTGTAACCTGTCAGAATGCCAGCTCCCTGCCCCACGGAGAATGGGCACCAATGTGGAGAGGTCGGCCACACCTGAGGACGTGTCACGACAGTCATAATATTAAATCCTATAACAAAGGTGGAGAACTATTTCAAGCTTCAATTTCAACAGGAATTTTGAACTCTGAATTACCTGCATTTCCTCTAGAGGCCCCAAGTAATACTACAGCTCAGATATGCAAAATTATTAACTCCAACCCAATCATGCCCATATTGTTCCAAATATCATATCCAAC
The DNA here is from genome assembly GCA_013400335.1 of Eurystomus gularis. NCBI lineage: Eukaryota > Metazoa > Chordata > Aves > Coraciiformes > Coraciidae > Eurystomus > Eurystomus gularis. Next base: position 21,124 of record VZZY01014528.1, read on the forward strand.
TGTTTGGCTGGAAGCTTCCAAATCCATAAACATCACTATAGGACAAATTCCACCCCGGTGTCAGCGGATGCAACTTGGCAAAAGCCAGTGCAGTCACAAAAGATCTGACAAGTAAGCACTTCTCAGATGGTTGGAAGCTATACCTGACTGTATGACACACGTTATCTAAAGGTAGTTAGTGCCAATGAAAACAACATTACAGTGTTTCAATTGCAAAGTGTCTGTTAATTTATTTTGAATTAGTAGAGACAAAACCATAACAAAACCAAGTTCCACAAAAGAATGCTTAAAGTGTAATTTGGAACAACTGAATAAAACTAGAAAAGCAATAAACAGCAACAAAAGCTCAAGGAAAAAGTCAGTTCACAGGAAATCGATAGATATACTTCAGCTTTCCAAATTGCCTCCTCATCTGTGCCCTCATGCACTTCAGATATCACCACATGACCGGACAAATGGCTGGACATTGCACCACGGTCAGAAAGTCGAAGAATTCAAGATGTACTGGAGAGACAGAGAAATGAAATCCAAGGCAGAGGAACAATGTCCTTCCACTAACTCTACCGACTTAAACCAAAAAGCAATGGCTCAAGCCTCTTCCCCAGCGGCTCCGTGTAACACACGGAGAGACACCACCTCTTAAACCAGGTCGCTGTGCCTGTCACAATTTCCATAGCCCCTCTGTGTCACACTGTCTGAAAACACTTTCTGGACCTCACGTAGACTCAGCTTCTCAGTGAACGTAAACTGCTAAGTCCTGGAGGAGAGTCAATGGCTCCACGCTTAGCCACAACAGATCAGAACTTGGACTCTAGTTTTTCACATAGCTTTTCAATCTTTGTTTTTCACCTGGCCTTGACAACAAGATGGCCTTTTTGCTGGGGCGTGCAACTTACACTTCCAGTATTACCCTCAGTGGATTACTGAGTCAAGAAATCTGTGATTCCTTGTTCATTAATGAAATGATTCTCAGGCTGGACTGCAGTGATACAATACATTTCAGACATTCTTCTTCTCTGAATTAATGCACATGGGATGACTAATGTAGTACTTTTGACATAAGAGATCTTTTCTGATTGCACACTTCATGTAACATAGCTTCACTAGGAACACCAATGGAAACATTAGAATCCTCTATTCATACTTTTAACTTTCACTTTGAACCATCTGGTAATCTTAAGCAGGTATGAAGTAAATTACAGGCCTCTAAAAAATTTTCAGGACACTGTGTAACTCCTTAAACTAGATAAAAACCACATTTTAAAAATATGATACAGACTCTTAAAGTGTGTCTATTCAAACGTAGACACTTGCAAACAATGTTATCGCAACACATACAGTAAGATAATGGAAGGAGAAGGGCGCATTTTTGGTACTGATGTGTACTTCGACAGAAAGAATTATACTTCCACCCTACAATGAGTTTTAGTAGGATACTACCTTGGGAATTGTGTGTGAAGGAAGAGGCCAGATGGGACATACTGGCCCAGTACCTCTTATGGAGTAAAGGTTTTGGGGTTTGCTCTTGTTAGATTAATGGCATGAGAATGGCCACGAGAAACATGGGAGCTATTGGTTGAAAAGTTACTCAATCCTGAAAGCAAGCAACCAGTGTGGACTGCCAGTGCAGCAGTCCTTAGTGTAAGACGCTGCTTTCTTTTGTAATTTTATTGGTTTAAGTGTTTAGAGTTCTCACCCATCTTGGTTTGAAACACGATAAACACTGATTTGCATTTCCATTAAAAGTCTGCTGTATTTTCTAACTCAGTGGAAGAACTGCTTGGATAAAGTATTCTGCCATACTCTTCAGCGCTGGCAGCTGAATGATCCATGGTTGTGATGCCAAATTTGCATTCTTCATTAAGCAACCAAAACGCATTCTTTGGTGTCACATTTAGGAGTCTGTGGTAACACAGTAACTCATGTAGCAAGTTCTGCTCCAGATAACATGGCAGATACTAACAGGAAAAAATAGAGAGGGGAAGTCCATGCCCTGTAAGCAGAGTACAGTGGGGCCCAGGGGGGACCATCCAATAAAAGAAGATGGAAGTTTGGAATGGCTCAAATATTTGGAGGGGAGAGGAGGGGGACTAAAAACTGGGAGTAATGTGAGATAGCAAATCTTGCCAAAATATTTATGTCTCTGACCTAGGCAGGTTAGATCTTCAGATGAGAATCTGTTTGCAACCAGGGGCAGCTAATAAAAGGTAAAATTTATGGCTTTCTCATCGTAAATGCTGCCCCAGATGTTCAACCACAAAGCACATAGGTTCACCACCTAACCAAATGCAAGGAAGAAGATCAATAAAACAACATCAGGATATCCTTTTACCAGCAAAGGCAGAATATTTGACTAAAGAGCAAACAGTATACGATATCTCAAGTGACTCCTTAAAACTCTTGCCATAAAATTATTGAGGATGTTAATATGAGAATTGCAATATAAAGACCATAGACCATATTTTTTATTCTTTTCCTTTACAAGGGGAGAAACAGAGCAGGTCTTGAAACCTGGACAGGAATGATACTGTCCCCAGTAGGTTATGAAAAGTTCATCTAATGAGATAAACCCCCTAAAACATGAAACATAGAATCCCACTGTCCTTTTATTTGATTGGATGTAATTTCACATGGACTTTGATCTATACTCTAGGAATAATCCATTTTCTGAATTTCTGCACAAAGAATAACATTGGAATTACTGTGCCTGTGACCCCAGAACTCCATTGCAATCCTTCACCCATCAGCTGGTTGCGAGGCAGGCAGTGCTGTATTATGTATAAACCTGATTAATCACCGTGCACCCTTCGCATTCTGCAGCCAAGAGCATCCAGAGCTGTAACTGTTGAAATGTAAGATTTCCCTTGCTGTTCGCTGAGTAAGTCCAAAAAAGCCTCGGTCTTAGCTCAAACTGCCTGTTGCCAATAAGATCTCTGCTATTATTAATAAAACTTTAGGGCTAGATGCATTATTATGTTAATCCTTATGATAAAACAGCAATAAACTTGCAACCAGTAAAGGTGAATGGCCCCTGTAAGCGATGGAAAACTGGAATAGATTTGTGAATGTTTATATGGAGCAAATATTTCACAGCTTTTAGTACCTGCCAGCAGATACTTCTCTGTCTTTTTCAGTGTTGAGGCTTAGGATCTCTTCCTTACATTTTACACAACATTCAGCCTTCCCTCCTGTTGCTCATTATACACATTAGAGAATTATTTGCTATTTAATTTTCAGAGATCATTGAGGATATACAGATTGAGTGTATCTTGCCTCTAGTAGATTTGTGAGGACACTGTACGTCTGCTTCTCCTAAATTGTCTTAGTGTCTTCAGCTGACAATGCAATAAGAACGAAAGATGACTTATTCCATGTGAGAGACCTTAAGAGTGCATCTGTGGGGTAAACAGCTTGGGAAGCACAAAAATGTTGCAATTTTTGGTTCTGCTTTGCAAAGGAGTCAAAGAAGTACTTGCCATTTGCTGAAAGACTAGAAATAAGCAGACTGAAAAGAATTAGAAGAGACATCTAAAATTTCTTGAAGCCAAGTCAGAAGACCAAATGATTTAGAAAGTTGAACAAGCTGAAAAGTACAAGGAGGAACAGATTATTTACATAACTTTGGTTTCTTGGTTTGACTTTCTCATGAACAGTGCATAATTAGCGACTCTAATCAGTAATTTGCGTATCGGCTACTTTTCCCCATCCCTACCCGATGGTGTGGTGTGACAAGGCTCAGGTTTTGAGCACTAGCCCGGTGTTTCTGGTTAGCCAGGGCTTGATTTCAGGAATTGAACTTTTAAGGTCTACAGGTACCCAGATGCAAGACGTGTTCATGTAGCTTTTGGATTTTAAGAATTAATTACGCACTCTCTTTGTAGGCGTACATAGCTGATGGGTATTACTTCTATAAAGAACTGCACTGGAGCAAGGGAAATTTGGAAAGTGTAAAATATTCCATATTCTTTTAGACCATCTTTGCATCTAATGCCAGCTGCAGTTTTCTAGCTCCTTCTCACTTTGTAGCTACTTCTTGTCTTTTAATCACCTATGCCCCAGTATAGAAAGGGTTGTTACAGTTTCCCACTTATGTGTTGATGATTTTCATTTTATTCATTGTCATTGTATAATTTTTCATGGTAAGAAAAAAAAATCACATCATTGTTTGAAATAATTATATTCTGCAGCATTCTGCATAACCACCTGATGGCATCTACTCAGGTGCCTCTTCTCTTACTGGAACAAGGAGATTCAAGGTGAAATTTATTTTTCTGTGACACTATGGTGAGATTTGTGAAGTCTGTCATTCCTCGTGCTACTTCGTCTTCATCAAGTGTAACAGCCTGACGTGCATTATGTGCTCCTGACTGGCGACCAGTTCTGTTTCCACACATGAGACTGATCTGCTGTGGGACTGGGGGTAGGACACTTTTTGTTTCCTCTCATACCTAGTGCTTAACACAAATACAGTGCTTAACATAAACGGATTTCAGCTGGAACCTCAGCATTCTGCAGCAATAAAATAGCAGCAACACTGCACATCACATTGCTCGACTGGTGAAAATAACCGCTAATCTGGAACTTGGCCCATTAGTTCTCCACAGTCAGCACCTGCATCTTCTTCCATCGCTCTTCTTCACTTTGCCAATACTTCCTTTTACCCTATTTCTTCTTTTCCCGCTATTTCTGCTGGTGTCAGAGGTAGATACGTTGCCAAAAGCTAAATTTTCCCCGGTAAAATAGGTTTTCTGAGATTTTTGTGGCAGATCTTTGCTTCTGGAATAAAATTATTTTATTACCGTTATCCCTTTACAAAAGGCAGGAGGGGGCAAAGAGGATTTAAAAACAGCTGAAGCCTACAAAGAAGCTGAGAAAAGCCTACCTTGTGTTAAGGGTCATGTAGTAGGAACCCAGTAGTCACCACACTGGATTTCCTCATAAAACGCTTTTTTCATTTAGTTAGTTTCAGCCTCTCCTTTAACCACCAGTGCTGTGCCTGCCTCCAATAGCCCGTGTTCCTGGATCAAAACTTACTTTCCTTCAATATTGCTCTTTATTATGTCATTTGTAACAACAGAGCTGTTAGACTAATGTAAATTTAGTCCAAATGTCACTTCCTTTCACATTCCATTTTTGCTGAAATGAAGTAGATGAGAAAAAGAAACAAACTTCAACGGGAATAATCTTGTGCAGGTGGAGGAAACCCAGATGCATTTAGTAGAGCAGCTCTTTGTCAGTCAAAGGAATCCAAAGGACAGATGTGTTGTTTGCTAATCATTCAGAAAGCCCTTGTGATTAGGAACTCCTGGATCTCCAAAAAGGCCAGCCAACTAAAAAACATACGCTGTGCTCCAGCACTCCTAGTACTCCGTTTGGGAGAATAAGAGGATTCCTTGGCCAGAAGAAAGAATATAAATAGGGTTATTATACTTAAAAAACAGAGTGCATGCCCTGGAGGATGCAGAGATTTCAGTTCTATAAATCAGCTAAGGAGATCTGGCAAAGTTCATTGTCCAACTGGCTTACAAGTTTAACAAGATGACTCGTGTGGACATTTCTTTAAGAGGCTTAAGGAAAAACAGAGGTAGATTCAAGCCAACGAATTAAAACGCTATGAAAGGCAAGTGAAAACCATCAGTAAAGACCTTGAAAGCAACACACTGTAACCCCCAGAGAGGATCCCCCAACTGTACAGAGCATAAGGGTGGAGGAGAAGCAGAGAGTGTCCAATGAGAGCTAACATAAATAAAAGCATAAAGTCATGTGGAATATAGCCTGTACTGAGGTTCTGAACATGTCTCCATTTTATATAATTCATGTGAGACTCCAGGATTTGTAACTCCTGTTGCATTAATCAACATAACAAAACCCATTTTTATTATTAATAATTATTTACATTATGCAGGACATGGCCCAAAATCAGGGACTCCAGTTGCTAAACAAACATGAAGTACACCGCTGCTGCCCCCAAACACACACAAACAGATAATGCTAAAAAAAGTTCACGATATGATCAACTATTTCACCACAAGCTACAGAACGGATTCAAGTTTTCGTCTCATGCTTTGCAAGCCGGAGATGAGGTTTTGATCCAGGGGAAATTTGGATTTCACACTTAATGTTTGCCCTGAACAAATAAGCCACTTGCCCACAGTCAGGTCTGATGGGCAAGGGCCTCTTCAGATAACATCATGAATAAACCCCAAACGAACAGAAATATTTTTCCATTTTCTTACTCATATTCTGCCCACTTGAGTTTTTATCTAACAAATAATTTAAGTGCAGATGAAATTTTAAGGAAGGAAGGAAAAATTAGGTGTCTATCAAGAATTATAGAAGAATGCAAAAATTTTTGATCACTGCACTAATTTCTTGCTAATTCATTTCAACATTTAGGTCCTTATCATTTCAGGCATAGCCCACACTAATAGTACATGTTTAAGAAAGAAATTCATGTCAGATAAGTATCATCTGCCAATAATATCCTTTTTAAATATTCTTTAGCATGCAAAGAAATATTCGATTTCCCTGAATTCATTGTTATGTTCTTACTACCAACTGTGGTAGAGGCCAAGTAGTAACAGAGACAAGCCAGCACAACAGTAAAATATGTATATAAACCAGCATTTGGTTATTAATGTGGGTTTGGAGGAGCAGTGCTGCCAGCTGTCACAAAACGCATAAGCAGTTCATAAGCTATAAAAGTTCCTTAGACAGCTGCAAAACCATAAGGAACCAACTTTTCTTCCTCAAAAGCTTTCATGAAACATGCTATTTACTTCCAAAATGGAGAGCTATTTCAGCAACCATATACCAAAACTAATAGAAAAATTTAGTTTTTCCTCTGTAAATTAAATGGTTTTGGAGAGTAGCCCAGGCAGTTAATCTGGGCATCTTGTCCTAAAAGGAAGCAACTGGTATAAGATACATAGGCCTAGTGTAAATTAAATACATCAGTTTACTTCAGCAGTTTTATTTGTGAAATTAAACTAGGTCAGCTGGCTTCAAATAAATGTCTGGTTCTGAGCCCCTTCAGAACTCGTCATTCTTTCTAAACCGAAGATAAACTCAAAGTGAGCAAAGTTCAAGGATCAAAAAAAAAAAGAGACCACATAGTCAATTCTATATATAATGTGAGCTGAAACGCTCGCTTCCCTGAATCATGCTGCTGTGCTTGTTTAGCATCACAGTTTTAAAAGCTGCTTGGAGAAGCTCAGTTTTATGGTGTCTTATTTTAAATGCCTTAAGAAAAACAATTTTCAGAATTGCTGTGCATTTCTGCTCCAAAAATGAAGACTTTTAAAAAGAGTTTTGGGTTTCCAATCAGATAAAATCCAATTTAAAATGCTCATTATTGCTCACCAGGTCAGGGCTGAAGGAAAAGCTACTTTCCAGAAGCCCTCCAGCTTCCTGTCTTCTCAAAACTGTATTGAAGCAACTGAAGGCCCCTAACAGTCATGGCATGAAAAAAATAGCAAACACAGGAAGATCATAGAAATACTCAGACTATGTAACAGAACTGTTTAGAGTTGGTAGTTTTCCTTTTGGAGAGCTTGTGCAAACATTCTGTTTGATTTTATATCTGTGGGAGTTTGCAACCCCCACATCTGATTTTCAAAAACGAACTCGCACAAGCCCTTACTCTCATAATAAATATTCCTAGCTACATCTCACCTAAATTTTCCACGGTGCTGAGTTTAATAAAAGCTAGATTTAGCACCATTATTTGGACAAGACTTGTTAAAAGTCTTGATAAAGAACTTTTATCTGCACTAACAAAGGCAGAGAATTTGTTGTCTTATGATACTTCACATGACAGTAGTAGTAAAAAAAGAGAACTTTAAGATTAGTTTAGCGATTCCAGCATATAAACCCATCCTCTTGCAAAGGATTAAAAAACACTGTTCACACCAACGCTTTCTACGTGTAGCATCAAATGGAATTGTTACGGTAAAATCCACCACAGTGTTCAAAAATGTTTTGTTGCCATTAACAGTTTCTGGACAATATGCATCAAAACAAATTTATCTGTAGTGTCTCCTCATTGGTACAGTGCCACATTTGTCAGGTTTCTTATAGCAGTAGATATTCTTCAAATCCTTGAATGAAACCGAAGTGCTTCAAAGGTGCTAACGTTCCATTTTCAAGTAATTATAACTGTACTGAAGCTTAGAGTTTAGCATTTTTAGTTGTAAAAAACATTCTATCACACCTGTGATTCAACTAAAGTAATCAATTATAAAAGTAATGTGACAACTATGAGTAGCTTGCTCCTTCAAAATTATCCTTAGTATGGTGCAGTGCAGGAAAAAAAAAGATTTAAAAAGTTTTCTAGTATTACTGTGACATGGAACTGTCCTGTCCCTTTGTCACAAGTGCTTTAGAAGAGCTTATTTATAGCGGTATGTATGTCACAGAAAACAGCATTTCATACCAAGTATCAATGCTGAACGACTCGGTTTACTCATGTTTGAGCAATGTGCTCCCTCTGAAGCTATAGCTTCTTGGTTTTCGGCATTCTAAGTATGGTAGAAAACGCTGTATTGAGTTGCTTTCACCAGAGACTTTGATAATGGAGCTCTGTCACGCTTCCTTGCTGAAGTTTGCATTGCCTTAGGCTGATGTGGAAGGCCATCTGGAAATTACAACTGATTAATTAGCTGCGAGCCTATGATGTGAAGAGGGCAGATGGAAGAACACATCGCTCCCTGCTCTGCAAAAGCTACCAGTCCAATACCCGACCCACATCAAGGTCCCAGTTTCTTTCTGGTAGGATTTAGAAAACTTCAGATAAGCCTGCCACAGTAATTGTCTTTCCTCAGCTGCTTTCTTCTCCCAGCTGTCTTCACTGGAGACACCAATGCTGACAAAGATGATGTCTACAACCGTGCAGGAAGGGAACTGACAACAGAGTGCTTGCTGCAGAAGTCCTGCCTTGCGACCCACAGGGCTTAGGCAAAACCAGCTTGGTTTTACAGTTCACTCCCAGAAGTACTCCCAATTGGAAAAACGGTGATATTATAAACCTAAGCACTGTCTAATAGAAAAAATGCATTTGGGAATCCTCCTGGCCCCTGTACACACACACCAGGTTCACTTGCACATGCCACACGTACACTCATATTTACAGTTCGTGATTTTTCTGGCCAGAGATATGAAAGTCCTTCACCAGTCTCCTGGTATTGTAAGTATTGTGAGTACTAAGCAGCAGTTTTAGACTGACAAGGAAGGGAAAAGTCTTCAGCTTTATCTCCCCACTGAGCCTCCTACTTGCCCTCTCTCTATACACTCTAAGCGGGAAGGACATGATGAAATTAATATCAAGTTATCCTTCCATATTTCTGAGAACCAAGACTTCCTCTCCAGTGCTTTGGATTGCTATCCTTGTGGTCAGCTTCAGTTCACAAAGTCAAGAGAGTTAGCTGATCCCTTTGGCCTAACAACTGTGTGAGTAATGTTAACAAAAATAATATCAGAAAGATTGGTGATTAAAAAAAAAAGAAATCACTCTATTTTTCACTCACTGGTTTAGGAAGTAAGGAGGTCTGAAGGCTAATAAAACATGTGATAGAAAAGGTAAAGAGATTATTGCTCTTGACAAGGTAATTACATTTTGGAGCTCCAGTCATGGACATTATGTACGGTCTTAGGCAATCACAGAAGAATATCTGATACAAGCACTACAACAGAGTAAGGAGATGGAAATTGATTCCACTTAGAATTATAGCCATGTATGAATCACAACTGATCAAGCAGTTCATTTCTTGCTGGATGTAATACAATGTTGTCATAGATATCCTAATGAAGGAAGTGGAAGTTTGCTCACAAAGCACATTTATGCAAAAAGAGAACTGCTTTGTCATTCTCTCCTTAGAGTTTTGTCAATTACTTTTACTTCAAAATTAAGACAGATAAGCAGAGAGGCATCGTCTTTGATAAACAGCTTTATCTGGATAAACAGTATCATAGCACACCAGCTTAAATTTAAGTCTCAATTCTTTCAAATTTATTGCTGATGAAATATTTAAGCATGAGCATCCCCGAAGACTGCACCTTCACAGGTTTTCCAAGAAAACCAGTCATAACTTCATGATTTAATATTAACTTAAGATCAACAGAAGAAGATGGCTGGTAAAAGGATTATAAGCACATTTACAATTAATGTGGAGAGAGAATTTAAGATAGAAGCTCTTCAATAAACATGTTTACAAATATTGCATTGAACTTGGACTAAAATATTTTGGTCCAGATTAAAATATAAGGCTATTTGCTCATCAAATCCTGGATCTCTCTTTAAATTACCGAAGAGCCTATGTTTTGAAATGCTAAACTCCTAGCTAGAGACAGAAAAAAAAGCTGCCTGATATCAGCTCCAAAAAAATCCCTCCTTCCACCCTGAAATCTGAAAACAGAGTCAACCTCTGCCTGTTTTACTCTATCATAAGTAGTGACACCAGTCTTGCCATTTTCAACTTGTTGAACCCCACTGATTAGTTATTTTAAACTAAAATGTACATATTTCAGGAGCAGCCCCAAGGAAAGGAAAAGCAGTATATCTAGTTTGCAAAACCTTTCCAGTTCCTTATTATTTTCCATGTACATAAGTCTGAAGATCTTTACTTTTTTTTTCCCCAGTATGGTAAATGACATATGGACTCAAGTTTGAGTCCACACGTTAAAGCACTTCAGCTCTTTGCTTGTCCCTAACGCGGCGAGAAGTTCGAGGCTCCTGATAGTAGCTAACAGTAATATACATGTATGCAAAATCTTGTCTACCTTTCCCTACTATTCTTTCCTCTTCTTCCTCCTCTAAACCATTTCAGTGCCCATGTCTCGACATATTGAACTCCACAGGTTAAGCTGCTTTTGATTTGCGAGGAGAGTTACAATAGTTAATTACAGAGCGCCGTCTTCTGTGACTCAAACATTTTGCATTTATAGGCTCTTGATATAGTCCAGAGCAAGAGGCTAACCCATATTTAATTTGTCCAACACGTTTCTGGTTAAAGTTCCATCAAATGGGTGACTGGAATCCCTCCGATTCAGCTGGAAAAGTCACTTTGAAGGAGGCGTTTATTAGCAACATTTGCCTCAGTCACAGCAGGAGGCCCTGAGGGCCTGGGGAAAATCAGTGGTTGCTTATAATAGTCAAAACTGGCTATTCCCCACAGGCTAAAGTGTCAATAATAGGTTAGATGATATTATTTGGAATTGATTTTACAGCGGGAATAAAGTGGAAGAAAATGAGGCCGTTTCTTTAGGCAGCAAAGGTCTGTGCTTCGCAACGCCCTCCAGGCTGACCCCGCCGGGCCGGCCGGGCAGCCCGGGGAGCTTGCGGCAGGGCTGGCCTCCCACCAGCCCGCCCAGCTGCTCCACGCAGAGCACCCAGCACCATTAAACCAACAGCCTCTAGCTCGTTCCTCCAGCGTGAGGAGAAAAAGGCGCAAAACCCAGATGCCTTTGCTTTCTTCTGTCTCTGTTTGCTGGAGCGATTTTGGTTGAGTCTTTAATCCTCTCTGCGGCCCAACACTCACACGGAAATTTAACGTGCATGTGGTTTGACTGAAAAAGTCCCAAGGCAGAACATCATTAGCCCACAGTCTTTCCAAGTGATACATTCAGTAGTTAGTTCTGAGGGGTTTCTACATAAAATGAGAAACACTTTCAGCAGTATTGGGAAGGCATGTGTTGGGCAGCCTGTAACTCTGAACATTTCTCTTTTCTTGCTAAGGGACAGCCTGCACCACCTCTACAGAAACAGTCACAAACTCCTTTAGCAGGAGTTTCATTTTGAGGACAAGAGATTCTGCAGTATTCTACCTTATGGTACCGATGAAGCCTTTTACAGTGTTTTACTCTCTACTGTCCTGAATGTGGAGTCACCTTAGAAAGACAGTCCTGCCACATCAGACAACTACTACTGTAAATGTGATAAAATTACTCTTTGCATAACACAATCTGTGGAATAAGAACAACCTTCTTGAATAGCTGCATGAAACAAAACTGTGGATACATTCTCTCCCTTTAGTGTCCCAGCCAGGCGTGGTAACCAAAAGTTCCTCTTGTTCAAGCCAACAATTATTATCCTTTCCTGGTTATTTCATTGTCCCTAGAAAATTTAATGGATACTGCTCTCAAAAGCATTAGTGTTCAAATGTTTCATGGAACTTAAGCTCCTCAATGACAAACACCCCTAAAATTTAGCCTAAGCTTAAGTATTGAAATGCTATAGGCACTTAGGAGCTGAAGTCTCAGCAAAACCCTGACACTCACAACTCCTTTCTGGAAACCGACTAGCTCATAAATAGCTGAACAGTTTGTCCAAGAACAAAGCTACATTTGTGTCCTGTTGTAATCTGGTACAAATCCACTAGTCCAATTGCACCTATTCCCAGCAGGATCAGGTCTAAGTTTCACCAACCTTATGTAAAACCTTGAATATATAAAACTTATTTTCAATTCTGTCTTTTTCTTTCTTTTGAGGTATGTATGTGGATTCTCTTTTTTCAATTTTATTTTATTTTCTATCTTTATTCCCTTTTCTCTGGCTCTTTTACACTCTCCTTTTACATTCTTCTCTGTTGTCAGCACTTCTTTGTTGCTCCTTTTTCATAAGACTTCAAAAACTATTTTTAAGCATGTCAGAATCAGGAAAGTCAGACTGAATCTCATAATGAATACAGTATTTTGAAAGACACCAGACTGTATCTAGAAAAGATTGTGGGTGAATTAAAAAACAAAACCAAACCAAAAAACCCAAAGTTTACTGGTTTACCAGCCTCAAAATGTTCTGTCTGCACCAAAATGCATTAGCCACAAAAATTTCTTTTAAACCTGTCAATGCATTGCCTTTTTCTCCAGGGAATGAGACCTTTGCATACAGGAGGTGTTTAAATAGATGTTAACAGAACATGATGGTTACTGATAGGGGCCTGTGAGCAGCACATCCCAGTGCAATGTTCTTGATGTTTGATAGCCCTGCATCAGCCTATCACCCAGGTCTGTCCCGAGCTGTCACACAGGAGGGGGCTGGATCCAACCAAGAGTGGAGGAAGAACTGAGAACTCTTTTCATGCATATTTGAAAGTCCCAGGGGTAAGAACGCTAATACAAACCCTTTGTCATCCAGCACTGTTTCACCAAAGACCTTGGTTCGGTCTTTCTTCTTGTACCACGCTTGCATAAGGAAAAAAGGTGTCCTGTACTTCAACTGCAGTTGCAAACCAGTTGTCAAATCTTTGTGGCAAATCTATTCTTATTCAGTAGGAGGATTAAATCTCAGTTTCTTAGTCTGCTGATACCTTAGGTACATCTTATATTCACCCTCATTGTCTTCTCCAAACTGTCATCAGACTAGGAACCTCAGAGCTGGGAGGACCTTGGTTAAATTTCCTCACTCCCAGGGTCAGGCAGAAGTTGTTACTGGTTATCTCCTTCAGCACAAATCCAAACAGCCCCAACTTTTCATTATGTAAAAATCAGTGTCTTAAAGTGGCTCGAAAACTTCTTTTAGATAATGCCAACACTCAGGCTCATCCTTTCCAGTTTTCCTATTTGATTTCATCTCTCTGATTTTATTTTATTTTTTTTTAAATAGGAGCAGGTAGCAGTGCTGGGTTCTGGTATTAATTACGCACGGAAACAGAAAACTTGAAGTAAACCTGGTAGCATTTTAAGAATCCAGCTATTGTGGATTCATCTGGAATTCATTGGGCTACCCCTGGCTGTAATAAATTCATGCTGTATTAGTAGTAACATCACATGTACACTAATAGATGTTCTACTGAGATCAGTATTATTTAATTGACTCAAAGGATTAGTTTAAGATCAATTTTCTTTTAACTGCATTTTTAACATAGCTTTCTACAGAAGCACAGCTTCCCACAAGACAAAGAGATGACATCAGAAGAAAAACATACATAAGAAAATAGACAAAATCTGACATTTTTGTCTCCTTAGGAAAGATATGAAAAGCATTAGAATGGGATAGCCTAAGCCCATGTAAACAAATACACGGTGTTTATTTACAAAATAACTTTCTCTGTGGGAAACAAAACATTCAGCACTACAAAAGCAAACATATGCAGATTCAGGAGACTTATTAAGATGCATTTAAGTAAAACTGACGTATCTTAAACTGAACAAAAATGATGCAAACAATCTCTTTGTAAAGCAGTACTGAGCAGCACCATCTGCACTTTTTTTGCTTTGCAATTTAGGTCCTGTTCGCCACAAAGCTTACATTTCCTTCCTGAGTTAGCTGGCTGAGGTGAACAGGCTGGTCAGACATCAAGGCTCAGATCCATTTGATACAATCAACCAGCACTTCCAAGACTGATAGAAATAAACAGCTCTGCCTGAGCCTACTGGTTCAGCATCACTGAATAAAGTACAAAAAGTAAAGAACTGGTAAGCTCCCTGCTTCTCATGTTTTGATGCCAACCTCAGTCATGTCATGAGTCAAAGCTATGCCGAAGGAACAGTGAAATGCAGCCACAGGCAAGGAAAAAAAAAAGTGTCTAAAAAAAGGCCTTGTCTCCTGACCGGCCAACCAACTGAATGTAAGGGTACACGATTAAAAGCATATGACTGAGAATTTTGTTGAAAAAAGTTAATCTTGCAATTTCAACTCATATTTCTACCTACTCTCCTCCTCTTGAGATCCTGAAGGGGAAAAAAAAAAAAAGCATCTCTGTTTTCCCTGTACTTTGAAGACAGTCTGGCTTTCTTCATTTTTTCTTTAAAGAAAGAAATCACTACAGGGAAGTGGAATAAAAGAGATAAATAGGAAATATCTGGTTTGGACAATTCTAGTCTTCCCAGATAGTATATTCCACCTATGGACAACGAGCCTTAGAAATCATCAACATTCCGTATGTCAAACAGCTGCACTTCATTATCCTTTTATTTCAGATTACCTTCCTCCCTGATTCTATCAATCAATAGCAGAAAGCTCTTACAAGTTTTGGGCTATGATCATAAAATAACTAGTCTGAAGACCTAAATGAGACTTTAGAAGAGCTGCGTTCTTAGGAAGCAAGATTTACACATTCATTTATCATGGGTGTTTTCATCTGTCTGAGCCATCCCTCTCAACTTTAAAGTCCTGCCAGCCCCCTTCAAACAGATTCATCAGGACAGTAGAGGTCTCAGATGATCTTCCATTGCTACAGTTTTCAGGAATGGGGAGAAAACTCACTAATGCCCATGGGGGAAAGGAAGGACGTGTCTCAGTCCTTAGTAGCCATCAGATAATTCATACAGGAGGGTATTATGGACGTCCTAAGTGCAGAAGAAGGTTGAAGGAGGTCGCAGCTTAGCAGACCTCAGAGAATCCATTTCCAAGCCATTCTCTTTGTCCTGTAGATTTTCCAGGATCTTTTCCGTTTCACATCTCATTTCTTTTCTCTGTTCAGATTATCTGGCAATGCTTCCAAGGATGCAGTTCTCACTACTTCAGTATCTCTTTCACAGTGACTTCAATTTTACTAATCAGAAGGCATAGCAACATACAGCAATGTAAAACTTCCCACTGTGCAAACTCAACAACAGCTTTTGTTCCTGTAAGTCACCTACACCTTGCTCTAAAGTTACATTTGCGTGAACCCTTTAATCGGCTCCCAGTCCTCCACTCCCCAAACGTATTCAGGCAATCTGTGCCTACAGAAAAAAACAAACAAACAAACCCCACAAAACAAAGAACTGAAAGAGAAATGGACAGAAATGGGACAATGAGGAGGAAACAAGCACAGATAGTAAGGAAGAGAGGCAAATGTGAACCCAGGCTTGTCTCTGTCCTCCTCAGAGACAATACAGCAGAAAACCTTTTTTGCTGTTGTTTCCAAAATGAGCTATCTAATGGAGGTAATACTTTGTACTAATCTGTTTCACTTGTACTTTCTTCAAACAGCAAGGCATTTGGCATCTCTTTATGTGTCCTGCACTCCTCGGTGCTTGTCTCAGTAAGTATTCCTCCTGATGTGGACCCAACTGTACTCCAGACTTCAGTGCACCACCAAAAAGTTCCACTCCCTCGGTGGCACCGTTATGAAAACACTCGCATTTAAAGGAAGTATCGCAGCAACAAATGGTGTGGCTTTACACTAATGGTCTACTACACACTGCTGCAAGCAGCAATCTGCAAAAAAGCTCAACGGGGAGGTCTGCCAAGTGTCCCCTGGGATAGCCTTTGTGTACAGAGGGGTACTTTGGAAGCTAATTGGAGACAATCTGGTTTTTATCTTCAGTTTAAAAGAGCCAATTAGAGTAAATGGGGATTCAAATCGCTCTCATTCAGATTTGTTTGATATAGTTGCTATTATAATTCAGTTTTTCATCGCAAAACAGCAAAATGGACGTTAAAAAAAGACTGAACAGTGAAAGAATCCCAACTTGCTGGAATTCAATTTTCTTACAGCAAACTTATCCCTCGTGTAAGAGTTGTGAAGGCTCTGGGGATTAATTAAACAGCCTGAGAAAGATATATTGAACATATGGACACAACAGAACCGCAGAACTTAGTAACACTTAACAAACAAACCATTCACACAGGGAAAGGAGCCCTTTGTGGAGCATGCTGCTCCACAGCATGTGTGGAAAAAGACCCTTGTTACACAGTGCCTTCCTCACGCACACCCAGCAGCGAGGGAACAGCAAGTCTCCCTCTGAAGACAAATGCACTCAGGAGATCAACTGAACAAATGAACTACGTGGGGCAGAAGTTCTGTAGCAGCCACCAACCAAACGATACAGAGTTTTCCCAATACTACAGCACTCTGACCACTGGGAAGAGCCACGCTGAGCAGCAGAGAGCGGTGAAGAGATCCCTGAACCAAGCCTAACACTAACCTCTGAACCTCAGCTGCAGCTGGATCCAGAACAGATCCAAGTCTATTTTAGGACAGGTATCTGCTTTTGTTTGTAAACCAGCTACTGGCACGCAAGGGGAAGAGGCTGTGCATGCTGGCAGAGCTGGGGTGGGGCTAGGAATAAGACTTGAGTAACACTGGCAGGAAGTGGGACTTTGTGGAACCAGGTTCCAATGCTTGTAGAAAAGAGGAGACACAATATTAAAGAGACTCAGTTGATTTACTAGGGTTCTGAGGCTTCCTCCTTAAAGAAAAACCTGTTTGGTAAAGCTCTTTATCCAGAGCTTTGCTGTAACATCTTCATGGATGATGGGGCAGGGTGCACCCTCAACAAGTTTGCTGGTGGTACAAAACCAAGAGGAGTGGCTGATGCACCAGAGGGCCATGCTGCCATCCAGAGAGACCTCGACAGGCTGGAGAAATGGGCTTACAGGAACCTCACCAAGTTCAAGAAGGGGATGTGCAAAGTCCTGCACTTGTGGAAGAATAAAACAACCCCCATGCACCAGGAGATGCCGGGGGAAAGCTAGCTAGAAAGCAGCCTTGCAGAAAAGGATCTGGACACCAGGCTAAACATGTCCCAGCAATATGCCCTTGCCACAAAGAAGGCCTGCACTAGCAGGAGTGTTGCAGCAAGCTGAGGCCTCTACTTGGCACTGAGGAGGTCACATCTGGAGTACTGTGTCCAGTTCTCAGCTCCCCAATACAAAAGATATGTATCTACTGGAGAGAGTCCAGTGAAGCACCACTAAAATTAAGGGGCTGGAGCATCTCTCCTATGAGGAAAGGCTGAGTGAGCTGGGACTGTTCAGCCTGGAGAAGATCTCCATCCTTGGAGATATTCAAAAGCCACCTGGACAAGGTTCTGAGGAATCTGCTCTAGCTGACCCTGCTTGAGCACGGCCGTTGGACAAGATGATCTGCAGAGCTGCCTTCCAACCTCAGCCATTCTCTGATTCTGTAGCTCCTTCAAAATGCTGGAAATGCTGTGTTATGAATAAATACACACTGAATTACAGGTGTTACCTTTTCATTTCTATTACCTGAAAAAAGAATCACAGGAAAAGGAAACCAAATCCACCAGAGCAAGTATATATATTCATATATATATATATATGTATTTATGTATATAAACTGTGCCTGAGATAGGATAACACAAAAGCATATAATATAGTAAATACACATGAGGAATATTTGCAACTTGACTTACTTGTGACTATTTCACTGCCACACACCACGTAAATGTACACCTTTCCTGGATCCTTATGTTATTCACAAACTTTGTTTTTCATTTTCCTCAGATATAGACAGCTTCAGATGATTTATAAAATCTGCCAGCAAGTCGTTGCCAATTTTAGTATATATGTGATTTAGACCTAGTTTTAGTTTAATTGATGTTTTCCTTATTTAAAACACAAAAACTGGCCACTGAGGAAAAAAGACCCCTCAGTTTTAACAGGATCATGGAACTATTAGCAACAGCAGTCCATAAATCACTAAAAAATGATTTGTAGATTCCCAGAGAATAAAAAGTCGGTGTGTCAAGTAGAATGGAGGTTTGATGGGGAAGGAACATGTTTTTCTGGGAACAATTATTTTGCTTCACAACAATGAGTCTGGTTATAAAGGGCAGTCCTATTCTAACACAGGCATGGTTTCTAATGTTCCACGTGACAATACAGTAAACCAAATACAAGAAAATTCATTCTCAAGCATATAAATAAGTAACAGCACCGTTACCAAATACAGTAACATACCAGCTCCATAAATAATGCTATTAATGATATTGATCGTTTCACACTACAAATATCAAGAGGAAATAAGGGAGATGTGGAGGTCTAATGCCACACTCCCAGGCCATGTCCTTCTCCTCCACTCAAAGACAATGAGAATAGGGCTGAAACCAGAAAAAGAAAGTGAAAAAAGTGTCATTATAAGGTTGAGTACAGACTGATACTGCCAGTTTTGAGGAACACCAAGAGTTATTTAACACAACGGAAAGACTCTGTATAAAGAAAAGCTGAGTTATCACTAGATAGGTCAGTATTTTGTTTTGGACCAATACACACTAGCCTTGGTAAAGTGTGGTCATTATTCACCAACACATGGGCCGGGAGCTGTCTGGGAACTCAGTCAAGTTTTCCGAAATGCTTTTAAAGACACATCAAGAATGGAATTCCAAAGTGCACCTCTGCCTTCTCAGAGGTCTGCAAAGCTGAGAGTTGTCATCTGCACACAAACAGAAGTTATTCCTGTCTCATAACAGCTCAGACACGAGCAGCTCTGTATCTAGTAAAGTTGGTACAGTTGATTTTTATAAGCTTTTAATATGCTGAAAGTTGGCTAAATCATACTTAATCACAATTCCTCATCTGAGGAAATGGAGCCCTTTTTTAGTATCTAAATTCTTTGCCTAAATCTTCAGGAAGTCTCAAACTACTGAGCAGCCAGTAGTATTTCTGATTTCTCCATGCCGTTTTCAAGCCAATCAGTTTTGCTTGTGCTCAGCAGCTGTAAAATCAGTTTATACTAACTACACACACCAGAACAACTTTCTCATGCAGAGGTGGCTGATGAGCAGTGCCCAGACAAACACAACAGACTCTTGTACAAACTTATGTTATTTATGGTACCATGACTACTGCAACTCCATCTTGAAGTAGGTGAAAGTGAAGAACGGGGTCAGGGGTAAAAAAAGAGGTAACATGACACAGCAAGTCACATGGATAAATGAGAATGTGACAGTAAACCCTGTGCTTCCTAAGCTCTAGTTTCTTCCTTACTCCTAAGGATGCAGCCACATGGAGGTCATCTCTGCGAAATTGTTTTTGTTACTGTCCTTTGGCTTCACAGCACCCTGTTTAATTTTGGAAAATATCTACGTAATACGCCTGCTACTGCTTCTTTCCCCCAGATTTTTCTAAGTCTGAGTCCAGTTTTGTCACTATCAACATTTTTTCATATTTTTCATGAAATACATCAGTGCAGCTGCCACTGGAGATAGAATCATCATGTGCACATCCTCTGCTGCCTGCAGAGAACTTAGGTAGATTCGGTGCCATTTGTTTGGTAAATATAATGCAAAATATGCAAGGGTAATGTGTAAAAACCTGCAGGTCAGCACAGATTATTACAATATCTAAATTCATGTACAACCTGGTTGGCCAAAAAGTGCCCAAGGACAGAGCAAAGTTAAAGCTGCTACAGAGATAAGTCTGAACATCATCAGTGTAATGCAACACGCGCGTGTGGCAGCAACGGGAGACTGCCGTTCACCGTGAGCTAAAGCTTCTGGCAGAGAGAGTTCAGCAATCTGGTCATGCTGTTGAGTGGAAAGGGCTACATGCAACCTTGGTCATGCTGCAGAGAACAAAGACACAGGGCATTTTACCTAGCAGGTTAGCACAGGCAGCGACCAGATGACAGTGAATCATCCCACGGCGTTTTAGATTATTTAGGTAATAACAACAGGAGACACGTACCCCTGAAGTTTACCGTGACCACTAGAGCAGTATGTCTTTATTATTGCTTCCCACTAATATCCTTCTGTAGTTTGTTACCGTTGTTTGCAATTTAAACATCATATAAACAAACGCATCGGTCCTTAAAAAGAAATGCTGAGAGATTTTCTCTCATGAGTTGAGCTCCGAGCAGGAGACCTCAATAAATTTAGATTTTACTGTTACTGAAAAGCTTATGCAAAGTGAAATTATATGGAAAATAAAGTACGTGAAACACTAACTTGGCAGCTGGACTGTGCTTCTGGACTCTCTTTGCCAGGTCTGACCATTAAAACTCAATCTCTTCCTTTTCCCTTCTGTCTTCAAATGGATTTTCAATTCCCTTTTGTCCTGCAGCACAGTTGCAACAGATGGGATAAAGAACATTGCTCAGCCAAACTAGACTAAAGCCTGATGACAAGAACTGGGCATGGGAGACGAGGGTTTGGATATCTTCTGGATGCAGAAGTTACAGAACCTCAATCTTCTCAATGCTAGATGACTCTTCTTGTACCATAATACTAAATAAATGAGTGTGGGCAGCATCACCACCGTATGTCAAAAAAAATAGAACTTCTATAAAAGAGAAAGATGGCAGTGGGCAAGCAAGGCACCTCCAAGGCAGGAGCTGCAGAAATGCAATGTACCTAAGCTAGCAGGACTTGCAAATCCTTTGTTGGAAGCTTAGATCTAAACTGATTAGCCCAAGTTCATACCAAGTCCCTGGCAAGCAAGGACAGAAATGAAACAGAATCCTGACTCCCAACTGCAGTAGCCACAAGGGATAGTGTCACCTTGCAAAACCTCGTACGGTCACACTGCACGGTCCCTGCAGAGAGTTGTAACTAAAACAGAAACCCTGAAGCTTAAGCAAAGCAATGACCCCACCTCTCCACGCAACTGCGTGATCAGTTATTACCCAGTGACTTTTTTTTCATCAAGCAGATGGTCTGCGTAACCTTTCTCTCCTGTTTTAACAGACTGTATTGCATTTCTGCAGGAACTGCAGTAACACTGCATTTAATAGAAAATCTATATTAGCATATATTGTCTTTTTTTGCTCTCTGACAAATGTTAAGATCACTGCTTAGGTTGCTGCTTCATTACATAAGTCCACATACAAAGACAACTTCTTTCTTAACATCTTTAAAGGCTTATCAAAGATGTGTCAAATCATTCAGCTAACACAAAGTACAGCTTTGCTTGAGCTCAGTGAATCTTCTGTGATAGCAAGAGTGACCTGAACCTTAGAGTAAGTAGCTACTCTTGGTCTACCTGTCCACTAACTGTCAGATTACAGCCAAGGGGCGGCTTACCTTGAGCAATAGTGCCACGTTTTCACTCAAATCAGATTTCAAGGAAGGGAGACTGTAAGGAACAATTAGCATCAAACTGCTACTCGCGTTACCAAGCCATCTGGTTTCCATTTTCACACTCCTCGCAGTGTCAGATCATGAGGTCTGGATGAGGCCATCCATTGCGCAGGAGACACAGATAACTAGCACGAACTCTCAAATATCGCTCCACTCTTCTCCAGTTTTTGTCCTAAAATTTTTGCCAGTGCTGACTAACATAACAAGCAGTGAATAGCATGTCCTTCTGGGCTCATTAGTGACTTCCAAAATTAAATGGTCTTATTGAAATTGTACTAACAAATAATTTCTTCACTTTCTTCCTAGCTCCTTTGTGAGAATGGTCCCACTGTCTGCCCTTGAGTGATTTTTTTAAGGGTATACAGAATCCAAAATAGTCTTTCCTGGTTTCAAGTGGCTGCCAGACTGAGAATGAATCAACAACTAAACTCTAGAAACACTTAAGTACTCATTACTTGATGAATGTCATTAAAAAATAATGAAGTAGTAAGATATTTTACCTCCCGTGTGATCTATGGGATCAACAGAGAGGAGCTTCTTTACACTAAAAGTGGAATTGCTTTTTTTTGTACCTAATCCTCCCCATACCTAGCTCAATGCTGTTCTTGTGCAAAGACATCTTCTTTAAGTGCTTTTAAGCTATCCATGTCGGTAAACAAACACTGCCTTGATTTTCACATCAAGGTATTAACAATCAAAGCCGCTCCCAGATTCCTCGTGTTCCTTGTGCTATCAACCAGAAGAGCAGATGAGTTCTGATGAAGACATCACAGATAGTTTAGAAGTCAGACATTTGTCTCCACACGATAGGATTAGATTTCCCACAGTAGCAATGTGCAGTAAGAGGTGGAGAGGGATGGCTCGGGGTAAAGCCCCAGCACGCGGGGCCTGGGTGCCTCATGAAATATTTTAGCTCACCTCACTGTCTTGACACATTGAGGGCCATTTTCTCAATTTTTTTTTAAAGAAATGTAGCCATAAATTTACCAAAACCTATTTAAGCTCTCCAGTACTTAGGAGAAAGTATTGGAAAGTTCTGCATGTCCATTTTCAGGAAGGATTATTGTTTTCAACACAGGACACCTAACTTGCCTGGAAATCTAACTGTAGATTAAAAAGAAATGCATAAACACTCTAATTTTCAAGAGAAAACTAAGGAATTATTCATCTTTTTTTGCTTCAAATATTTCTAATGTTAATAATATGCTTTTCACAATGTGAAAGCCTCTTAAGACACTGGAATTCTTAGGCATTATATAAGAGGTACCGTATTTCTTGAAGCGATTAACTGAACTAGTCCAACATGCTGTAATCATACAACAGGATCCTATCAAAAGTCCTCACAGGACTATCAAGGTTTATTCACCCTGCTACCAATCTTCTGGACCCTTCTGCTCCCCGGTATCTGACGACCCATCGACAGTCTAAGTCTCCACTAACAAATCTGTTCTAGTGTTCTTCAGAAGACTGCTTTGAATGTAAAGCCAAACTCTGGTATACTGGCTTAGTAAGCCTAAACTACCCGAGAACTCCTTAGTTTTCCATTAATTTATTAATATGAAAACTTCTGATGTGACAGGAGCTAATATGAACTGGATTAACATTCCTCTGTCAAATTATCAACCTTCAGGTTGCTGATTACGTCATAAAGAGCTGAATTCAGCGGACTCCACATTAACCACTAGCGTAACACGACATCATCAAGCACTATGGAGTTTAAGGCACAGAAAGCTCATTCAAGTTCTGCTTTTTCTGATTCTGAACAGGATTCCTTTTAAAATAATTGTTCATCAGTTAAATGATCTTTGGTGCAACAACAATCAAAGGTAAAGATCAAAACTGGGCATCAAGGTCGGTATTTCATTCTGGAGCACTGTTTTTAAAGCTAGCAAAAGAAATGCATCTAAAACTTGTCAAAAATAAAGTACGTGACAGTAAAATGAACTCTCGAGACTAAACTGCAGGGTGGGGAGTATGTGTGTGTCTGGTGCCATCTCCCGGTAGCTTAAAGCTAAAACCGTCACAAATACCTGTCTAATTTTTTTTTCCTATGCCTCAAGTCTTCTAAGAGAGTGGAAAATAAAGAGAGAGAGAGAAAAAGAGAGGAAAAGAGAATTTAATGTTGTTCTGCAGAAGCAGCTTTCAAAACTCTCTAAATCCACGAAAAGTTATTTCTCTATAAAGGTGGCCAGACATGGACGTAGCTACTTTCAAGCTAAGCACTGCTCTTACATTGGCTTAAATAAGGAAACATCAGATTACTGACATTTTATAGAAGAAATAAGTAATCACCTGAGTAAGTCTAATTTCAAAATATATTTAGCATAGAATTTAAACTGCTGATAGAGAAGTAACAGCTTCACTCAAAATCACGGCAGCTCAGCCAACTGGGAACCTCCTCACCCAGCGTCTGACCTACAAATACCACAAGCTGGGCTGAGACAGGGAGGGAGCAAAATGTCTAACCTGCAAAAAAAACCCCAAACCATGAGCTCAACACCCGCCAGGAATTTTGAGTGCTGGAATTTCCAGGGATGGACAATAGTCTAAAACCCTTAGAAGAACCAAAGCGATGCGTAGAAACTAGGAGGGCAGAAGGCAAAAGGGCTAGATATTCCTATCGGCTCGTAAGGACAGAATCACCTCCTAACGTGGGGGAAGAAATGACTCAAAGGGCTTGAGATCTACCAGAAAAGGCAAAGCGCTCGGGCTCTGTTGGCCGAGGTAAGGCTTCCTTTCTGCAGAGGAAAAACTGGTTTTAGTGAGGCTTAACATGACAATTTGTTAGTGTGATTGGAGGGCTTTTGTAGCAAACAGAACTTTCATTTTATAGACTGTTTTGCTGCACTGGAAGGAGAGACCTGTCCAGATCATCCTGAGGGTAAAGAAAAGAAAAAAACCACAAAACCAAAACTGGGAATGAACTCTACAAGTGGATTATGTCTTCATGTCGGCTGAATGACTATGAGAAAGTGATCTGTGTTGCCTTGAAAAAAGTGAAGGCATACCAGCGGTCTGGATTGTCCCAGGTTCACTGACAATTGCCATGGGGAAGCAGTCATTAAAAGTTGCAGAAAAGCCAAGCTAAATAGGGGACATTTCCTTCCACAGAAAGAATAAAAAAAATTCTGTCATAACATCAAGCTGTAATTGAGAAACAGAGCCATGACTAAAGAATCGTAAGAGAACTAAATTAAATACAACTGGGATTTCACATTCCTTATGAAAATTAAGGTTTTAGCATGAGATAATTAAAGCAAGGATAGCCAGCTCCTGGTGTGCCAGAACGTATAAGTCAGCCTGTCATCTTCGTTCCGGAGAGTCCCTCAGAGCTGGTCAGGAAGCAGGCTGTCAGCCACACAAATCATCCTCGAACCCACAGCAGTCTCCCTGCTGTTCTCCCTTGCAAGAGCGCCGCAACATTCCTCATCTCTTGTGTCCTAAGAGCAAACTACAGGCATCAGCACTGCACGGAGCACACCTCTGCAGTAACACGAGGAAAGGACTTATGCACACATGTCCCCGTCACATTTAACTGGGCTGTGGTCCAGTGGTGACTGGACCGTGAGTTACACATCAGAGAAGCACCCACTCCCTGGGTGCTCCTTACTGGATTGACCTGGCAGAGAAGCTGAGGGACACTGACCTAAATGAAGTGAAGAACATGAAGACAAGTGTTGTGGCGCTTAGGACTCATAACAGAGAGACAAGGATGAGACAGTAGCAGAATGTGAGGGAAAAGCAGCAAACACATGTTGTTAAATAACTAAACCTTTCCAGAAGTTAATTATTGGGGGTGAGGGAGGGAGAGGAACATCTTGGTGACATGAGAAGAAAGAGAGGTGAAGATGAAGAACATTTTAGTGGAAGAAATACGAAGGTGAAGAAAAAGATGCTACTTCATGGACTTAAAAGACTGAACTTTTCAAATCTAATGAATTTGCCATGGAAAAATAGTGTGTTAAAAGACAAAGGGAAATATTAGGAGCTTTGTACCACAATAAATTCACAAGTATTGAAAATACACAGTTCTTGCCGCTAGATTACATTACGGCGTATATAAGAAATGTAAAGAAGTGACACATTGTAAAAGGGAAATGTACTTCCCCAAAGCGAGAAAAAAATATAAGATTCCAAGAAGGAAAGGCGGTGTTTGGGGTTTTTTGGAGGGGGGCACATCAGGGCAGAAAACAGTGTAAACTGTAACACAGAACTGGGGATAGGGAAGTGATGCAAAACTCTGTCAAATACCATGTGCCAGGTTCACTGAAGGAAGCTTAGAGTTTTAACAGAGGTGCTGGGGGTCACACCACCTCTCAGATGAATCTTGGGAGAAATAAAGGAGTTGCAGTTAGGTCTGTTACTGATAAGCATATCTGCCTGGTCGTATCAACAAGAGATCTTCAAGCCATTTACACAGAAATATTGTAAAATTAATTCAGTAAACAAAGAAGCATTTGGATTTTTTTCTTCCATTTGGTTTTAGCTCTAAAACACCTGGAGAAGAAATGTGTAAAATATTGATAATCAGCTCAACTATTCTTGCCTGGCCCTCATGCAACGGGGCTTTCAAGCTCTTGGATTTATCACCAAAATGAGCAGCTCTCCAAAAACCTCAGAGGAAGCAAAACAGAGGAAAAACCAAGGCGGGTGGGGGGGGGAGAGAGTTGAGAGACCATTTTGGGACAGATGATTAAGAGCATGATCAGGCTTGAAGCAAAACAGCTGATATTCACAGCTATGTAGCTTCTACAAGCTGGGCTTTGGATGAAAAACGCTTCCATAACCGTAGGCTTTGAAACACGCCACTCTTAACTCAGAAACTGTTCTATTCAGAAGGCTAACGCGTAATACAGTCACCAATGGTCCAGAACCAGAATAAAAGTTCTCCAGGATAATAATCATTCAGACCCTTCCAGAACTTCAGCACATGATTCCGGGACTACACTACTTGTTTTAACCACAGCAGCACGAACCTCGAAGCAAACCGTGCTTCCTCTCACACCAAAAAGTCCAACCAACAGAAAGCTTCTGAGAACAACTACTTTATTACGACAAAATAAGCAACCACACCAGCGACTCGCTCTTTGCAGCTGGTGTACTGCACTGTGTGACGGCTGGAGGGGCGTTATCCTAGGTTTAAAACACTTCTGTTTAGAAGGTTTCAAGGGCAATCAATACGGGCACCTAAGAGAGGTGTGCCTCAGACGAACGCCGACCCCCTGCAGACCCTCCAGACAGGCCACGTTCAGGGGAGGGTTCCCCTCGCAAGCTCTCCCACACCCACCAAAGCCATTCGCCTTCCACTCCGCGCTCACCCGCCCGGTTCACTTTTATCGCCTGATAAAAGGCGTGGCCCGGCAGGCCACGGCTCCCCTCCTTCACCGTACCGAAGCACTCCAGCGCCCCACACCCGCCCGCTCCTCTCGCTCAGTCTCTTACCTGCCGCGCTCCGCCGGAGCCTCCCCCGTGGGGGGCTCTCCTGGGCGCCTCCCTGTCCCTTCCCGACGCCTGGCAGCCCCGAGGCTTTCGGGGAAGCGGCGCCTGCCTCGCCCGGGCCCTCAGGGAGCCGCCGCCATCGGCCGCCCGCGAGGCGCGCACGTGCGGG
>VZZY01014528.1:55722-147500 GCA_013400335.1 Eurystomus gularis
CTGCACCAGGGAGCCCGGGTCCTTCGGTCTCTCCTTCGGTGTCCGCCCCGTGCTCTGGCCCCGGGAACGGGCCCGGGCGAGATGGCGGTTCGGTGGAAGCCCGAGGATTAACGGTGAAGCCTGGCAGGCGAACCCGCACCCCTAGCAGGGCCTGCTTTGGAACCAGGCGCCTTCCCTGCCTCGCTTCAAGGCTCCCAAAGAATGCCGGAGGCGACAAAAAATTAAAAATAATAATTTCAAAAACCAAAGGCGGTGTCTGTAAGTCCCATCAGCTCTTCCAGCCCATGCGGCAGCTTCTGCCCACGCCGTGGTGACAGCAGTGGCGCCCGAGGTGGGGGATCCCATCGTTCCCCTACACATCCCTCATCCCGGGGGCTCCTCCCGACTCGGAAGAGATCAAGGCCAGCGTTACCCCACTGCCAGCACCGAGGAATGGAACTACAGCTCGCAGGGCTGTGGCCCTGGATCTAACCTCTGTCCCTGCCAGGTTGTGTGGCAATGTCCAAACGACGCTCTCACGCTGTGACGTGCTCTCCCCAGCTCTCCTGGTGTGATGGAGACGTCTCACCATGCCAAGGGCCTGCAATGGAGAAAAAGACCTTTCAGAAAGAGCTTGTCTTGCAGCCTCTCGCCTGAATTGCCTGAGGAGCTTCACCACGAGGAACAGGCCATTTTCTCTCCCTCTCAAGTGCAGTGCTCTTGGCCCAACCAGCAGGTCCTGCCTGAAGGACCCAATAGACCCAAGCAAGGCCTCAAGGGCCACACATCACACCTGAGGCATAGGCAGGCAGCTGGGCACAGCCACTTGTGAAGAAAGGATCTCAAACGTGGCCAGGGTCCTGCAGAGCAGGAAGAGAGATGGACTTCAGCTCTCAGGCAGCAGGGGTGGTGTGAGGAGGCAGCACACCATGGCCAGCTGTGCTGGAGAGCAGGGTGGTTATGGAGTGCGGGACTGGGGAGTTGCTGTGCGGAACTGTAAACCCTGGAGGGACGGGGAAACTGGGACAAGTGATTTGGACAACAGTCTCACCCATAGATGGTGCCATAGCCTCACGCTAAGGGGATGTTGTTGGCTCTGATGAGGTGGTATTCGTGTTCTGCTGCCTCCTCTGCCACCTAGATTAGAAGAGGGATGCGTGTTTATACACTGGACGTGTTACTTTAATTGCACCTCTGATCAATTCGATTTACACCAACCACAGCTTCCTCTGCAACTTAACAGCTGAGAGTTTGAGCCTTCCACTAGAAGGCTCAGTGATGTCTGGGTTTAACTGCTCACCTCAATGAAGCTGCAAAACCTTTACAACACTGTAAATTGGGCCACTTCTATTTTTGACACCTAATACTTGAATATCTGCGTTTAGAAACGTGATCCCACATTGCAGTACCTGCTCAGGTGTATGCTCTGCCAAGAACACACCCCTTGGTGAGCAAACCCAGCTCCCTGGCAGCTATTCTCTGCTGCAGCCTTTTGGATCACAAGGCAAAAAGCAACGAGCTTATTATGAAATAAACCATATGAAACTTTCACTGAAGGAACTAGAAGCAAATCCATAACTACATAAATTTCAGTCTGACGTTAGAGTAAGCTGCTCCATATTAAAGTAGCTGAAATCTCTGGTAGTTCACAAGAGAAAATGTGGCCCATTTTAACCTACAAATGAATGTGCTTTGTTTAACAGAGGGCAAATGCAAACGGGACCTCAGGTGTTTCATTATTAATGGTAAGGAAACAGTAAGTAAGTAAATATTTCAAGTGCTCTTGCACGAAATGTCACACAGTGTAGCAGCACACCTAGGCTGACTTGTTAAACTTCAACTAATAATTATATTATATTAATGAATGACTATTCAAATGCCCTAGTTTGCAGGGTTACTCAGGAAAAAATATTCTTACTTTCCTAGCTAGTGAGCAGTTGTAAACTGACCTTCAGCACTCTGAACTCCTGTTCTCTCTTCTTTACAAGGCCGTTCATTTTCGGAGATTTCCATGAACTGTTACTGACAAATCCAATGATTGTGCACTTAGGATAGTCACCATCCGTCAGTAACTGATTAAATGATTTCTCCTGCTTTATAGGTTATTCAGAATTATAGTTAAAATCCTTTTTAAAAATCAGAGATCTAGTCATGGCCCTTTCAGTCATTGCCATTCAATGACTTCACAAACCAACTACTGGCTTCCCGTCAGTATTTCTGATGAAGCTCCAGTGTAAGTGCATTTTCTCCATTCTTTGCTAACGCATCTCAGGTAAGGCTCAGAACCCACACAAGGAAATTACTTTTGAAAACAAGGTTTTATGTAATTCAGAAAGGCCTGGTTTGGGGGGGAAGGTGATATTTTTTAGCAAAGCATGTTACCTTTTGATCCTAGCTGCAGCAGGTCTTCTTTGGAGATGTTTTGAGGAGATGGTGTTTGAAAGGCTGGATAGAGAAATCAAAATCCAAACACTGCAGGTATCTTTCCAGAATGTGCAGACTTTTTCTCCACCCTGGAAGGGAAGAATTTTTTAATTTTTTTTTTAAATCTCTCAGAAAGCGCAGTCCTGCTTTGTCTGAGTTGCTTATCCTTATAAATAGAACTTGGAATATTTTACAGGTGACCCTGCTGTGATCACACCGGTCCATACCGGGGTGCTGCTGCAGCACACTCAAAAATCACTGCCACAGTTCCTGCCTACCTTGGTTGGAAACTGTTCACAGTGCACCTCCAAAACCTCTTGCAGAGCTAGCCAAAAGCAGGTCCCTTCGTTATGCGTGGGACTTTGTTAGAACATTAGAGTAAATGAAAGCCAAAAGACAGATCTCCTCCCTTTTGTTCCCTGCAGGCCTTCCCTGACTCATGTTCTCTAGCACTGCATCTTGCCAGCTTTCATTTAACACACACACTTTAGTCTGGTATTTTGTGTCACGTATTTTAATGTTTATTTTTATTACCTTGTTCACAGATACAAATACATGACAAAATACAGAAATAGCAAACTCACAGGTGTGAACCTCGCAAAAGGAGATGCTGTTGCTTTGTTTCATTGTTGTATGGGTGTAGTCCTGTTGGAGGAGGTGACCACAGCTTGTCTGGATTCAGCAGGTGCCACGTGTGGCTTGAAAAAGCAACAAAAACATGTTGCTAGTTGAGCACACAAATCTGTACATAAAAGCCGTATATGTGAATCTGTGTAAAATGTAAACATATTTCAAGA
Source organism: Eurystomus gularis (assembly GCA_013400335.1). Classification (NCBI taxonomy): domain Eukaryota; kingdom Metazoa; phylum Chordata; class Aves; order Coraciiformes; family Coraciidae; genus Eurystomus; species Eurystomus gularis. The sequence goes on from VZZY01014528.1 coordinate 58,923, forward strand.
TTATGTCAAGAATGGACTCCCTTTTGCATGCAGACTTTTAGGGCTCCTGTGATGGAATCTATAGTGCAAAGTAAGAGCAGGGATGATGCTGACCTGGCTGCAGAGCCAGTGCCTGTGTGTCAGAGAAGACAGCTAGGTAAGGAAACAAAAGGGTGGATAAGGGACAGCGATTCCAAAAGCTGAGTCAGGAGCTGAGGTGGGATGTAGAAGCACCTTATCCATGAAACTTCTTGCCTTATTTGATTGTCTCACTTTAAGAGGAGTATAAAACCCCATTAAATTCGTTTCAAATCCCACAGAATCTCTGCTGATGCTGTGTACGGTCTCAAACCAGCAAAGGAGCCACGCTTCAAGTCTATCACTCTTGCCAGTGAACCGTGCCCCAATCTGAAATCTGCCCGTAATTAATTCCCTATTAAAAAGAGCCAAAAAATTAAGTTCTGTTTATTTTGCCAAACAGTGATCTAATCTTGGGAACAATTTAATGGGGAAAATACCTTTTGATCTTAAATTATGCCCATTTCCAGATCTTTTAAGGAAAAAGTTTCTATGATTTGGAAAGAGGCCCAGGAGCCACTCTATACACATGCTCAAACCAATGTTTAACACAGAAAAAACTGGGTGGTCCGAGACTTGCTTTCATGAAAACAACAATCATATGGAGATAGACTAATGTTCAATAAAAATATTTCTGTGACAAGCTGTGGATAGATGCGTATTTTTACTCTTCTAAAAACAAGGTTCCTTAACATTGGCGTCTTTGTTAGAAATTTTGCAAATCCGTTTCCTGCCTCAAGAGGAATAATCGGGGTGTGATGCAGAGATGTGGATGAGACCCACGTAGGCGGGTACCCTCAGCTAATGGCCACCTCATCTGTCAAACTGAAAGGGCTAAAAAAAGTTAAGTTTTTTGCTTTAGGTCTTCCTGGAAAAAAAAAAAATGACCAGGGAAAACCAATTCACTTCAAAAGCAATGTTTAACATTTCAGATTTCTGCTCTTGTATTTTCACTGACAGTATTTGTTTTATTCAGACTTTGCAAGTAACCTCTCAAAACTCTACTTTGTGACCTGACAATTCTTTGAAGAAACCGCAACTAACCACATCACCACAGTGAGCTGTGGGTACCCACGTAAAATAATACCAGCGATTGAGTCCATCCCAGCCACAAGACACAGCTCACGTGGAATGGGGTTTTCTACACCTGCATCCACGGCGAGTCCAGCCTGCTGGGCATAACCGAGGTACAACCACAAGACTTTTCAGGATTTGACCCTAGATATGGCCTCCTAACACACAAGCACAAATTTCATCCAAAAAGGGGCTAGATATTTATAATATAGTTTAAAAAAACAAACAAACACACACTACCAAAGAGTTTCAGAATAACTCAGCATTATTCTTACATTTCCGCTGAATTCAAAGGAAATGGGATTAGCCAGAACTCAGTCATTCAAGTAAGTCCATAAATAAAACAACTCTCCGTTGACTACAACAGGGTGATAATTGAGAACACACCCACTAACAACCCCATCTTGCAAGCACCTCTTTCTGTGAGAAAGCCCCACAGATGTCTCTGAACCTCTCCTGCTCTGGGATATTTGCCGTGCTGGGCCCAAACTGACTCTCTGTGGGGACAGGAACGCTGCGTCTCTCAAGAAGCACACAGTTCTACTTGGTACGACTGAACATGAAATTATTGCTCAATGTGCCAGTTCATTCATGGCTTCGTTGTCTTCTTCAAGCTGCCTCCTGTGTGAGAAGCAAAGACTTGGCAGCTATAAAATGCTTCCTAATGGGGGGAGTTTCCCACGTCCACAAGACCAAGTCCTCTAGCACTGCCCCAGTGGAGAGGCTGGCCAAGTTTCTTCAGTAAATGCGACTGCCATTACCTCTTTTCTTTCTTTAGCACAATTCACCTAGAAACATTAATGGAAAATATTCTAACTTTGACAGCTCGATTTTACAACTATTGTGAATAGGTCACTAGAAGAAAAGCAGACTACTAATAAGCCCCTCACACTGTGCACAATTATTATCCTTAGAAATTATACCTGCAGTTTTAAGTTATGAATATTAAATTACAGATTTACATCTGTCAAAATGTTCTGACATTTCCTAAGGGAGCGGCGGTACCTATTTACAAGTTTCCAAAGTAAAACATTTGTAATAAATACAATGTAAGTTAATTTCATTTTCCTTCTAATGTACTTGTAAAGGCTTGATTAATGAACCTGAGATCGAAAAATTCATGTTTTCAAATTACAATGCACAGTGAAGAAAATAATTTATTTTTCTGTCTTGTCTACAAGACAAAGTACAGCGTCTCTGCAATTTGAGCGTACTACAAGTTTAATTGTATCTTTAAAGAAAACTGGAGGTAAAAATAGACATTGCTATGTATGGTCTCCACAGGTCTCTGTGACCTCTCTCCTTCCTCTGCAGGGATGAAAAGCCGCATTTTATTTGGGAAAAAGACTGACTGAATGATGTCTGAGATGAAAGACAGTGAGAACAGAATAGGTGTCTTTCCTACACTCGGTAATTAGGAATCCTACCTCCTACCAGATTACTTTTTAATTGAACCTTTGAGATAAAAATTCAACTAATTATGCCATTTAGGTTGCGGAAGCATATTAATAAGTACACCACAGCATGAACTATTCATAAAAATACTACAGACTGGGGAGCCATAAAAAGAGATGAAATGGAACGACCTAATTAGGAAGTTTATCATTTCAGCACAGACAACTTAATAGGAAATCCTTTGTATACCCAGGCGCGCTTTCTGGCCTAAATGCCAATGATTCTGATACAATGGTGGTGGGTGGCAGACAATAAGTTTTACCTTTAAAAAAAAAAAAATCATTTAATTATTCTTCCTTTATGGCTCTGATTACTGTCACCAAACTACGTAAAACCCTCTAACAAGTTCCGTTTTGGTGACCAGGGGAAGGAGCTGTCGGTTTCAAGTGGAAACAGCAATCAAAAGAGAATTAAAATGTCGTAACTGAGAAGTGACCTGCAGTAACTGATGTAAAATCACTGCAGAGTAGTTGTAGTGGTTTGTAGATTGCACTGCTGAGCTCTACACGAAGCTGTGGGTCCAAGTGCTGGAACGGTGCATGGCAACAGGGCTACAACGATCCTCTCACTTTTTTCCCTGTTAATTTACGCAGGGAGAGCTTTGGATGGAACATTTTATTTTGCCTGTAATTGGGACAACTGCCTTGTAAAGATAAAAATACAGAGCATTTGTATTTGACCAGGAAATACTAGGTAGCAAAACAGAGCCTGAAGGATGTAAGTGGTGGCCCGTAGCTTTATCCTGAGAAAGGGGCTGTGTCCCAGCTCCTCGGAGTTGCCTGCACATTGCAGGAGCAAGGGGAGGGAGGAGGCAGTTGCAGGGCTCTCCTCATGGCACAGCAGAAGACCTTGTAAGGCTGAGTGCTAAGGCAATATGACGGCAGATAAAAATCCATACATAAAAATGCAGCAATGATTCCCAAATTTATACACAGAATGATGGGCTACAGGCTGATTGGTAAGCTTGGAAGTGGTATTTTGGAATTACTATAGATAAGTAACAATATCAGCTCAATACTTAGGACAACAAACAGAAGAGTAATTGAAAATTATTAGAGAAAGAATAAAGAAAAAGCAGAGACCGTCGTTAAATACTGTAGCCCTTTACGCCCCCATTTTGAATGCTACAGCTTTGGTCAATCCTCTTTTTTCTGCCTGTTCCTGCCATACCTCCACCCACCTCCCGCCAAGACAGACTTGGAGAAGGTTCAAAGAAAGAAGATCAAAGATACGGAATAGTTTCCATCTGTGGAGCAGTTCAATAGACTGGACCCTCAGGCTGGAAGAAAGGTGTCTGAGGGAAGATAAAAGAGCCTGTAAAATCATAAATGGTGAGATAGCTGCTCCCTCTTTCTTCCAGGATAAGAAGTAGTGGACCTCAGATGAAGGTAGCAGGAGGCAGGTTCACAACAACAACAACAAAAACTTTCCAGCATGTGAACTTGTAGTGAAGACACAGACCTCTTAGCCACCAGGTTCTGAAAAAGGTCAGATGAATCAAAAATTAGGAGAGGGACTTATTGACCCCATCATAGACTCACAAGTCTTAGGAGAGCATTGATGTGGCCCACCTGCCAGCAATTCATATGTTATGAAGATGGAAGGTTACGTGCCATTTTCTGTGAAAATCCTTTTCCTGCAAAAGACTGGAGATCTACTGATAATACTGAGCTGGGCCTGCAGATACAGCACTAAATGACTGGGTTCTCAAATACTGATCGTTTCTACTCTGAGGCTTTGGGCAAAATACCTTTCTGGTGGGCACCTACCAACACCATTTGAAAACACCACCTTACGTGCAACATTTAAGTATCTTAAATGACATACGGCATTCATAACCTCAGTTTTGTAGCACTTTTGACTGTCTTTATACCTACTTTTCCTCTATGTATTTGGGCTATATAATGAAATTGCAATTCCTGAACGGGTTAACTTTGGGGGTATTCTTTCTAGCTCTACAGGCAGCAAGACTTCCAACTATTCTTCCGTTTCTCATAACAGGCATGCACTCAGGTTTTGTCCTACAAAGGGTGCAGATGGTTCTTTCACAACACTGTTTTTTCCCTAAACCTTTCACACACTGATCCTAATACAGGTAAGCCAATTAAGAAGATCGCTGAAAATGAATAAACTAAAGCTCAGAGGAGGAACCAGAAATAAGAAAAGTATCAGCTCTATGCCCCAAACACTATTCTCTGACAACATACAAGTCCATGACAAAACAGGAAAACTAAACTGAACAAAATCAGTGTGGTCACAGAGGGGCCAAATGATCCTGCATTCTCCTCCAGTATTTTACATATTTATATTTGGGTGGAGAAAATAAATACAGTTGTAGGCCCAGGTACTGTTTAAAAAAAATAAAATCAAATAATCTCTTAATTGTACTGCTGCCTGACTTTTCCCTGATATATTGATTTAGGATATTAAAAGAACACCAGTATTTGTATGTGCACCTCTGGGTTGGTTGTGGTTTGTATCAGGTCTCAAGCCCTGCTGATAATCCCATTGCGTAAACTGTGCTATCCGGTCGTTCTCATTTCATGGCAAAATCTGTAACACTCTGAATAAAATTGAGGCAGTTCTGTGCCAGGCTTCCTGCTTACTTTCTCTTCCCAAAAGTCCCCATGGCTGCTCCTGCTTCCTAACAGAGGGGCATTTTTATTTGTCTTTGCAGCAGATGGGAATTCTGTGCCAGCTGCCACATTTTTTGCAGCAATGCTGGCATTTGCAACTGAAGCATTGCTCATTGCACTCAAAGTGTATGGCAGGTTAGATATCATTCAGTCTCAGCACTGGTGACCCCCCAGCTCTGGTTTTGCCAAGCTGGAGTTGCACACTCCAGCCAGGCAGCCCCATCCGCTGCCTCCCCTCCCCAGGGGATCCGGTCTTTCTGCTAGCTCGGCTCTAAATTTTCTATTTTAACTGAGATCCATCCCTTTTTATATTCCCCCTTACTGTTATAGCAAAACATTTGAAAAGGCAGACAGAAATTGGTTTCTTTGCTTGTGTACAGAAGGGCTAATTTAATCTGACTGCACGTCCTCCCCTGTTCACCTGCACTGTGTCCCATTTTCCTGCCTTTGAAGTGCATCCTTCAGATCCCTAAAGATCTGAGAGATCTTTAAACAGCTTTAGATAAATGGATCCGTTCTTGCAATGTTCTATTATCACTGCTGTCTGAAAGCTAGAAGGATGAGAAAATTTGCCAAAAACCTGAGAACAGATGGAATTAGTGAGAAGGGGAATCAAGCAGCCAGGTAGCTCCAGGTACCGCTGCCTGGAGCACAGCTGTGGAGAGCCCTTGCAGCAAGCAACACTTAATTGCTTGGTTCCAGCATCTTAGAGCATCATCCTTCCAGCTGTAACATTGATGGATCAACTGACAGCCTGGGATTGCAGGGGTGCTCACTCATCTTGAAAGAAAGCGGCTTTCACATTGCTCAGCCCAGCGGGACGGGGATATAAGAGCGGGGGCAGGCCTCCGCAGGAAAAAACCACAAAAATTCAAAGCAACTGGGCTGCTTCTCTGCACTGTGCTCAGCAAGACTGACTTCTTCCCTGATAGCTATCCACAACCCCCGGCAGGATCAAGGCCTTTCTCTATCAGGTGCTGTGTTCTCGCATCTAAGAGGGAGTCTCTGGCTCAAGAGACTACCCTGAGGAAGAGCTAACAAAGAAAAACTGGGTCCTGTTTCTAAACCAGTCAGCAGGATAAAAAAAAAATGTGTCTTGCCAGTTTCAATTTTCTGTACACACGTACTAATTATACTGTAAATTCTTTTTTGATATGTTACATAGATGAAGGAAAAGATTCATCACCATTTCTTCTCCTATTTTTTAATAGTAAGAATAAGCTCTTTCCTGGCAGCGCACAGGCTCAGGAGTGAGAGCAATTGTTCAGGTGCAGGTGTGTTTCAAACTAGTGTTTGTTCTCAAAACGGTTCTCTTCCTCTTCAGATTCTGACACGCTGCAATTGTGTCTGAAAAATGTACACACAGACACACTTCTTTTTAAACCAGTTTTGTCAAGTCACTGCCTACTGTAAGAGTTAGTGCTATGTGAAGAGGCAAAGCTAATCAGGTAGATTTTATCCTGGAAGAGAAGGCTCTTACATTTGAGAGAGGGAAGAATCTGACCTACTTTGTGTATATCCTGGTGCTTTGATTTTAGGTTTCATACTGCTTAATTTAAGTGCTTCAGCTTAGGTTTCAATACCCCCCTCACAAAGAAAAATCATTTCTCACAGCCTTTTAGAACAGGCAACAGAAAATAGAAATAAATACTTCAAACGCATCTCTTTTGAAAAATCCTAAAATTGCTATTAAGAAATTTAACATGAGGAAAGGTTGGGGAATGATGGCTTCTCCATCTCTCATTCTCTTCACATCCAGAGTGGCTACCTTCCTGGAAGACAAGCTTGAATGAAAAGCGCAATATCTACAGGATTCAGCCTGGAGAAAACAAGGCAAAGTGTAATGGATTATCAAAGTGTGCTGCTCTGACACAATCTTACTTCTTGTGTTGGAAGAAATGTGGGTCAGTGAAGAGGTGCCTGTGCCGAGGCTGCCCAGAGGAGCTCCTCAGCTCCAGGGACATGCCAGAGCTGTGCTCAGCTCCTGCCAGGGCAAGCCCCGGTCCCCTCCCCTCGTTCCTTTTGTACCCTGGTTTCTATGTGAAAAAAAGTGCACGTGCAGGTGAGGAAAGAGCCACAAAACATTCTTGCCACGTCCTAGCGAGGCCAAAGGACCTCAGCCTGCATTGCAGCGTATGCCTGTATAGCCCAGGTATATGCTGTAGCCCCTGTATTTCATTTTGATCCAGATGAGGATTTAATTTGAAGAGTTCACTTCTTCATAGATACTTCAAAACCTGGAAGGCACTACTGGAATGCAATCCTGATGTCTGTTTGCAACGATCTGAATAGACACCTGCATTTAGTGGTGGTTTATTATTATTACAGATCACCCACCAGATGGTTTAAATAAAACTACTTCAAATTATGAATAGCTCATGAATTCTTCATGTCACCTTAAAGGTTTGCTTTTCTGAATTTGCATTGTGCCAGTGGTCTCCTGTGCATGTGTTTTTCCCTCCGCTATAGAAACCACCAAACCTACATGCTGCTTTCAGAATACTCACATCTACCTGTGGAGTGTGAATATTTCTGCCAGTACACGTGGGCAGTTCCACCGCTCTCTCTTTCTGCAAGCAGAAATTCACTGGAAAGTTAAGGTAAGGCTTTCCATATGGAGCCAAAAGGGAAATTTGTGGACTTTAGTGGAACAAATGGAATTTTTTTTCCTTCACTCAGCTCTAATTAAAATTAATAGCACTTTGGCTCATACTAACACCACTAACTGTAAGGAAATTTGTAGTTCAAACTTCCAGCTCGCTAAGCGTAGCTGCTGCTGCACATATGGTATGTGCGATCACCGACTGTTCCCGATAAAAGGCCAGATGGGCTACAACAACTATGCAACAAAGACAGCGAAGCTTTAGCCTCACTTGCTGTTGTTATTAACTCACTTCTCAGGTTCACTCTACTTGTAACTATGAGATCTTTGCTGTCTATTTTCCCCTTATGCGGAATCTCTTCTCACAGTCATCACAGCTCCTCTAGGAACCACCACTCAGGTCATTTTGCCTTGTAAGAGGGATTCATGCCGCTGTCAGCAACGCTCCCCTTCCACTGCACCATGCTGGCAGGCCTGCAGGCTGGCAGCACAAAGGGGTTTTCTCTTACCTTCTCTCGCAATCAACAGAATTTTACATTTTGTTCTGAAAAGGCACCAAACCTGACTGCTGAACAGCACCCAGCAGAGGCAGGAGCTGCCAGCAGACTCAGGCACACTGCAGCACTGTGGGCTGCTGGCACGAGCAGCCAGGGGAAAGCAGCTGGGATGAGCTGGGAGTTGAGGGATAGTGCTGGAGAGATGCCCGCAGGCATCGGGAATGAAATCTCTCTCCACATACTGTGTTTGAGGTTAAAACACCCTTCTGACTTAACACAGGATGTATATCTGAGCGTGGTAAAGAATTCCAGAAGAAAGATCATATCCAGCCTTGGTTTGGGAATAGCAAAGGGCAGTGACTGAGTGGGCAGCTGAGGAGGACACGCAGCTCCTAGCAGCAGAAGCCGGCAGCCCTGGGCCGCCAAACTCACACAGGAACAAACACTGCTGTCACTCGCCACTGTTTTGAGCGTCCCTTCCCTACCGCATTGCTTGCAAATGCAGACACCAAGATATTCTTGCAAAGTTCAACCCAAATACACAAAATATAGCTCCCTGTACTTGTGCTTTTATCAGCTCCTTCAGATCAAGTGTAATTCATCAGCCCGTTTTTGCAGTCCTCTTGATGACAGAAGTCTTATTATACAAAAGCAGTGTGACCAAGAACCACGCAGCTTTACAAGTCTTCTCCAAATACAGCGGTGGCGTTAATAACTGCTGTCACACCACGCACTCCTTTGGGAAACCGCGGTACCTGCCAGTAAGAAACTTTTCTTCACGTGCCTTCCTAAGTGGTCATTAAATCTTTCACAAAAATACATACAACAGGAACCGTTCTTCCTGTTCTTTTTTAAACTTGATTTTGAATAGAAGTATCTTGTTTGTTTGCTTGATAGGTTCTACGGCTGTTGCTCATAGGGTGTGAAATATTCCCCTTCATTGCTTCCGAATTGTCTTAAAGCCTAGTGCTTAAGTTATCCTTCCCCTGAGCTTAACTCGTTTTAATTAAGTTTTAGGTGCTTATTTTGTTTCTTTAATTTACCTTATTCATCTCATAAATATCTTTCCATTCTTTAGCATATTCTTTGGAAGACACATGCCCAGAATACATTAAGAATTACTGCTGGTGCAAGTATAACAGTTTAAAGGCATGAAATTAGAATTAGTGGGTTTCTGAAATGCAAAGCATGTGCCAACGGCAATTCACTTGCAGGAGAATTGAGGATATAGGTAAGAAATCGAGGGGAGTGTTGATTTGGTGGCCATCCATTATATGCCTGCAGTTTTTCTGCAGGTGCCTGGCAGAAATTAAACACGCTATCTGCAGTGGAAGGCTTATACATGACAAACACAAGAGTATCAGTTTACGGTGAGCCAGCACATTTTTGTACCTAAAAAAAATATCCTCCTGACTTAATGCTCATCCGTGCGCTAAGTCATAACGATGTTAAGGGACAACTGCGCTACTTAATAGGATGCTGTTGATACAGCGAGAGTCAGCGCGCTGTTGTCTGACCAAAATGAGAAATATTATTCCCAAATATTTTACAGCTTATGCAAGACTCGTGACAAACATTTGGCTGTGCCCAGTTTCAAAGTTCTTTGGATGGGTCTTGAAGTATCTAACAAAGCAGTTGCCTCTTCCTTCACAGTCTCGACAGCCGAGCAGGAAGACGGTCAAACAATCTGTCCCTACCATGGCCTCTCTCCCCCAGGCTCTGGCACCTCTCTCTGAGTCATTTCCTCTCAGACCCTTCGGGTTCAAGCTTGGTTCAAGCTTTTCCCTCTCTCCAAGTCCAATGCAGTGGAATTACAAAACATTTCTCATTCAGAGGGGTCTGGTAGCTGCTGGGCTTTTCATATTTTTGTATTGCTTTTACACTCTGGCACCTGAACACTTTATAGAGATTTCATATTTATTTCATTCTCCTGCTAGGGCCGCTGACTCAGAAACTCCATCAGTCCTCTAAAGGTGTCCTTCCTTTCATGAATGCATTTTAAGCTGAAAAAGATTTGGCCACATAGTCTGACAACTTGTATTTTCTTACTGCCTGTCCTCAAGTGCTGTATCTTTATTGTATCAACTGTAAAAAGGGATAAAAAATAGAACTATGCTAAAGCTTAGTTTATATAATGCTAATTTAATAGGGAGCTATTAAAGGACAGCTAAAATAGAAACATGCCCTTTAGCCCAAAACTTCATTTCAGCTGAACTTGTGCTCTTTCCAACATAACAGGAGGCCCATGCTAATTCTGTAAAAATGAACTTTAAGTTACACTTACTTATTACTAATATTTTCTCTATGACTGACAAAAGAAGTCTTAAGCTTAAGTCTTTAAGCAAAAAATATGCCCACAGATATGACTGCAATTAATATTGCCTTGAAAATTGTTCGCTCTTAAAGCTGTTACTTACAAGAATAGTCATAATTGTGGGGGGTTTTTTCCATTTTGTTTTAATGCCTGCTGTTTTTTCCAGAAGCTTAGTCTCTTAATTTTACTGAAATGTGAGTTAAGCAGTTTCTTGGGAGAGAATTTATAACTCAAAATGAACCTTTTGGCAGGAACCACGGCCACAGCACCAGCACCTGTGAACTCAATGCTTTCAACACAGAATTTCTCTCTTTGTGTTTCCATGAACTAAGTATTTTGTCTTTCTAATGCTTAGTAAATACAGTTACGCTCAGCTAGGACTCTTATCTTCCGCAAGGGTGTCTCTGCTGACAGCTAAGCACCGGCCTGTGCTGTTTTGCAGACTGCCCCTTTCCTCTCCTTTTCCCTTGTGAGCAGCAGGCAGCGAAATCCCAGGGCTGTAACAAGCAAGTTTATTGCACACAGTAGATAAATATTTGTTGTACTGGTTCTCATAGTTGCTTCTCTATTATTTTTTCCACAATCATATTAAAATTGGATTATGGCTTAATATTGCTTAATATTTTTGTCTCCACTTTGCCTACACAACAGCACGGCGAGACTGTTACTTAACTTTGAAATACTTTAACACTCGCATAGCTGAAAAGACATTTCATTTGGTAAAGACCCAAATTCCTGCAGAGGGAGAACAAGACGGGGAATAGATGTCCACGGAAACATGGCAAGGACACAGAGCCAGCATTTCAGCTGATGAAAATGATCTCCTGGCTTCCATGGTGGAACCAGGTAGATCCATAACAAATAGACGTGGGCTGTGAACTCTTCTGAACTCTCAGACAACTATTTCATGTCTGTAGAGCTACTACACAGTTGGTTTCAGAAATATAGCTGTTATTGTTCCACCAGTTAAAAGTAGTATGTGACAATTTAAAAATCAAAAAGGCACCAAGAAAGCATAGAAGAAGCAGCCCTAGAAATGGATCTTCACCTCCCTAATGTTACTGTAGTAAGTGGGGAAGAAAAAAAAACCAAAACAATCTGTGCAACAAAATAATCACTGACAAAAAGCCCTGTTTCCCCACAGAAGGTCTTGACTTCTCTGAATGAGTCAGGGGTCACTGAAAATTGGGAAAAACCTGCTGTGGTAACCAGTTCTGTGCACTTTATCACAAGCTGTAGGAATTTCCCCATAATTATGCTTTGCAAGTAAATTACCATCAACATTAACACATCCAGACATTAAATGTTAACAGAGGTATTTCTGGGATCTTTGAAGAAGGAGAAAATAATGCAATTAGAGTTTCTCACACGATAGCCATAAAAGAACTTCCTGTTTGAAAGGATTTTGCCCACATCTCCTACCAAGAATAATACTAAACAATAATTGAGATTCCTGCAGGGCCTTTGACCCAAGGAGCTTACAGAACAAAAGGGGAATTCCATTCTAGTTATCCAGATTTTTGTTTTGTTTTTTAATCAGGGACTTGAGGGCAATGCTCTGCAAGTCATGCCTCTTGGTGGGGGACAGTGCTGACGTTCACAACACCCGTCGGGGATGCTGGAAAGACTGCGTCTGACGCAGACAAAATGCCCGTGGTCATCCACCCGCCATGATATAATCAAAATCCCTCAGGGCTGGCGCAGGGAGAGCGGCTTCGCACGCTTTCCTTGGGGGGTAACCTGGGCAGCCCTTGTGCTTCTCCAGCAGAAGCGCTGGAACTGTTGCCATTGCAAATACAGGCACAAGCTGGTTTAAGTGTAACTTCGCAGTTTCTAAACACATCTGTTCTCCCTGTTATTTAACGTGCTAACTTGGTATGTGCCTAAATTTAACTACTATTACTCTTACTTGGAGTGGATGACTCCTTAGCAACCTAACAGATAATCAAATATACATTTGTCTACATTTAAAATAGCTTCCCTGCAGAAGTGGAGCTAATTCCTGTGCTAACAGCACCTCGCATTCTCCTGAAGGGCAGTTCCTCTAGTCCATGGCTCTTACCTTGCAACGATCACAAGTTGTAAGGACAGAATTGCATGCTTTGAAACTAATAACAGAACAAAATATTAGATAGGTAGATGTCCCATCTGAAAAATTTGAAACGGATGAGAAGGCCACAACATGCCCAGTCTGCCTGGAATTAAAGGGCATAAGAGTAGGACCCAGCTCCTTTCTCCATCTCTTTCCTATAACCAAATTTTAAGTCTGAGCACACTCACATGGACTGTTGCCTCTGTTTAAGAGCAAATTAATTACAGGCACATCAGAAGTGTGAATAAATTAAAACCCTCTTGCTTCACACACTCTTGCTTTATGTATTTGTGTCCTCTGTTTTGAATTTCCTGAGAGAAAATGGACAATTAAAACTAGATGGTTTATAACGCAGAATTTCCTAGTGACTGTAAGTAGCTGTGCTAGAGCTGACATGGCTGGGAGAAGGCATCGGCCAACCAGGCAGCCAGAAGCTTGTAAAAAAAAAAAAAAAATAATTGAAAGGATTAAGAGGAAGCACCATATGCTCCCAATTTGGATTTGGCCACAGGCAGTACAGAGTATGGAGAGTTTTCAGTGCAGCACAAGGCCAGAAAAGGTCACAGGCGCTGATATCTCTAGAAGCCAAGAAAATAAATCTCAAACGAAAAAGAAGCTATATGTAGGACATGGGCGTTGCTTGAAAAAGGATCCAGACTGATGAGTCCTAAAGGATTCTGCTGCGTTTGTCTGAGACATTTCTGTAAATGCAGTTGTGAGTGGCTGGGGGCATAATCAGGAATTGTTCCTCTGCCTCAGCCACCACTGTCTGCAGCCCAGTTTTTAAGCTGGAACGCTCCACCTCTGGGGGTTTTGTGCTAAAACAAGGACTTAACCGGAGTGTCAATGATGAAGACATGTATCCTGCTCTGATGCTGTTGCAGCAGAGCAGGGAGGGCTGGGCTGCTCTGCTTTTGGGGTCCCATGGGAGGTGGAAGGATGATCCTGTTAGGGCAGCGTTGCTGGCTTACCACAGACTTGGTGTGTGCGACAGAAGCACCTGCTGAATCACTACACCCCGAGCACACGAGTCGAGTCATAGCAGAGGAAGCTTCTTCCAGGTCCTGCCCGGATGCATCAGGGCTGTTCACAGCCTGGCCTGGAAGAAGAAGTTAAAGCTGCTTACTCACAGGCTTGCATTTTCTTTCATCTCATCGTACACCTACAAACAACACACCTGAAGAAATAAATCCAATTTAAAGAAACAGAGATAAGGTGTTTACTGTCAGTATGGCCTTTTACTAAAAAAAAAAAAAAGTTTGAGCTCTTCCCAAAATGTCTGAATGCCAAAGGCAAAGCTGCTTTTGTGACAGGAAACATGGAGAAGATGTGGGACTCGGCTCTTCTGCGTACTGAACTCTCCTCTCTGAGCCCGTAGCCAGGAACAGGACGCACTGGGGGAGCCTAAACCCTGGCAGCACAGCAGAGGCAAAGCAATGCTTGCCTCCTATATAAGGAATAGATCCTCAGGCTTGCAATCACAGCACAGGGAGAAAGCCAGACTAATAAAAACGATAAATACAGAAGTGTTTATAGGACATGTTATATAACACTTCTCCTCGAGCTTCATGCCTTCCCCTTCACTGACAAACACCATAAAATGTTTTATCTTACTGCCTCTTTATATTAAAAGGAATTTAATTTTAAAGACAGAAACTGGGCCAATACTTCATGATTTTAAAGTACCAATTAGCATTCACTTGAGCAAAGCATTTCCTTTTCAGTGTGTTCTATCTGCTGTTTCTACCATACATTTTTTTACCCAAATAAGCCGTTTTTCTGTTAGCGCAGTAATGCTGAAAGTAGTGTTTCCACAACTTCAGAATGCACTTGTGAGAAAAAAAAAGTATTTTAAAAATGCACTAATTGGAGGAATACATTAGAAGACTTAAGTATTTTTTAAAGATAGGCAGGGTAATAGATGGCATCTGTTGTTCTTTGCAAATAAATGTCAAGTAACAAGATTACAAGCTTGAAAGAAAAGATGCGAACAGCTGCTAAACAAAGCAGCCAGAAGTTACAGCGGAATAAAGTCTTAAGCCTTTTCTTAATATGATGCAAGGAAGACTGTCTAGGTCTGCCTGGTTAACATGAGTAGATGAGAGTTAGATCCCCATATAATCCTCAAGTTGAAAGAAAATGCAAATGAAGTGACACTTCAGCCCAGCCCATCCTAGAGAGAGAATACAATAATTACGTTGCTGTCTCAAATAGTTCTAACTGCCATGCTAAATATGTGTTATTGCCTTCCGTGTTTTCAATGCAATAAAGAAAGATTTTCTGCAGAAAGATGCTGGTTGGGATAAATAGATTTGCTACCTCTGGTGAAGGACAATTTTTTTAAAATAGTTTGATTTATAATTGCTCGGTCCTGTGCCGGAAAGGAAGAGAAGGCCAGCCACGTAGGAAATAGCCGACAAAAAGCCCATGCTGTGGGAGTGCATCCCCGGAGTACACGCATGGGAGGGAGCCAGCTTTGTAGCACGGCAAGAGGTTCAGCTGGCAGCACACCAGGAACATTTTGCTCCCAACTCAGATTGAGTATGGGAAGAGGTTGGAAAATACAGCACCTTCACAATATGTCATTTCTCATTGGAACGAGAAGCTGTCGTGGCTTGAGGGCAGAATGTTGGAAGAAAGAGCAGGAAAGAAAGCATATGGAGAATAAAGGAGGAGAAAAGAAAAGTAAGTCTAGTTAAATCAAATGCCTGCCCAAGGCTTGTTTTCACTCACCCACCCACACCTCACACGGGGTTTTACTGGCCACACACACCAGTGTCTCCATACAAAAAGACTGATGAGGTGCAATGCGTCAGGGGTCGGAACAGGGCCTCAACCAGGAGATGACACTCAGCGACTCGTACCTGCGGAGAGTGTGCTGTACAGACTCTTTCCCTTGTGAATGACACGGCCTCATTCTTTTACAGATATTCGAACTGCTAATTTGCACTGCTACTCTGAATTTATTTGGACATTGGTTTCCTTGTTTTCCACAGGACTGTCATCTTTCTATTTCTTCAGCGGATACCTTCCTTGTGCTTTCTTTTTCCTTACCATCCCCCTTTCATTGCCTGAAAAACTCACAGTGAAAGGGGTAAGGAGAGTTGCTCCCTGACTTCTGCTAGAAGCACAAGACAAGTTCTCTCCCCTCTCCTCCCCGTGGTGTGGGGAGTCCTGCTCCTCAGTAGTGCTCCCGCCCCACGGCTGCGGAGCGAAGGACATGCTGGGCAGGGAAACCTCGGCTGGGGCAGCAGAAACACCTGGCGACAGGCTGAAGTGCACGGCTGGCCAGGGAACAAATCCATCTTGTGACTGCCTTCAAGGTTTCAAAATCTGGTTTTCTTTCAATGAGGAATTAAAACAAATGCTTTCAAACGTTTCTGTGAAACAGAATTGTGTTGAAACATCTGTTTTCTAGCTGAAGACATCTTTTATTACTCTTAGGATATGACCGGGGACTCACTCTGTCCTAGATCCTTCCAATGAAATATTTAATATCTCCATCAAAGATTTCAGCTACACCAAAATAGCATAATTTGTGCATTGATGACAAAAGTACAGTAGGTGAGGGGGAAACAGTGTTGAAGTGTTTAAGCCCTCAGCTGCAGCCTTCAAGGGAGGAATAAAAGGGATCCCAGCCAGAAGCCTTTGCCCTACCTGCAGTCAGCACTGGCTAGCTCGTCCCCTTGTCTCCATCGTTCCTTATTCTCCCTGTTACTTGCATTTGCCATAAATTAACCTAGCGTTGCCACTGACGCAGGAGCAAGGCTGGACTGCTCTTCACCTTTCCTTACACAGACCTACTTCCCCTGCTATTAAAAAGGGGAACTAAATGATGCACGCCCTCCAAACCACAGGAACTCACTGGCATGAGTGTATCGCGCATTAAAGGGAGGCTATGTTCTGCAAGGCTACAATACCATTCCTCAGATTAAGCATTTATTGTTCTTTTGCCATTAACAGCCCTTCTTCCTAATTGTAACTCTGTGAAAGACCATAAATTTTTAAACGGATCTTTTCTTAAGGTTACTGCTCGTGTGTGTTACATATGAAATATCCAGTAAGTCGCAAAAAAATCCTTTGTCTCTACTGTGCGTATACCCACAAATAAACTACCTTAGATTCCCCTCATGAAAAATTCAAAGAAAGGTGCCATTTATTAAGTTGTTCATTAAAAAACAGTTTGGTGGATGCGGGATCAAAGGATACTTCACATGCATCTATTTCTCAGGAAAAAAGGAAGTCTGAAAGCAGTACATGTTTCGAGGTCTGCTTCACAAGGGTTAATTTAATTCTTGGTAATGAAACTGAAAATTATTTCCGATTCAAAGAAAAGCAGGGCTACAAGAGAAAGAACCAAACTGGCAGTAAATGCTACCTTTGTCTGATGTCTTAGGGTGAGACCCGAGCCTGTTGTCTTCTAAGCTGCTGAAAACATTCTACTTGGGAAAAAAAAAAAGATGACGTATTGGGGTCCCAACCAGCACCAAAAGTAGAAAAAATAGAGGTTCAGTGGAGGTACTAAAATATATTTCATTCTAGCATAAGGGATAATATCAAGTGTTTCACAGAAAAATAGATTTCAAGTCTATTAATGTGGACAAGCCATCATTGTATCCTCCTTGTACCAAATCTGGTATAGAAGCTTGATTTCAAGAATTTTACCTTTGTGGATCCTGCTCAGAGTTCAAATTTGAGCTGGACAGAAAGAAAATTTCTAACACATTTTCTGATAAGTAAATATTATTTTTAAAGTCTATTTCCAAACACTCATCCATACAGCTCTTGTTGATGCTTCACTGCCAAGCAGAGTTCACACAGCGCTGGGCAGCTCCTCCTTGTCCTCAGGAAGGGGCGTGGAGCCAATAGAAAGGAGAGAGGAAACCAGCAGCAAAATAAAGTGTGGTGCTTTCTTCTCCCCCTGCCCTAAACAGCCGATTTACAACATACGAGTGCTTTTGAGTGTCACCTCTACGCTTACACCATTTCTGTTGCTTCACCTGGGAAGTGAAGGGTGGGAAGCATCACAGCAGCCAACAGGACAACCCAGCGTCTCTAAGATATGGGTCCATATTGCTGAAATACCGGAGAATTTCAGAACGTAAGAATATTAGCAGAGACTTTGAAGAAAGCACAGTTTCACTGCGAGTTGTGCTGGACACGTGACATCCTTGTTGGACTCGCAATGAAATAACCTCAGCGGAGGACAGAGTTTGGCCTTTGCCATAGAATAAGAGAAGTACCAGGAAGGGTCCCCTCTTTGGCAGGGCACAGCAGTCACTCACCCAGATCAATCCAACGTTTCCTCCAACAACATCACCTGTCAGGACCACATGACTGCCACAGACTTAAGACCCTTGTCCACCTCATGCAATTATTGCTGGCTTAGGCTGCAAAATGTGCCTTCTTGGGGGAAGGTGTAATAGGTAGGTAGAGCGTAGATTGATTTTCACATCCTAGCCTAAGCTTAGTAAAATGAAAAGGTTTAAAAATAACCCCTAGAGCTCTACCTAGAGCTCACTCTCAGAACAAGATTGTTTCAGAAAAGTTCGGTTTCACATTTGTGAGCAGATGGGTGCTCCCATCTGCACAATTTCAAAATTTCCAGACCTAAGTTCCAAAGCTCATAAATTAGATGTTAGGCCCCTGCACCAGATTTCAGGGATTTGGAGGTAACGGCAAACAGAAGATGCTGCCATCACTGAAGGGCAGGTTGCTTCTTTAGGTGCCCGAGTGTGACTCTGCTTGAGCCTGGGACTCTGGTGCAGAGAGCAGAGTACTGATGCCAATGCTCCCTGGCCCCAGGCCTCCCACTCAGGACAAGACAGTGCCATTTATTTTTGGCCGTAGCAAATTATGCTCAGGAAAGCAATCTAAAGAAACGAGAGAGCCTAAGAGATGTTAGAAATTAATAACTTCTCAGATCTAGGCTCCAACCAGTTCAAAAAGCTTTTCTGCTGACAGTAGGGTGTTTTCAACACTAAGAATGAAGAGTTTATCTTTAGCCTTTGAAGCTGTGCCATTCACGCCAATAAATACACAAGAGTCCTGAAACGGATACTTACTAAAACAAAATGCCTGTTCAAAATTAATATCTTTTTCTATTTCAAACCACATTGTACACAGGAATTCTTTGGAGCTTTTTAAAGAAAAATAAAGGAAAGGAAAAACATTTTTAAACAATTCTGTTCCTATGCACCAAGCAGTAATAGAAAATAGAAAAGTGATGTCAAAGCGAACCACTAAATGGGTATGCTTTCTGTAAATCGGGCCAATACAAATTTCATAAAACTCCCCTTGTTAGAGGTACAAACCATCCGTTAAAAGAATAACATGGTCATGCCATAATATTATCATTTGCGCTGCTCCAGTTGAATGTGAAGTTGCCTTTTGCATTGGAACAACAGTATTGGGTATCACAAAAATGTGTCTAGACTCATGACAGCACACTCTGAAAGCAGCGTGACACTGGGAACTGAAGGCTTAATTATGGAGCCACTGCTGAGATACTGTTTTTTTCCAAACATTAGGTTACTGATGCATTGAAGTTATTAAACAGACAACTATAAAAGTGAATATCTGCTTACTATTCTTTTCTAACAAACAATTAATCCTTCCGTACTGGGAATTTAACATTGTCATTCAGGTTTTCACATGGCATTCAGGAATGGGTTAGCCATTGCAATCGTTACTTTTGGGTGTCCTCGCTTCTTACTCAATAAGTTCTAAACAGCCATGTATAAAAACAGTTAAGATTATGTGTGATAAGATCAAGATCAACAAACAGATCAAGACTTTTTAATACATTCCCACGATGCTTTTACTGACAGATTTTATAGTCAAATTTGTGACCATCTGGCAGCTGCACAAATGACAAATCACAACAAAAAGCCTTAGCTGATACCACACGAAGCTGATACTTCAGGGTATGATCAAGGTCACAGTGGTAAGTGATCAAATGTGTGACTCTAGTTATTTTCTGTCATAGATATACATTTGAATCATTAAGACACAGCAAGTGAATATCAAGGTAACACTCAAACATAAAAGGTAGAGCACTTACAGGAATCACTCTCTACTTGCTTTCTAATTTCCAGAGAGGTCACAGGAGTCTACACAGGTCTCCATCCTGTGACAAATGCGACCAGCTCTTTATTGTGTTTGTTTCCATAACATTTGTATTTACGAAGTTACCCCGGTTCAGATTGCTCACAGAAACACCAGGTTATTACCAGAATGAATGGTGTCTGTATTTACCCGATCAATTCAATCTTATCTCAGAACTAGAGTGAGTTAGGGCCACATTTTGAGAAGAGCCCAGTATCCAGCAACTTTCATCAAAGCACCTGATCAAAAGCATTTGATGCTGTTTGTGTAAGCACCATAGCTATTCACTTCTAGAAATTACTTGGAAAAGACTCCAGCTTGAATTGCACTCCCAGCAATTCATTAGCCAACCACTAAAAGAAGAATGCATCTACGGGTTTCCCACAACTGAAATGTTCTCCTTCTGTCTGCTGGTGTCATTCCCCACTTATGGAAGGGCAGAATCGCCCTTCTTCTGTACCTTAAAGCATTTAGTCACATATCAAAGCCTCTTTTCATTTAGCCAAGAGAACTCCTGAAAGATATTGCCATGAGAATCCAAGTAGGGCAGCAAATAACTTGAAGTTATATCGTAATCAAAAGATGTTCCAAGGCCACTATCATAAGCTTTAGATTAAAAGGTATGCTAAAGTTTTCCATAGAGCTGCAGATGATCCATTACCTCATGAGAGCCTAAAGCACTTGCATGCGTTTGAATTCTGGATAACCAACTTTGCATTCCTTTCGTTCTCAAACCTTTTCTAATTATTTGAAGAGCTTTTATAAGCTCCGTAATTTCTGAGAGAATTATGTATAGATATTACAAACTAATGTACTCAAGGAGGGAAAAAATAGCCAAGAAAGTACGAAATTAATTCATAACTAAGTTTGAAAAGGTGTTAAACTGTGTTAAGGAATACAGCTCTAAAAGTAGTTTATTCTACGTACTGGAGTCTAAAGATCAATATTTCAAATATATGCAGAGCACTACACATGGTAAACTAGCCACTTCTACAGAGTGGTTTTTATCTTAGAGTAACACAAGGAGAGGTTAATTCTCACTATGTTTGTGCAGACAGCAATGACAGAACAGATTTAACACAAGCAGTTTGGGAACAACACATTTGAAGGGTTTTTCATTTTCAGCTGCTTCTAAAACATGTTGTCAGCTGCCTGGGTTGTTGTGGTTTATTACGACTTTCTGATTTACCTGTTCAAGAGGAGCTCATTTCTTTTGCAAAAGCTGCAGTGATATGCCAGCTCCTTCCAGCGAGAGAAGACTGGAGCGTGAACAGGAGAGGAAGTTATGAAAAATACATTTGGATTCAGCAGTTTTGTTATGCAAGGTCATACGCAGAGAGCTAGTGATCACATATCCTTTGCAAATCTGCAACACAAAAAGACAAGCACTAAAGAAAAGATCCTTGTGTTTATTAGCTCTGCTTGTAGGTCCCCCTCAGCAAAAACACCCTTAAAATCAGGCTTAGCAGCTCAAGTGATAATCCCCACCCCTCAGTTTCTCTACAGCAAACTAGCATCAAACTAGTTTCTGCATGCAGCTCTACCGTAAGATGATGAGTTGCCATGGCTGGAAAGGTAAATGATGAAGTTGCTCAGCTATGGCCTGAACATTTGCACTTAGAATGGAAGACCTTTGATGCTAGGAAGACCCTCCTCCTGACATTTCAGTACAGGCAGTTAAAGTTTCTTTTTAATTGTTTTAAATTATTTGTTCCGTCAGAGTACAAAGCCTCAAGGGGCTCATTTGGATAAATGGGAAGGATCATTGAGCCCCACTTTGACAGAGCAAGCGGTCTTGTGCAGAGAAGTCACTAGCTAGGCCACCTCTGGCATTCAGCTTGAATGCCTAGAGCCAGGTGGCTTAGCTTATTGCAAAAGGGTATGGATGCAAAAACCGAGCCGCGTTACGAGCTGCTTCCACCAGCACCGGTGTCCCTCGATAAGTTCCTTGCACAATTTCTTCGTGGACTAAATTACATGACAATTTAGAATGTAACCTGATGGAGAGAAACCTCATCTAAAGTGTGTCAAGGAGCCAGTATAAATATCAAAGCTCAGAAGCCGTTGCATTGTTTGCGATATCTTATTAATGCTTTAGTAAGGTCTCCCAGAAAAAGCCTGAAAATCAAACCCGCACAACACAACGGGCTTATAGAAAAGAAACAACAGGGAATCTGACATCAATTAATTCTCTTGCTGATTCGCAATTGAATTGCCTACTGGACACGACAAGTATATTACAAATACTACAGTGAAATCTGTGGCTCACCATCATTTCAAGCACTGAGACTAAAACCTTCTAAAAGGCATATGTGGTTCAAGATACACATGACAAAGCAAAAGACAATTTACCTTTCAAAATATCTTTCTTTCTAAGCCAAATAGTGTCCTGCTACAGGGGTCAGTTTTTGAAGAAATGGCAGCAGCTCAGATGAGGGACAATCTTCCCAGACCTTCCAAGGCAGCACACTGGACCTTTACCACAAACCTCTTGTGATTTCTCTCCAAATGTCAGGGCCAGCTTGGTTACACGCAGATACTGGAGTGTGAAGGTCTGCCATGTTTCCATAGGATGACCTTCATTTACTTAACCTGTGGTCAGGACAGTACAGAGGGAGGACAGATCCCTGAAAAGTGAGACCTGCCTTGTGCTACTTCACCATCTGTTAGTGGGACAAAACAGTAACTTGATAAGCTTTCGAACAGTGGCCATCTGCAACTCAAGCCTGGCAGCACTGCGAATGCATTAGCAAAGGTGTCTATTTGCAATTCAAACATCTTTTCAAAGCTTTTCTTCTTCCTAGAGACTGACCATAAAGAATTTATTTGCTGTACTTCTTTCTTCATTAGAAAGGTACCTCTGACCAAAAACAGGGAACAAAAATACTTTCTTCTGCAGCTTAGACTCAATATAACAAACTTATTCTATCGAATCTGGAAGTATCTTGTGGCAGAAGCCACGACATGAAAGTGAGAAAATTGTTGGAGCTATAGTGGGAAAATAGTGACTTTTGTTCTGCTGTATTTTGCTTGGGATTAGCTTTTAGTGTTGAAGATAGACTTAACTTGAACAAATACATTACCCCATGTAGAGTTACAGAGATTGATTAGCTTTAGATTTGATCTTTGAAAAGCAGGATTTTTTTTAAGAGGGTAGTTTCACAGAACAAATATCTCAAAATAAGTCTGTATGAAATTTCATATGAGGACAAGGTCTCAGAGTTACAAGCACAGAGATGAGAGCAAGCCAATATTCTTTCTCTGCCATTATCACAGTCAATTTTAGCAAACATGAGGAAAAAGCACCCACCACAGCTAATTAATGATGGGTTTCTACCATGACCTCTCCCTCACAGCAGGGAGCAGCAGCAGCACAGAAAAGGGAGGCAGTAACACACCGCTCTGCCAGGTGGCAGATTCCTCTGGGCCAGTGTTCTGCAGCAAAGAACTGGCTTGGTAGTGTCTCAGCTCACCAGCTCGCCGATAATTTTAAAAAGTACCAGAGGAAGCAACAAAATTCCTCCCTGGTGTCTTCAGATAATATATCTTTTGAATAATACCTACTTTATTTCCAGTGGAGAAATCCCAGTCAAATATGCCTAAGTATGACATCATCATTAAACTGGAAATAAGAGTCTTGAAAAGGTGCAAGTCTATCGTTCCAAATTATAAACAGTCTCTAATTAAGGGAAACATTCCCTTATGAGTGGGCTATTGCATGTGATGTTACAATTGCATTTCTTAAACTTTCCAGAAGCATTTGCTACTTGTCACCGCCATCTATGGTAACATAGCACTGGCAATAGACATATTGCACTATAAATATAAATAAACCTTTACGTTTTCATTATGCAGGTAAGAATAACCATTTTTTTATTTTGAAGAAGTGTTCACTACAATTAATTTACATTAAGCAACACACTATTTTACCATGACAGGCAAGGATAGTATGGTACCAGCCTTGTTCCTACTCTGCAGTGTCTTGCTGACTGGTTAGCATTGGGTGACTTCAGCAAGCCTCAGAGGCTTTACTAAATTTCAAATATATTCGTATTTCCTATGAACTCCAGTTTTCACAGGCAATCTAAGGAGGTTATCCAAATTGTACTTGCACACACACAAGCGCAGACACAAGTTTGAGCATTCAGGTGCATGAACTCAGATTTAGAAAGAAAAAGAATGACAAACAGGTTCACCTTTTGGTTATGCAGACCTCTGTACTGCCTGAAATCTTTCGTCCTCCTAGGGAAGAGTGAAGCAATTCCTCAGCATTAGTCTACAAAAACATGTTTTGACTGCAATTTGAAATCATGGAATGAAATAGACCCACATGAAAGAGCAAGAAGAGTTCATTTATTTTCAAACACACACCATGCCTCTGCTTCCCTTCTTCAGGGATCAGAAACAGAAGAGTGCGAGGCACCTCTCCCACTATTCCTTGAAACATGGAAACATTGGGAGTCTCACAGGAAAGACCTTTTCCAATAGCAGACCTTTAAGTATGCTGCAAATAAGCGGAGAGGTTTGGATAAATATCTGTCCTTGGCCAGATTTCCCTAGCTATTCGTTGAACTTCACTATTTGTTTCTGATCGCTGATGACTACATACAGTTTATCTTGGCTTTCACCTAGGTGAGCATTTCTGCCATTTTCTCTAAACTTCCCAGAAAGCACAATATTCAGAAATGCTTAAGCAGCTGAGGAGCCTGAGACTCCCGAAAATGGGGCCTAGGTGACTGGTATTTTATGAAAAGCCTAGGCACTCAAAGATGGGCTTTTAAAGATTTTTAGCCCTTCTGTATGCAGATCAGTGCCCACTGTGGTTTTTCAGAAACTAGCTAGGGAACTAAACTCCTTCAGAAATGTCTTCCTTACTGGCTAATTTGTTCTGAAGTCATAAGGAAATCTTCTTGAAAGTTATTTATATCAATAGCTGTCACACCACTGAAATCATCCAATCTAATCATCCCCAGAGAGTTGCAACAATGGGAATTATAAATAGCAAAAATATCCTGGATATTGCGTCCACTATTTTAAAAACACTGGTCATACACACCAGTAACTAAGAAGAAATCTCAGGACACGATCCCTCAGTTTGAATGTCAGAACACACACACATTTGTCATTGCCAAGTGGTGTTCCTAAGGGCCAGATGCTTTTTTCTGAGCAAAACCCATTGAACACAACAGACAAAGGTCATGAAAGTCCATATATTCTTTGCCTGGCTCCAGGTTTCTCTCTCATTATCATACAGGTAGGAGCAGATGAAGGGATCACTGTAACTGTGCTGACAGATGGCCTGGAAATGCCATAGATTAGAAAGCTAAGAAAAAGCACTAACCTAGCTTCTGAGTAAAGGGATGATCACGTTCAAGCAATTGTTTATTCAGAGCCCATTTGTAGATGAATTTTGCTGTCATCTTCACTGCAGCTTAAGGGTGTCCAGAGACTGACTCAACAAGGTCTCTGTTTTATAACCTAGTTCCCCACTGAGTTCAAATCCAAAATGCTTTCCATAGGAGAATATACATTATTTCAATAATATACAAGCACCTTTCTAAAAGTATGAACAAAGCCATTTGACATGAAACTAAGAAAGCACATGACAGAACCTAGAATGCCAGAAAATATTTTAGAGCACTTGCAGAACATGACCACTATTATGTGATGGATGGGGGATTTTAGTTTAGTGAAATGGAAAAAGGAAATTTAATAGTGTAATAACTGCCAGAGAAGTTTGCTGGATGCTGGGAAGCATCCTGGAACAAGTTCAGCAAAATTAACATCTTTAAAAGTGTTGACTACACTTTCCAGAATTTCTTTCTTGTATCTTTAAAAAAAAGAGAAGAGATACAATCATTTTTTCTATTTTCTAATAGCATCCAGATTATAGATGTAATAGATCCAGCTAAATCCTAATAAATAGACATTACACACAATATTCAATTCCACCACTGGAACTCACTTATGAAGTCCCCTAGCATCCAGTTCTGTTCAAGGATCTTGTCTGTCTACCAAGGTATCTTTTGTCAGAAAGAAACAGAATGGACATACGTTGACCCTTCTCCTTTAGTCTTTATGTGACTTGTAAAAGATGAGCACATTGTGATACTGATAGTTCATTAATTATTTCATTACATACTTCAGTTTTCAAATATGTCAAACTCCAACCAGCCAGGTTGAAATTTCTTCCTCCTGGACTCTGGAATTTGTTTATTTGTTTTAAAGTTCGATAGAAAATAGTTCAGCCATTTTTGGAACAAACTTAGAGAAGGATGGTTTTGCCAACATCCATATTTTTCTTGTTTTCTGGAAGAGCCATAATGATTTATAACATGAGCTTGAAATCTGGCAGTGAGACGACCCTGAAGTTAAAATGGTTTCTTTTTTGTCCCCAGGAAAATCCATTCTTACTCAGCTGGGTTAAGAGTTACAGAAGAACCCCAGTCGGTATTTACAAGACATGTTGATTTTCTGAATGTTTCAACAGGAACATGCCAGCCCTGAAGCCCTCTGAGCCTTTTGTCCCGAGCAGGTACTACACATCTGAAGGTACAGCTCAGGACAGCTTCATCTTGAACAGAGCTCTGTTTTCTTACAGCAAAACTATCAACAGGCACAAGTATAATAGAAAAGTTAACAAGGAAAAAAGCTAATTACAAATTAGCTGCGTATTAAACACTCTTAACACCATTTATACACTATGAGACAGCATTAGTGTCTTTTAAGCTCAGTCTGGATGATAATTGCCCTAGAATTTAAGGGCTTGTTCTCCCGTTGTTGTAACTCAGCTCTATTAATACCAGTGGAGTTACATTAGTTTGCCGTGACTAATATTCTTTAGTTAAACAGCCAAGCAAATAAAAATCACTTTTGCTGTGCTTTTAAAGTCATTCCCAAATATCATTCAAAAGGCTTAGTGCAAAAAAAAAAAAGAAAAAAACCCCAAAACCACTAACCAAAAAAACAAACCCAAAGACAGCACCCCGCGCAGGACACAGCCCTGAACTTGCTGCACGTTCCAAATTGCGGGTCAATATGAGTTTCACAAGGGTACCTTAGGTCGCTGCTTCCTCACAGCGACTTCAGAGGGAGGGGAGAAAAGGGTTTGAAAAACATTCCAGATTTCAGCAGAGTTTTTCTAGCTATGCAGACACAGAAGTCACTGACATGTCCAGAGGGACAGCCTCAGCAAGCCTGTGACCTTCTATGACAAACCGCGCCGTAGCATTTCAGAAGGGATTTAGTTGGGATTGTGTAACACGTGCCAAAAAGAACCGCTTATTGGATTTTTTCAATCAAGTAGCACTATATTTGGACTGGAAACAGCCTGTGGATGAGCAGGAATAACCACTAGAAGGCAAGTGAAAAGTTTCAAGCAGATACTACAGTGAAGGAAGAAACAACTTGAACGTATCTGGGCAAGTTTCCATACTGACTCAAGCAACACTTTTTCCCATGACATCAGATTCAAAACAAACAATGTATTATAGTCCATATGTTGATTAAAGAAAACCCGAGCAGTGCAGAGGCATGCACCAGCCTACCGAACACCGACTGAACAAAAGCTGGATTGCTTGCAAGCCATGGAAATTAATCAAACAAATCAAAAGCCCCGAGTTTTCAGGATAAGAAGCCTGGGTGAGACTTCTCAGCGAGATCAGGTTGTGAATACTGAGGTAAGATTGAAAGCAAACTGCTTAGATAGAATGTATACAGTCTAACTAGTTGACAAGTACAATAAATGAAAAGTGCTTTGAATATGCAGCAGTCGTAAGGCTCAGAAATCTGTAAAGTTGGTCACAGATAATGTGCTTAGGGAGCCTGAAGTTCTCTACCTACCTGAAGTCATGTGGATTTGCATGAGAAGTTTGGACTGCAGAATGGGTTTGCAGTCAGAGCTCAGATCTTTTGGCAGATTAACCATGTTCCCAGTAAGATGATACCAAGGGTAAACATGCAAGAGAAATATATAAAAGCTGTTTTCACAAGAATAATGCTGCTTTCTTAGAACTGACTGTATTTTAAGGGGAAAAAGCTAGAACGCAGTCCTCACAAGATGCCAACACAACCTCTCGAGAACAGTTAGTAAATCAGAACATTGAGCAACTTAAAGTGACACGGTACATTTTAAAATTCAAAACAAAACCAAAAGCGTGTTCTGCAGGAGGAAGAGGTATTTGCTAAGCACAGCATATTGACGCTGTTTACGAAAGAATTGGGAATTGCACTCTTACTTTAACATGGCCAGATAACAGTAACGCTTATTGCATACAGCTGAACTCGGAGATATTCTATCAGACCCTGAGTTATCTGATCAGTTGATCCGCTGTAATAAGAAGCAGGAGGCCAACTTTGTTCTTTCTCATGGAATTTAATAAGTCAAAATTAGAAAGGTGGCCTGTGGAACGAGGACAAATTTGACTAGGAGGATAAAGTGGGGCAGGTTGCTAAGTTTCAACTGTGTTTTAACAAAAATGATCTAAGCTCATAGGATTAATAGCCACAGCAAATCATGTCATAAAGTGTTGTATTATTGTCACTGTAAGATTAAAGTGGAAGAATCTAGGTTTAGAGAAGTATTGAGGGAAAATAACATTTCTTTTGTTTGCACAGTACCGAACACATTCACAAAGAAAAGAAACACCTTGTTCATTAGTCAGACTTCTGAAAATGCAATTCACTTACAGAATTTTTTTGTTTTAAATGATAGATACACGTAAAGGAGTTGTTTTCTAGTTTTGTACATCCATTTTCATTCCCTTATACTGTTTCCAAATGCTTCAATCTAAGAATGACTTTTGTTAGTGTCAAACCAGACAGTGAAAGTCTCAGCTAAAAAAAAACCCCAAAACTATGAAACCAATTTTGGCAGCTGTAGTTCTTTGCCATTCAATTTGGATCTCTGCAGCCATTCTCTTCAAGATAGATTCTTGTCTATAGAGATATTTAGGTAACACCAGACTTAATTAATGCCAGGTACTGCCAAGAAAAGAGGCATAGAAATGTGCTGCTTCCAAGTAACAGTGATCCTCGTAGGACAGCCGCAACGGCAAGCTGTTATCTGTCAGAATGATCCTCAAGATCCTTACTACTTATGATTACCTCCCACATCTCTCTGCACTTTACTGTACACCTGCCACAGTTATTTGGAGCATACAATGTTTTAAAAGTTGAATACTGCAGCCCATTGAGGTGTGTTAACATCTGCACGTTGCTCTTGCACTGATCTCCAGTGCCTAATTCCTAGGTGAAAAAAAAGCTGTTTTATCCCCCTGTTCTGCCTTGCAGCAAGTAATGGTGACACATTGGCCAAATCTGCTGCATAAAGATCACAAGGGTTTTAAGGAGGAAGAATTTCATTTAAGATTAGTTAGATTTTAAGCGTGGTCTCTAGGTCCAATTTGACATGACAGGCAGAGAAGGTAAGTACCCGCCCTCATTCCATTCTCACATGCAAGTTACAGTGGGTATGGTGCATGTGAACGCTTCTTTACAGCTAAATCAAAACTGATAATGCTGGGGGTTTAACAGCTTACCTTAAGATACAATTAACAGTAACTTGGTTTTCCACTCGGTTTAAAAGTCTATCCTGTAGGTTTCAAGAAATTCTAGAAGAAGAAAGTAGAGCAGTTGTGGTAGCCTTAACTAATCCTTGTGAAGTCACGAATGTTAAGCTGAGGAAAGCAAATATGAGCAGTCTGACAAGCATCGGGGATGCTAATTATCTTTCAGCCCTCGCTCTTGATTTGGACGTTGAGGTTGTGCGTTCCCCACAGTGTGCAGGCAGGAGCGCAGTGAGGTATGACTGGGAAAAAACATTCTGAACCAGGCACTTGTGGGTATGACTAAGTTATTTATACTTTCAACAGTGCTACACTTCTCGTCTTCAATGCTCAAGGCAAAAGAATCCTAGGTAAAGACAGATATGGTGCAGTGTAAGATTGCACTTACTGCATTGCAGTGAGTAATAATGTATCCATTCCACAGGAATGACCTAACATGACAAGATCCTCGTTATTTAATCAGGTATTAACCTGATTAGGGTCAAGATAAAGCACTGATGCCACTATAGCAAACACTTGTAGGAGCTTTTTCTATATTCATATTTTAAACTCAGGCAAGTAACATCTGCTTATGTAACAGTGAACTCTTTAAATCGTAGCAAGAGATTTTTTCGTTATTAACTTAATCGGCGCAGATTAGCCCCGTATCTGTTTCACTGGATGCATGTAAGACAATATCTCTGCAACTTTGTTTTGCTTTTAGTAGTCATGCCACCAGCGATTACAAACACTTCAGCTACACATCATAGTTTCCACATTTTACCTAACTGTTCTGTGAAACTTGGTGGAACATGCCAGCACTTTAATAGAAAAAACAGATATTTTCACATTTAGTCTTAGTATATTCTATACACATTTGCTTTTAAGATAATATTTATTTTAGTATAGGAAAAGCAATGGAATAGCATAGTAGACTATTATGAAGCACTGGACAAAAAACATCCTGCTGGACTGAACCAGCTGTCGAACGAGTCTCTTCAAAAAAATCTTGAAAACCGTGTGAACTGCTACCTACATCTTAGTTTTCATGCACCTCAGCAGTTCTTCGTTCTGGCTGAAAGTGTAAACTCTGAAATGACTGTTCTTGCAGTACTCAGAGCTCGGCCATAGCCAAGAAGCGCTGGAATTGTAATAGTGTATTCTTTGGGGTATATTCAACGTTAAACTAAATCTCCAAATGTTTCTTGGCTCACCCGCCATTAACTGGACCTTGAACTTACCATTTGTATTCAATGGCAGGGGGCTAGCGCTGCCATCTGTTTTGACAAATGTTTTCCATTGCCTCTGCATAGCTGACAGAACATGAGGCGTATTAGGAGAAGGTTAAGTTCCCTTTCTGTACCACCAAGAACTCCTCGAGTCCTCAAATCTCAGCAGAACATAGCTGAGAAGCTAATTGTAAATCTGTTCGTAAAGATTTTAGGTTGTCATGAACTGCAGGTCTTAAAATCTTCCTAGATCCTTATCACTTGTTCTCTGAGCATCTGCCTACTCTTCATTCCTTTAGGTCAAAAATCCTTACAGAATGGAAGATCACTTCTACT
Source organism: Eurystomus gularis (assembly GCA_013400335.1). Taxonomy (NCBI): domain Eukaryota; kingdom Metazoa; phylum Chordata; class Aves; order Coraciiformes; family Coraciidae; genus Eurystomus; species Eurystomus gularis. The sequence goes on from VZZY01014528.1 coordinate 89,867, forward strand.
TTTGTCTTCCACGCTTTGTTTTAAACAGAGCACAAACCAGTTATAACTGTGCGTGTTTAACAAGAGCCGTTGTGCAAAGTCAGACTCTTTATTAAAACCAGCAATCCATAAACAGACTTTGAAGAACAGGACTTGAGCTTTCTTACAGGAAAGCCAAAGAAAAGCTGTTTGTTTGGAGTTGTTACTTTCAGGTGCAACTTTAATAGCTTTGGCACAACAATAGGAAAATATGACATCTCTGAACTCCATCTAATATTCAGTGCCAATAAGCTCTGATTTAGCCTGCAAGAGATTTTGCTCATCAGATGTATTTTTAATAGCAGTTTCATAGCAGAAAAGCATTTAAAGCTCTTGTTTCTCAAGAGCTAAGCGTATGCAGAAGCTTCATTTCAGTGCAGCCTCACAGAATGGCTGAGCTTGAGCCAGCTTCCATGGCTCAAGTAGGACAACCTAAAGCCAGTTACCCAGGATCACACCCAGATGGCTTTTGAGTATCTCCAAAATTCAGTCCACAGGTAGATGTATTTGGTCAAAAATTCAGTGAAAATTCAATTTATCTCATGGTTTCCTTGCTTTGCAGGGCTAATAGTACAAAAACTGGTGTTTAGATTTATCAGTAAACAGATGCGATGATACAAAATGAAAAATTAGATTGCCCTGCTAAATGAGAACTTTACGTTTGAATAGATGAATCAAATCAGCATGGAAAAAATACTATTGTACCATTCATGTCACATGTGACAAGATGACCTACCTACGATTCATGCTGTATGCCACAGAGCCCTTGTGCACATGTACAAATCAAATGCAAGACATGCAACTGGATTCAAAATAGTTGGTTTCAGATGTGAAATTATCCACGTAGAAGTAGCTGTCACTTTTTACAGACTGGACTGCCAGTAACTGATTGCAACAAACCAAACCAGAAGAGCAACGTTCACATAACCTTTGTGCATGGAGCATTTAGGTAGCTGCTCATACACTACATGCAGCCCTGTATCATACTCCATGTATGACCAGAAGTCTGTCTGAAGGATCCTGAGAGATTCCCAGCTTTAACCTGGCAATCACCTCGCCTACCAGGGCACTACACAAAGGTTTTGATCTTTCCAGATGCATCAGCTGCTCCTGTGCCATCCTATGCTCTGTGAAGAATTTTAATAGTTTTCAGATGTTGGCTCATTCGGTGCTGACAACTCTTGTACAATTACAGCAGCGTACAACAATATTATGAGAAGGATCAGAAACACAGAAGAATTTTAAAGCATTTGGAAACCTTAGCTGACAAGGAGAACAAAATATGATGCTGCTTGTAATGCTTTACTTGAGCATCACTTTGTAGGAGCCAGCAAGGCTTGGGTACTGCTTCTTTGAAGCCCTTTAGATCAACAATCAATCAGACCGGTCCTTTTGAAAGAAAGTAATCTTTGCATTTAATAACTAATCCTGGAAGTTACACAGTATTTCTGAAATGCTCTGTAATTACCGAAGGAATGTCATGATTGACTATTAGTAACTACATCTTGTTGAAAGGGATAGTCATTTAATACAAAACGTTGAAACTTCCATTTTCTTTCACTGTACTTAAAGGGATCGGTTTCCTTTCTGAAACAGTTCTTCATATTTGCCTTTCCTATTTGTCTGTATTTACAAAAAGCCATTGAGAAGAGAAAAAAATAAGAAAACTAAAAACCTGATCATTTCACTCTAATAGGATTAAATGATAAATCTTTCTTTTCAAGAACGAAAGGCAGGCAATAGTACAGGCGTAATCTAGACTTTTAAAAATACACCAACATCAGTATTTTAAGGCTCAAGACAGACCTAAAGAGGATTAATTCAAGCTTTCCTAGCATATCTGAAAGATCTTAGACCATGGAAAGCTTGCTTTTTTTTTTTCAGAAATATCATTTTAAATACAAAAGGAAAATGTAGAAAGGAGTCCTGCATACATCCCATTTAGGAACTATTCCTCCGTCTGCAAGAGCAGAGACAACTCTGCTCACACAAATTACAATAAAAGCAGCCAGCTGATCTGTAGGTTTATTTTGTCTTTAAAAAGGTGACCATGTAACAACCAGTAAACACACATCAAGAGGAGGAGGGAAGCCCAGTGATATTAACCATAAAACATTTAAAGGGCAAAACTGAGAAGAAATATTATTTGATCTGTTTTAGTCCATCTGACATTTTTATATCCACATTTAACTAACAGGTCATTAATATCCACGCAAATGTAAGCAAGGGCATTTTGAGCCGAGATGTCTTGTTCAAAGTAATAAAACCTTTATTCACACTCAGCTTCTACATCAAACATTTCATAACTTGGCAGCCTGAACAAATACTCCGAGAGCCACCAGCCCCATTGCAACGAACAGAATCACTCAGCAACTCTTCACAAAATTCTTGCACCGCTATGGAAAAAACCCAATTTACCATTGATGGTTTTTCCCCTCAGAGAAACCTGGCTACACACAAGAGGAGAAAAAAAAAAATATCAGATAGCAAACTGTGTGCAATAGGAGCTTTTAGTTTTCCCTTTTTGCCTTCTAAGTAGAAGAGACTTCTTGCAACTGAAGTTCTTTTGCAGATTATAACTTCCTAAAGAGCCACAAGAGAATTTACTCATCCAAGTTCTCTTAATTCAGTCCTGGCCTATTCTGAAACATTCTTAAATGCTAAGATCAGCATTGTAAAACAGAATATAATATTAAATAAACCAAAATACTAAACAGTATTTTTCACACACTTTCTGATTATTTTCTTGTCAAATTTAAGAGGAAAACTTTTCTGAGATGATTTTTTTTTTTTTAAAAAAAGGAATCCCAAAACAGAATTATGCCTTGCCAACTATAAAGAAATCCATTTGCTTCATGGCTTTAAATTTGTAGAGAATGTTTCTGTAAGGCTTGGTTTTAGGCATCACTGAAGTTGTCGTTCTCCCAGTAGATCCTCACAGGTCCAATATCATTGTTCCCAAATAAATTCCATGATTAAATCTTCAAGAATGCTTTAATTTACTTTGAAATCCTCATATCTACAATGTTAACAGTTTGATTCTATAAACGACAGTGTTGATCAGGTGTAGTAGTGAGTCTCATTTTGAACTGGGCTTAAACTGAAAGGATTAAGATTTCTCTTGCATCTCTCCTATGCTAAGGGAATGATCTTATAGTACCTTCATCTCAGAATGGAGCTGTTAGGAAAGTCCCAGTGTTTTCTGTTGCAATTACAATTTGAATTAAGTACAGTGTTTCAAAAAATTAAATATTACTCCTGAAGAACTTTAGCAAAATAAGCAAATACATAAATTACTATGAAACATGATGTACACAGAATTTAATACAGTGTTAGACCAGCAATAATTCAAAGAAAAGAATACATAAGGAAGAAGCTGATGAGAGACATAGCCCAGACTTTGGAATGACTGGCTGAATCAACAATATGACTAATGGTATGAATTTCAGCTGACAGCACAGCTTTGCTATAAAGATTGCTAGTCAGAGAAGGAAAACTGATGACATGTTCTGTCAAAAGCATATCTGAACATAAATGCAGGCAGAGAGTATCTTCAGTGCACATGAAAATAAAATTGGTTGTCTGGGCTTACAAAAAAAAAATATCACAGCCCCTGGATCAGGCTGCAGGTTTTGTGTACTCTTTACGAGCTTGTCTTCCCACCGCTCCAAAATATGTTTAGTGCCAATTTTAGTTGTGGTCATTTAGTTCAGCAAATATCCTTTAAAGTCTTTGACCTTGAATAAAAGTCCGATTTTACTTACAGAGTTTGGCTGCTAAAAATAATTAACATCCACATCAGATTGCTTTGGGTCCATGACACGTATCATAATATATTAAGTGGTTTGCTTTGTTTAACAAATCGAGCTTATCATGTGCTATTTCAGTTTTACTTGTAATCACTCTTGAAAGATTACTTACTGCTGCCACTTGTATATGCATTGTCTGTGTAAAATACTAAATAAAGCCTACTTGCTACAAACAATTCCTGGGGCTAAATTTCTGGAAGGCTATTTTAGGATCTCCATTCAATTACTACTAATCCCACTGTCTAGGAACTGCACCAGGTTCTAAAGCATGGGGGCTTTAAAGGCAGACCCCTACACACCCCCTTTGAGTTAGGCAGTTATGCAGTGGTAATCACTGTGAATTTAATTACCGTTTCTGATGATGCACAGACTGGAGCAAAATATGCTCCCCTAAAGCCTTTTCTGGGTAGAGAAAGCAGATGAGAGGTAAGTTCCTGAGTCATTACGCCTGATCTCTGCCATGACAGGCACCACATCATCTATTCTCTCAAGAACCTCAGATTGCACCACAGAAGTAACTTGCTTTTTTGCCATTCTTGAGTCAGAAGAAGACCTGCTCTAGGCTTTCCCCGCTTTAAAAATTAAAAGCCTCTTCTACTTTTCTACTTGTAAATGGTCAGCTCATTTACACATTTATTGTAGTCTTACTGAAACACCATCCTGCTTGGCTTTCAGGGTTCTCCATTCTCTTTGGACCACTAAAGCCACACAACTCCACAAACAGATAGAGATGAGGATTCCCTCATAAGAAAAGAAAATAAGAAAAACTTTTGCAGTTACGTCTCCAAACTTCCTTTGTCCCTCCTTACTCACTGAATAGCATCTGTTTGGTTGGTTTAGATTTCTGCCATAAAACCCATCTTGTAGTTCTTCATTTGCTATCCACCTTTCCTATTCCCCTTTCTTAGCCAAATATGGTTCATTTACCACCATGGAGCCCTCAGACTTCTGGATCTATTTGAAACTCTTGAATTCAGAATAATATCAGTGAGTCAAAGATGAACACAAAGTTGCCCTCCTCCTCTCACAGAATTTATCATTTCTCACTCTGGGAACTGCTGCCCCCCATTTCTACTGCTGTTCTTTAAGACACATTCCTGCAGAAGAGTGATGAGCTCATTTTAAAAGCTGCTTTCAACAATTTCCACGTCCAGATGGCATATGAATTATAACCTTCTATCATGGGCTTAAGCCGTGGGCTGCCGTTAATTGTCACTTCCAGGTTTCAGTGTTCTTTAGAAGCCACTAATAAAATCTGCTGTTCTTACCCATAAATTAGAAAATTCTGGTTTTCAAGGACACACTTTGCACCCCACTTTCCTTCTCCCTCTTCAATTCCTGCCTTGACTTTCTCCTGTGCATTCCTCGCAATCAGCAATAGGTCAAATCTTGGTATTTTATTGATATTTTCTTCATATCTTTCAGGCAAAGTTCCTCAAGGGAAGAACTATAGGCCAAATACCTTCTGCTGTATCTGCTCTTGTTACTGAGAAAGGAATTTGTCTCCTTCATGTTTGTTATTCTGAACCAAACTCAGAGTCTCTAGTGACTAATATGTAAACAGAATGCAGACAATATGAAAATGCATTTAATATTATTACGTTATAGCTGCCTGTTAGATACCTTACCCCAACCAGCAATTTATAATCATGTACAAGAGGCAGGTTCCAGAATTTGTGTGGTTTAGAAATAGCAAAGCAGAAACAACATGGTGAGGGTAATTATTTTTTTAAACAACATTAGAGCAGAGCTTAGTGGATCATTGCAGCATCTGCAAAGTTCTGCCCATTAGTGATTGCAAAGCCTTCATATGAGGCCCTGAAGAACACGAGCTGCATGAATTCAGCTTGCTAATTGCAGGGTTTTTATTGAATTAGTTATTAGATAATTGTAAAGCAGACATTGGAATTGTGGCTTTCAGAGTTGCTTGAGGAAGTTTGGGGTACGTAAAACAAACACTGCTTGAGTCACCAGAAACAAGGCACGTGGTCAGCACAGTTTCCAGCCCTGGACTCCTCTGCTTCCCCACAGTTAATAAGACCACTCAGCACCTCACACCCCGGCAGGCACATGCTGCTTCCCAGACGCAGGCAGCTCACATCGGGGTTAGCCAAACTTGTCCATACGTGTTCGTAGGGCTCCAAAATGCCGTTAGGATTTGCAAAGAGGTGACAGAGAGAATGCTAGAAGTAGGGCCCTAGAAGGTGAAGATGTGCAGATCTCCACTCATCACATTCTTCCCCCCACAGCAGGCATTCAGAAGAACAGACCAGGGTCATGCTTCATAACCACAGAATTGCTTGGCCAGCCCATCTATAGATGGGCTCTCCAAGGAACTTGCTTTAACCTCAAGGCCATCTTCACAGCTGTGAAACATCTACATGGCCCAGAGAGAAGGATCCCTCCTTCAGCCTCCAAGGCATTTCCCAGCACAAAGTGCAGCTGTGTGGGGTTTGTGCTGGGAATAATTTGGAATTACAGCTTTTAAAACCCTGCACTTTTTATAGTTAATTGAAAACTCAATCTGATTGGAACTTACCACAGAGAGGTCAGATAAAGCAGAAATGTGGTTTGCATGCTTCCTCTAGATACACATCAAAGGAAGATCCAAACAAAAAGGCTGTTCTTTGCACTTATAATTGGCACTAGTCATAGGCTTCATACAACAGATTTGAACTCCCTAGACAGAGGCATGTTCTCTTATACACGCCTCTGAAAGAAAAATAACCTGATAATACAAGCTGAACACAGATAATTCAATAAAAGTTATGCACTCTTAACAGTTACACAGATGCCTGGCGCTGCTAGTGATCCTTTCAAATTGATTAGGAAGAGAAGAGCAGCACATTCAGAGCAAATTACATCGGCAGTCTGGCAGCTCCAGGAGGAACAAACAGGCAGCGTCACTTGCCTGCTGAGCACCGAGAGCTGCTGCACCCCACTGACAACCAGCACTGCTCAAGCCTCTCTCTCCTTACCTGCACACAGGGAAAAATGTTATCCTGGCTCCAGGACAGAGTATACACCATGGAGCTGGATCCCCAAGTTCCAAGTAGCTCTTTAAGCCTCCAACTGAGTATTAAACTTCTTCCTCAGAGCATTAATTGTACTTAAAAGACATATTACATGTACGCACCTGAGATTCCAACATCCTATAACCTTGTATGCAAAGTAGAAAGAAAAATCCAAGTAAAGTTACTTTTCAGGCATCTTCCTCTCAGTAACTCCTGCTTTGCCTTTAGTGCTCTCTACTCCTGACCATGCGATAATACAGGAGCAAGATGGAACGATATGTATATTGTATATTAAGATGCATGCACAGTACATTCACCTAATCACTCAGGAGTTTCCTGAACTGTATTTTCCCTGCCACATTTTTCATCTGTTTTCTTGAGTAAATAATTCAGAAAAAAACGCTGTGTTCTTCCAGTGTTTTGGAATGTGTGTTTTGGGGTAAGAAAGTATTCTGCTGGATTTACTGTGCTTTGGTACTTCTGTCTCAAGTTACTCAAGATCAAACCCAAATTTCCCCCGACCAGGGGGAGGGGGAGAATTCTCAGTAACCTAGAGTTACACTCTTTAAAGGATATTTACTTTTGGATATTATCAGACAAATCCCACCACCAGTAAACCAACCAACCCCTAAAAGATAATAACCAAATTCAAGATTTTCTGTCAATTATGTCAGCTGTCCGGACTTTTGTTTCCATACACTGCATGACATTACATGCCTATCAAAGTGGTATTGTTGGCCTTCAGTTGCAGCATTTTATTCTTGACGTGCAGCTGGTCTCTGGGACATTTTGAACGAGCTGTGTGCTGTAGGTTTTGGCATATTTTCCAAGTTTCACCTCCCATTCAGGCCCCTCAGATTTTCATGCAAGTAGCTTCAGCAACTACTCTGACAACACTTCTCAAACTTTCTGAAGAAACATACCAGCCAATATTCCGGGGTTCCCCAAAAGTCACATTCCTTGTTTCAGTCACTGGAGCCAGGCTCCTTTGAAAATCTGACCCTAGAATTCTCATTTGCCTCACTCTTTCAGATGTTTGGAATCCCTATGTAATCCAAATTGCATACAGCAGAAGTAATCCTGGTTTCAAAGGAAAGTAGTGCTGAAAGGTCAAACAAATCTCAAGCCAGGCTGCCTCAAGCCTTTCTTCTTCCAGAGGAGTGGCTAATGACTTGTTCTTTGGGAAGACTGGAAAGAGATCAAATATGAAGCCATGATTAAGAGAAGAAAAATCTTCCACACCAATTACAGCTTCCATGCTTTTAGCTAGAATCCATAACCCAGCTTCCAGGGGCAGCCGAAAGACTTTTCAATTGCCTTATCATGTTCTACAGGGCCAAAAAGATGGATGCACGCTATCCGTTAGCTATTTTATAAGCTTTAAAGGAGAGAAATTGGATGGGCAGGCTGCCTCAAATTCTGTGGGAATATAATTGGCACTGAAGGTTTTCCCAGAAGAAAGTGAATCACGTTTCAAAATTTTCTGAGATCGGGGACCGCACACAAGCCGTGTTGCTCTCTAGCTCCCCATCACTACTATCTCCAGTGTCATCAGAGCTTCACAAAAGCCTTCACAACCCAGGAAATTAGAATAAAATAGCAAATGCCACCACTCTATAAAGCATTATGCTCCACATGCTCTCATGTGCCAAGCCTACTGTTTTCCCATACTAGTTAGCACACCCTTAGCTCTGTATTTGTCCACTTGTCTTTTTTGACTGATGCAGGTACAACTGCTGACATCCATCCCAACAGTGTTCAAGGAGTTTTCCAAAGCAAGAACTTGTGCATTTACTGGTGGTTGCTCAATGATTTGGAGAGTTTAAAGTTCTGACAATGCTTTAAGTATTGCCAGGTGAGTGAGAAACAAGCGAATCTTGGGTGAGGACATGAGATTTTTAGTCAGAGCAAAGATATACGGGCAAAAGGAATGATATTGTGTTGCTTTCAGAGCTGCAGTAATATCTATGTTTCTGAATAAATGCAGGAATTTGAGGAACCATCAGACTTGCAGCTGCACGTAGGAGAAGCAGAGGTTATGTTTCACTTTTACAATAAGGTACTATCTACCTTTTGGGGTTTGTCACCAACTCAGGGGTTAAAATCCTGTGCTCCTGCAGGTTTGTGGTTCTATGTCCACAGCACCCGAGCAGGAGCAGTTCAAAGGTAAGGCAGGAGGAAAGGGAGCAGAAAGTACTCCGAAGAAGAATGGCTCCTCTGCTGAAATATCCATGTGGCTGCTGTAATTTGCATTAGGAAATAATGCAAATTGTCAGAGGAAATAATAGCAAAAGTCAGTGATGGTCTAATCTGATTTATGTGATAAAGAGTACATTGGAATTGCTCGTGCCTTTTTCTGCATGGATCTTGGACAAGAAAAGTTGGACCAAACAGTGTTAGAAGTTTGCCAAGATCTTTCTGTTTTTTCACTTAGTGGCTCATATAGCTGTGATCAGCAGCGCGTTAAAGAAGAGCTGAGCCAATATGGATCTTTCCAGTTCACTAGTAGTAATTAGATCTGTGAGCATGAATATAAATCTAAAGGTCTGAGTCCCGGATGGCTGCTTCTTGATGTATGTCTCTTTACTGTCTCAAGAGCCCTCTTCACAGTAAAGCTATGTGTTGTATTCAGATTAAACCCTAGGACAGGTTTCTTGTCTTCCACTTCAAGCCGGCTGAGCTGATTTGGCTGCGTTATGCAGTAGTCCAAAGGATATGATCTACAGATGTCAGAAATTGCATTCAATCACCAAAGTGGTAAACAGCCAGCACAGCAAAGATTACACACAAGCTTTAACTAAATGACTAGGGTTGGGTTTTCCCCTTCAAGTAGGCAACCAAAAATATAGTTTGTCTTAACAGCACCAAAGAGCTTACAAGTGGAATTTCCTTTTGGATTTCCTTCTTTCCTCACAAGAGAGCTAATACATAATTTCTCAATTACATTCTGCATTTTGGCATAGTTTAACAGAGTGGGAGGACAGCGAACTCGTTAAAAATGTAAATGGTCCTGTGAGGGAGGAACACAGCAGGCAACAATCAGAACATCAATGTGACTGCAGTTCTTTGCTTTGTTTTGAAAGCAAAAGTTTCAGGCGGAAATAAATGGAAAACGGATACTGAGAGGATGAACAGCCAGTGGGAAAGCTCATAACTAGGATAAACAACACGATATAATCAATAGCTGTCATGTTCCACTACTTCCCTGTCTGTATTAAGAATCAAGTATTGATCACCTTTAATATACAGTACATTTTACAGTGTAGCTCCATCTTTGGCTTTTTATTTCCAGCACAAGAACATCTGTAAGGAAGTGAGGCAGCAGCATGTGCTGAGACACGAGACACATAAGACTTCTGGCTGTATGCAGCATTGCTTATCAAATCAGACACACGCACCCGCAATGTGCTCTTGAGTAAGAAAAATGGGTAACAACTGTTTCTACAAAACAGCATCACTGTACCAAAACAAAGCTGAAAAAAAATAAAGCTTTCTCTAACATCTTTAGAAAATTGTTCCCAAAATGAGGAATGTTATTACAAGTTAAACTTCAAGTGACAAGCAAAAATACTGTCAAGTACTATTGGAAGCTTTTACATTTCATGTTTAAAGCAAAAGGCAAAAGAAAACTTTCAAATTTAAGCTGAGTTACAAATTTGCTTTGTGACTTTGAGCAATGTCTTGTCCTCTTTGTGCCTCTGTCAGCCCAGCTGGGAAGTGTAGTAATAAATTAAGAAACACAAAACCAAAACAACAGGTCTTCAATGAGATCCAGATGCTCCATTAAACTGCTCTTCTCTTTACCACCTTCCAAACCATACTAAAGAGAAATAGGTCTGACAGCTGAATTTTAAGCATGCATGGGAAACCATAGAATTGTCTTTATTTTCCAATAGTTAGAAGTTACCATCTCTCTTCAGGAACTGGAACAACACTAGGTTCTCTTATCCATACTAAAGGTAATTGCAACAGAACTGCACTGATGCCACCTCAAGATTAAAGGATCATATACTTTATGATTCTCTGTTTATACAGTAACTTATTGTGTGGTTTACCTTGGCTAGGCAATGCTGAAGCTGCTTCTTATTATAAGAATTTCAATCTTTTCACTGTTACCGTGTCCTTTTTCTGGCTTCTAAATCCCTGCCCTTTTTGAACTGTGTATGGGGTTTCCTCATCTTTACCTGTTAAGATTACATTGATTTACCAAAGAAAGTATATCTTTATTGATACGAAATGATTGGAAATGAACCAGAGCATACAAGAAATGATGCTTATTTTAAAAGTGTCATTATCTCATGGTGTTTTAGTCAGCGCTTTAGCTGAATACACTTTTGTTTCCTGCACAAAGAAATGTGCAGAAAGAGGGAGAAAACCATAGGACTGATCATGTAACTGAAGATTTATACCACAATGGACACAGAAAATAAATTGGCATGAACTTCTACAACACTGCTGCTTTATGTCTGGAGCATTTGACTTTGCTACAGCAACTTCCTTTTTAGTCTAATTGGTTACAAGCCTTTACAGCACATCGTACCAAACATTGTACCTCACACAGAACACGGGGACGATTCTGTTGACCCATTAGGAACTAGAAGTGGTGAATGAAGAACACAACCCGGGGCTGCTGAGAACCAGTTTCTTCTTAGAAGTTAAGGAAATGCCTACAAAGCCCTCATTGCTGTTGAAGTAGTATCCTACTGCTCAAGAAACTGCTTCAGTTGAAGTGTGATACCTATGGGGCATTGCCTTACTACGAACAGATAATGGGTTCCCAGAACATCCATTGAAGTGAAGATTTCCTCATGCCTACTTTACTGCAATTTGGGACAATTGCTGCTGTGCATTTCTTGTGTTCTTGAAGGTTATCTTCTTGCCTCAACAGGAAAAAACCTGGTAGAATATTTTAACCCGTTTTCATTGTAAAAGTTACAACCCCAGAACAGGCCAGGAGGAAGTATTTTTCTGATAACCCATTCTTAAATTAACACCAGCTCTTTGCTAGATAAATAGAGTAACTCACATGCTCTTACTCCTTAGTGCTGGAAGCAGTATACACCAACTTGAGCAGATTTCAAGCTCAGCACAACTGCACAAAGATAACTAGCATTTTCTTAAAAAAAAAGCCATCCCCACTTCAATAGATCATCAGGCTCACGGATGTAATAACACAACAGGGCTACTTGCCAAAGGGAGAATGTGAAAACATACTACAGATGACCTTGCTAAGTGGCAAATGACAAAAGATACCCAAGGGAAAACTGATTCATATCGACTGGGGCTGACGTGGGACTGCAGCACTGTCAGTAAGGTGAGATCTGACAGAAACCCCAAGGCATGGTGCTGGTCGCTTAATAGGAATATTGGCTTCTCACATCCCGTTCGCAACATTACTGCGGATGATCCTTTTGTGTCTCCATCTACGATGCCACGTCTCATTGCCACCTAGTGGCTAAGATATTTAATACATTCGACCTTTAGTCCTGGGGTGTAAAGAGTTTCAGGAGGGTATTTTTTTAGTTTACTCACCATTTTCGGAACAGTCTCTTACCATAACATTGCATGTGAATGCAATAAGCACACCAGCAACTTTAACTTTCATTTGTTTGTGAACATGACTGAAAATAATTATTCTTTTTCCTAACGTCAAAATAAGACACAAAACCAGCAAAGCCAGCAGCTAGATTTCCATTTATTAGAAATGTCTTACGTAGCATGTTGCTAAAGCAACTCCCTGCTTCTAAAGCAATATAAAATCACTCATAAATAAGACATGTCAGAGGGCATTGCTCCTGTGAGGAAATCCCTGAAAGCTTCAGCACAGTTCCTCAAAGCAGTCAGGCAGACTTTGAGAGACTGGAGAAAGATGTGTGATACAGAAGGATTAAAGTGCACGGAGATAGAAAGTCACTGCTTGTACTGATACTGGTTTTGCCTTGAGGCAAAGACACTCAGTTCTTAGCTTCTGGCTACAAGATGTGATACAATTATGAGCAGGAATACTGAGGTTAAACCAGTGAACGTTCCTTTGAGAAAAGGCACCCTTGGTGTGTGCATAAGCTAACTTAACAATGAGATGTCGCTAAGCACAACAACCTGAAGCTGGATCTGCATCTCTGCAGTTGCCCAATGCCCAAGTTTTAACACACAGAAAAATGCTAGAGATTATTCAAAATCAATTCACTTTAAGAATTTCATCTCTGCTCCACATATGGCTTGCTAGCTTAAAGTGCAAGAAGAAAATTGGTACAGGCTGAAAACAAGCTCCTTTTTTGTTAACAGCCTGAACCTCAACCCCTAGAATGCAATATAACTTTCTTACAGTATCAAAAAATCATTTCATATTCCTTTGCATCTTTATTTTGCAAGCTTGCCTACCCCTAACCTATCCCATCAGAAAATGGCAGCTGAATAGTTGCGGCCAGACAATTGCCAGTTCAGATGCCAAAAAAATAGGCCTTTAAAAAGACAAAGCCAGCTGTGAATACTGAGTTGTGCAAGTGCCCATTGGGAAGCACAAAATCATAGGCTTGACCTTGCACCACCCATTCTGGGTAGAACTTGCCTAGAAAAGTTAGTGGTTTTGACCTCAGTTTCAAGAGCATGAAGCTAGATCATCTTGACCAGAGCCTTTGATGTCAGTAAAGTTATGCCTAATTTACCCCAGCACAACCAAAATTAGAATCTAGCCTGAGGGTAAAAAACATCTTTTAAATTACCCAGCCAAGTCCTCTCCCTGTGCTACACATTTGGAGCTGCACTACAGCTGCTGTTCTCCTCATATCACCTACTCCTATGACTTGAAGTATTTAATTGTTTCCTTCTAACCACAGTGTAGGAGAGATTCTCAGGGTCATTGTTAATCATGGGACTTTGCTCAGTGAAGGGAACTTTTCTCCAGCCTTGTCATACACAATCGTTTCTCTTCCTTCTCTTCTAATTGCATATGCCTACAGCTGGGCAGAACCAGAGAAACCCACTGGGCAGGATAACCTACGTTTTCTCTGAGTCTGGAAAGTCAATGGCTAGTTCTGAAGTAAAAATAATATGGGAGGAGAAAATCCCAGTTGTATATACTTTGGTGTTCTTTTAAAACAGGATTTCCTTCCCCTTCCCACTCCCAGGCCAGAGGGACAACCGTAGGTCAAACTATTCAGGGAAGGAGATGCTGTATTAGTGGCAGAAAGGGTGATGATGAAGTAGGAGCAGAAGAAAATAGATCAAGTGAACAGAAAGCAAGATCATGATTGGTTTTGGCTGCCAAAATATCTTCCCATATCTCCCTTTCCTGGCCTTTAGTACATTATATCCCATGCTGCTCTTTCTCCCTGTGGAGCCATACTGAATATTTACTTTCCTCTGCCTTAAAGCACAAGCTCAATTCAGGAAAGCCAAGCAAGCTGAAAAACATTTTCAGAAACAGACTGGCAGCTCTGCATTCACTGGTCACGGCACCAGGATCTCTGACAAGCTTTTTCTGAGGCTGCCTGGTAGCTGAACTGAGTGGCTGTACTGAGCACATTTCACTGTGGCTCCAAACAGGCTGTGAAGCTTCAAGTCTCAGACACCAAGAACATGACTGCAAAAGGCCACGAGCATCCTGCTCTAATGTTGACATTAGCCCTGCTTGGAGCAGAGGAACGGGACTAAATCACTTCCTGCAATCCCTTCCAACATAAATATTCAGAGATACTACCAACATCTTTAAAATTTCACTTTTTTTTTTTTTTTTAAACATCAGTTAAATGCAAATAGAGAAACAGAACCTCTCCAGAAATCAGCTGTGCACTATTACAAAGCATGCTGTAATAAAACCTTTAAGTGAGTCTTAAGTGACTATTAAACAGATAATAATGCACCTCCCTACAGACAGCAATGAAATAAAGTACTAAACACTACAACCAGAACAAAATAATTTCACAGAGACACCTTGAAAATTCATTATTAAAATTAAAAAAAAAAAGGACATTTGTCCACTATATGTAGGATGCCATAAAATACCATTATTCCCATGTTTCTACTATAGACTGGCTTAACTGAGCTGAAAGGAACTCGGTGCTTAGGGAAGCAGAACTGTAATACAGAATTTTAATATAAAGCTTCTTGAAAGTTATTAGAAAGAAGGAAATGAAACCTACCTAAACTTTTTCTATTTTACCAGCTCATACTAGACCAACTTTAGCTTTTTACCTGGGATTAGGCCTTTCCACAGTCCTTGCTGTTGTCAGAGTTCACGTTCTGCCATGTAGGACTGGCTGCAGTAGCTCAGAGGCAAAACAACCAGCACTCCTCACTCCCCCAATCAGCTCAACTACCCCGGCTGTATCCCCACAGACCTGTTAACCTTGGGAAGGGAGAGAAATCAGCTTCATAGTGAATCTAAGTTGCAGACACCTGCTGTGTATCTTCACAGCCAGCACTAATCCATCTATTAGTACCCTGCCCAGGGCCAAGCCGGAGCGCTTTGAGCCAGGACTGCAACTGGGCTGGTGCAGAACTGGCCATCCTGGATCTACATCAGGAGAGGAGTCTTCCCTCTTGGGAGAATTTGGAAGTAGTCATTTAAGCCAGCTGGTATTTATTGTGCCTGAAGCAAAGCAGCATTAATATGGGAAATTAATCATAGACTTGCTTGCTTTCTATACCAGGCTTTTATCCATTAATCTGTGCTTGCAGCAGAAAGTCTGTAAGTCACATCAGTGACTGAGACAGCCATTGTGAAAGCCTGATAACAGAGAGCTGGAAAGCGCGCAGGCAATGATAAAGAAAACAAATCAAGGTTATGGTATCACAAAAGGAACTTTGTCTGCTTGGCCAGAAAACAGAGTTTCTTTACAATATTACTTCCTCATTGTCTAGCAAGTGTTTCGTACTAACTGTAAAAGTTGCAAACAAACCATGGGAGCCTATCGCAATATTGTCTATCAAGCAGAGATCAGCGTTGCATATGTGCGAGTGCACCGTTCGAATCAGCGGAGCTTAGTGCTGCCCTGCACAGTGACAGAGTGCAGACAAGGTAGCAGAGGTTCTGCAGCACCACGTGGAAGGCAAAACTGCTTTGCTATATGTGCAGTACCTGGGATCAAACTTTATGATTAGGCATGCTGATAGGACAAGGGGGGACGGTTTTAAACTAAAAGAGGGGAGATTTAGACTAGATGTAAGGAAGAATGTTTTACGTGGTGAAACACTGGCGCAGGTTGCCCAGAGAGGTGGTGGATGCCCCCACATCCCTGGAAACATTCCAGGTCGGGTTGAACGGGGCTCTAAGCAACCTGATCTAGTTGCAGATATCCTGCTCGCTACAGGAGAGTTGGATTAGATGTCCTTTAAAGGTCCCTTCCAACCCAAATCATTCTGTGGTTCTATAAAACCAACTGCATTTTATGAATACAATGCTAAGAAACACCCACCCAAAGCCACTGCACTGCCTTCCTGCGAATTTCTGCCTGAAATTTATGCCTGCCATGAGGTCATCAGAGACACTGTNGTTTTACGTGGTGAAACACTGGCGCAGGTTGCCCAGAGAGGTGGTGGATGCCCCCACATCCCTGGAAACATTCCAGGTCGGGTTGAACGGGGCTCTAAGCAACCTGATCTAGTTGCAGATATCCTGCTCGCTACAGGAGAGTTGGATTAGATGTCCTTTAAAGGTCCCTTCCAACCCAAATCATTCTGTGGTTCTATAAAACCAACTGCATTTTATGAATACAATGCTAAGAAACACCCACCCAAAGCCACTGCACTGCCTTCCTGCGAATTTCTGCCTGAAATTTATGCCTGCCATGAGGTCATCAGAGACACTGTGCTGGTGAGAACTGTTGCTGCACAATTCTGGCTGTTTGGACAGTTCGGTTTGCTGCTGTTTAGCTCAGCTTTATCCTCACTGCCTAGTCCCCTGTACAGGCCAGACACAGTGGTTTGTTGGACATTTATACTCCAGCAATACATTGTAGTAGTAATAATAGTAGGAGATCACATCTTTGAATCTCCATCTGCTGTCTCCATCTCCAGCTGGGACAGATGGGCACTGACAGATTTAGCCATAATGTTTGAAGGCATTACTGCTCTCAGCTGTCCCCTCCCCTCTTTGCCAGAGGCGATTGCCCCGTGGCGAACACACACCAGTCAGTCCTGCAGCTCCTGTAATTTGCAGTCCGGCAGATTTAACTGCATTCATTTACTTCTGTAACAGCTGCTATGGAAATTCTGCAGAAAGATGGGATAGACACCTGTGGTTGGGAATGTCATAAACCATATACCTTCATCTGACAGAACTCATCCCTCATATCCGGAAAAGCCAGTATTTCAGTGACAGAGATTTCAGATAGACACCCACAAAGAAAAGTTTCTTCTGACATGAAGCCACATAAAATCTAAGAGCAAGTTCTTCCTATTTTCTATTTGATCAGTAGACATATCAAACTTCTTTTTTCCATGCAGCGTTTCCGCTATAGGTCTACATGAAAAGTGAGGTCATGTCGCCATCCATTTCAAGCACTTTGATGTTCTTCCTATAGTACAAGTCAAACTGGCCCTAACCCAGTCAATAAATATTTCCAGTGTTGCTACTTTCTCTATATCCTGCCCAAACGTAATGACATCACAGCAACAGTTCCAGGCACTCCAGAGATGATGGGAAAGTATAAACAGTGTTCCATCTGCAGTTCATTTGCTATCGCTATTAAAAAAAGAGCAAAACAAGCCTTTGACTGATGCTTGGTTTCCACAGTTCGGTGGCAACAGCTTTGCAAATGAACTATTTCAGGCGAGAGCTGGTGGCAGTTATTTGATATAATGCAGGAGTTCTGATAATACATGGGCTTTTTTAACACGGACTTTGTAAATGATAGTATTCAAGGACAAACTTGTCAGGTCAAATTTGACCCAGGTGCTGAATGTGTACAAGCTGAGAGGTAGAGATTACTGCCGGAAAGATTAATGACACTATTAACATGAATATGTGCAGCTACATAACTGTGCACAGAGGAAAAGTTTTGTTTGGAGACATAGTAAATGAAGTCTGTGTATGCTCCAGGGATATTTTTGTTCCTTTTGTGTACAGAGATATTTTTTTCTCAAAGTTATTGAAATATACTTGAGTTCCTATAAGCAAGCGTTAAAAATTAATATTTTTTTTAATTTTACCTGATGAATCCATTGCAAGGTAAAAGCAGCACAGCTCTGCACCAAAATATACTCTATTTAATGTTATCCAGATACTGTGTACTGCAAGTGAAAAATTCTCATAATAATAAGTACAGCTGCTCCCTGTAATAGAACATGTTTTTCACGCTGCTGCAATGCAATCAGTGTGTGATATTTTTAATTATTATCATTCCAAACGGGTAAAATTAAGCTGTGATTCTCCTGAGGGGAAACATTTTATAGCTCATCAGATCTGAAGTGCTTGTGTAAAGAACACAGTGCTTGTGTCAAAAAAATAAGACTTTAAGCAACAGGGGACTAGATTCTTACCTTGTGAAGTCAGCCAAGACTCTTCTAATATCATTACTAAGCTCATTTCCATTGGCTGAAGAGACGGCATCGAAGGGAGGCAGGGTCACCTGGAGAGAAGGGGCAAAAGGAGCAGTTGATCTTGTTGCCCACAGCACTGAGTAATTAGAAGGGTCTTCCACCTCGTCACAGTGGGACAGCTTTTAACAAACAGGGACCACAGTGTCTACTTGTACCCTTTTGAAACTCTGGGCCCCCCTGTCTGATGTTTAGCTTGCTGTCAGAATTTTGGGACAATATTCAAAACTGGTAAGTATCTGTAATCGAAGCCAGATGGTCTTTGCCTTTAGAGGCACTCGATACACACGGTTGAATTCAGCACTACAGCCAAATCTCAGTATCGCCTGACCACAGTTCTCACCTCCTCAGGGTACTGTAAGCACCGCTTTGGTGGCACTACAGGCCTCTGCAGTTTTGATGTTTCACACTGGAACTGGCTTCTTCAAGGGCAAAAAGTATTTTTTCCCCTCAACTTCAATTCATCCTTCATTTGCAGCTGGTCTGGTCCTGGCCAGTACTATTAGATGAAATTCTGAGATCTGCCACGAGATTTTAGCTCATCTTCCTGTCATTCAACAATTTCTGTTTCAGGGATGTTAGGCCCAAGAAGCAATTTTGGAGGAAACTGGATTGTGAGAACATGACCCAAATGTTCCTGAGTTCAGTTAAAAGCTCACTGAACTCATCCAGTTACACTGTCTATTGAGTTCTTCTTCAGTCTTCCCTGAGCTTCCAGAGGTGGATAAATAATTCAGTCAAACATAAACATAATCAATTTTGAAATCTGCTGAATAAAGGAGCCAGTCTTTTTTCCTGGTCACCCCCTGGGTCTCATTTTGTTTAAGTGGAAATGCTTTGTGATTAAAACACTGTGTATTACCAGAGCGACATCCCGTTCCCAGGCCAGCCCGTGAGGATTGCTCCTCGCTCCCAGGCTCTCAGTTTGCAAAGTTCCTGACTATCCATGGGCCTTGTTCTCTTCAGATTAGGCTGGACTGTTCCATGAATTCTGAAGACCAGGCTGTGAACTTGCTGCACTCAGATTTCTCATCTGCAAAGTGCTGTTTCTTAATGTCACAGAGGTGTGAGAAGCATGAATTCAAATCCTTCCTAGGTAGTCAGAGATTTTGAAGGGAGGGTCATGTAGGGACTGCCTGTGCAAGTTCACCAGGTGAAGGTTATTGTCCCTTTTGCCACCACTGAAGGTCTCTGTCATGCGATGTGGCCATAACTGCACGTTGGCATTTCACTTTTGATTAGAGCTGCTTCTACACCAGAATATAATAGGAAGGTAAAGAGCCTGTCAGCCTTTATAAAGTTCAGTGCTGCTTGGCCGTTTATCTTTCAAGTACCTTCCAGAGCTCCTAATTGAAAGCTTGACATTCTCTACTAATTCATTAAAATATTTATTGTCTAACTATGAACTTCTGCATAATTTGGTCTTTTCTCAATGGTAGCCTTTCACCCCTTCTTTTCACAAAGAGCAACTGGAATTGCATCTTCTGTTTTTTTCTAAACAATTCACTCATTCATACTGGCAACCAGGATATAATCTCTCCTTTCCAGCTGGGAACTGCTTGCCACAATCCCCTGTCATACACACCAGAAATTTAGCGGGATGAATGAAGGCAGTGACATATACTGAGCAGTATGCCATGCTCTGTCTGGGTATGAAATTTCAGAATATCTGCTAAAATGCAGAAAGGGTGTCCAACTCCATCTACATCTCCTTTCCTCATTATTATTTACACGGAACCGCTGGGAGACAGCAATGTCATAATATTCATTCATACTCGCAAACCACAAACAAGGAGAAAGCTGAGCCAGGACTAATGCAAACAGACAGAGAAAGAGAGAAGTACATCTGGCTATGAATAAACAGCCAGGTTTTTGCTTCCTCTCCTGGAAACTTTCTTGACTTGTGTTCTACCTCAGTTTATTCCTTCAGAGATGAAATGGCCTGCTTTGGTACTTGCATAACATTTTAAAGCATCCTCATATCGAGGCATGATAAAAGACTTAAAGTGTACGAGAGGAGAAGTAGAACCAGCTTTTAGAGCTGACAGCCCGTCGCTGTATAGATGAATATAGGCTGAAGAAAAGAATCATAACCACATAGTCAGTTCTACATATACAAAACCAATATTAATGGGGGTGAGAAGTCAGGCTGAGTTAAATCCACACCACGAATGGCCAGGTGATGCTAAGGTGATGCCAGACCTGCAGCACTGGCAGCGTTTTGGAAGGGAATGAGCAGCTTAGCTTTCAGCCATAGGGCCAGCCCTGTGCTTTCCCACAGACAGTAGGAACAATATGAAAAAAAGAAAAGGCAAGAAAACCCATTTCACAGCACAAAAATGTGCACCAACCAGCTGAAAGGAGTCTAACCAACATAAACATCCATGAGAGGAACTGTATCACAAATGATGAGTCAGTGGAGTGCTCCCTGATTTAGGTGGACCTTGTACCGAGTCTACAGATTAGGATATATTAGCACCAGCTACAAACGTCGGGATTTATTCATGCTCCACCTCACAAATTTATAGAACTGCTTTCACCACAAGCAGATGGGATCGCTCGTGCTTTTTACCATTTGTCATTGCTCTTTTAATGTTCAAAGCACCCTGCATCATAATGAAAGAGTGTTTTGGGAGATACCCATAACAAATTGAATCAAACTGGAAATGCTGTTTGCCTGTTGAACAGACATGGTAAATTACTATTAGAAACCTTCGCTTTGTTTTCTCTATCTCCATACCATGGTAACTTGTTGTCTATTTAATTTTGGGTACAATAAAAAGTTTAGTTTACTCTTTCCTGAAGTTATTCAGAATGTCGTCATTTATCTTTTCCAAACAAAATTGCAACAGAATGTCACAGAAACATTCCCTGGGGAGTCTGGAGAATCATAAGCAGAAATAGATGCCAGATTTAATAGTAGTATTTGTCATATTTGTCATAGATAAGTAGATACATTCAGTTATTTCCACTGACTTCTCTAATCCTAATCCTAAATCTATGATCCAGACAGAGTTCTCAGAGATTTATTCCAAAAGGAATAAATTTTCTCAATATTCAGTCGGTTCTGTTTAAAAACCTCACATAGAAAATACTGTTACTGAAAGGTAAAACAAAAACAGATGTCACCGATTTTTCAAAGAAAAAGTTCCCTGCTTGCGATTGCAATTGATTATTCTAAAATGAAATTGTATACAGCAGAAACACGAGGGCTATTTACAAGCTAAACGCTACCAGAAAGATCAAATCTAATTATCACCTCTAACTTGCAGTGGCCTGTATGTGGTCTTTCTTTATTTTGTTATTTACAGTCATTTAACACTTACTCGTAGAATTGAATTTTGTAATTTGTCCTGCTATGTTTCTCAGTTGTGTATCTCATGTCTTTTCTAACTGCATGGCCTGAGCTTTCTTAGAGAAAGGATTTCCATCGGTTGCTCCCAGATCCTTCAGCAGCAGCTCTATGTCCATTCAATTAATCTATTTTGGAAATAAACCAGCATTTCGAGCAAAGACGACAGTTTGTTTTTCCAGATATCCTCCCTGCGCATCCATTCAAGCTGGAAAATGGAGTTCTTGTGCTTTTAGCACACAAGCTGGCAAATACAAAACCTGATTGCCAGGAGGTCACAAACAAGAGTGCTTTTCTACAGCTGGACCTGTGCACAGGCACGCAGACATACAGCACTCTCCCAAATTTTAAAGCGTTCCCAGATCTGTAGGATTAGGAGCCCTTTTTTGTCAGGTGGTCTGGAATGAACTGTGTTTACCTGCGGAAAGGGACCAAAGATAGAAGTTAACCATCTTGGGAGGCTCTTGTTTGTTTGTTTTGTGTTAAGAAAACGTCTCTTTCAGCTCCATTTACCCACCTTAAACAATGAAAGCATCACAAACCTCTCTGCCCTGCTATGGGAGTAAATCAGACACTGTTTATATCTAGAGTGTTGAATATTTACCACCTAGTAACACAGGACAAGACTAAGGAGAAAAAAAAGAAGACAGCAGTTCATAGCTCTCTGATAGCCGGTGCCTCCATCCCTGTCCTGGGAAGTTTTACAAACAACTGTTGCTTATTACTTCAGGGTTTTCAGCCCTGGTTCTGCAATCAGTGGTTTGAAATTCAGTTTGAAGTTTGCCAAATCTGGTAGTTTAATGGCGCAAAACTAATGAGAGGGTAGGATATGCATAGATTATTGTAAATAAATAGTACGATATGTCAGGAAGAATGATGAAGGGAAGTAATAAAAAATAAGCATTCTACCAGGATTGAGACAATCCATCACAGACTGGCACAAGCACAGCGAAGTTCTCCTGTTATAAATTTGAGCAAAGTTGCAAGAAGCAATGTTGTGAGCTTTTATTTTTTGCCGAAAATGTTTTGAGAAGGTACTTTTTGGGAATTTATCATAATGAAGAACTCTATTACCCTATTTGCCCTCTCTCGTTGCGGTTTTAATATTTTAAGATAAAATGATTCAGATTAGTTATTTTTCTGATGAAATTTTTTCCATGAAAGGGGAAAGAGACGAATGTCCCAAAAAGGATTTAGTGCAGGCATTCAAGCTCCGCTGTTGGAAAGGGTTAGCAGCAAGCGAAACAGATCTTGAACGTCAACTCGTGTTCTTTGTTTCATCGCAGTTAGGCTTGGATAAACTGCAGCGAATTGAAGTGTGTGCAGACACACATCCTTCTGTTTATGGAGAGTGTAATAACTCTGCAAGAGCTGACCTATTGTGACAGAGAAGAAATACAAAACGGTATAAACACGATTCATTGCCTTCGGTAGTCCTTAGATAAAATGTTCACGTCTCCACGCTGTGCCAGCCTCAGGAAAGGCAGGATTTAACAAAACTGAATGTAAAGTCCAAACCAAAGAACTAATTCCTTTTTAATGTATATTATATAAACTCAGGCTGCAAGTATTTCATTGCTAATCGGAGTGTAGAAAGCTCAAGATCCGGCCCCCTTACATGAGTGTAAATACAAGCACTTGGTTTTCTGCAGATCAAAGAATGTGCTAAACTGTATCATTATTATTTTTAAATGCTCTTAATTAATATCAGAACAAGCTGTAACTAAAAAGCCATGACTTAAGTGCTTTAGAGGACAGAGATGCAGCTCCAAGGAAAAGTGTGTTTTTGTGTTGCCAGGGGAACCCTTAATGTGCTATGGCATCAGTCACGTTTGGAAAAACAAGAAATGAAGCACAAGTAGGTATTGTTTATTGAAAAACATGAGAAGATTAAATCGAGGTTTAGAGGACCATTAAGCACGAAAAAGAAGGAGAGACACAGCATTTAAAAGGGTATTTTAGATGAGTGGTATAATTTTTAAATAATATTTGTTTATTAAAATTATATGTAGTTATTTCAGAGGAAGAGATTAGACCCGAACTATTGGCAGAGATTTCTTAATGAAAAGGACTAATGATGCTCTGAAGGGACCTCAGAAATCTGATGTGAAATCAGTGGAAAGGTGCAGATCGTAGACCTTCCTTTGGATGTGTTTCTCTACACTGTGTACTTCACAACAGCTTAATTGTCAAGGAATCCTACACTGAAGCACTACTAGAATTGTGAAAACAGTTACATACTCTTTAAGCCAAATGCCTATAGCTGGATCATCCATAGAATACAAAAAATACAAATTATTTGATCAGTCCTAATTCTAGAGTAACATTTCTATGCACAGACCTCAGAAGTAATAGATAATTATTGCATTTACAACTTTGCCTTCTTCTTCTGACAGTTTGGAATATTACGGATGTTGACAGCACTGTATTAAAAGGCCTAAATTGGAAATTAAAACTCATAAAAAGATGAAACATTAACACTGGAAAGACTACTTGTCTTAAGACAATAATATTAATTATTTGACCTTTTTCGTCTTTGCATCAGACATTTCGGAAGAATATAATGTCATTAAAAAACCTTCCACGGGGACTAACTTTACGACTGATTATGTCTATTGAGAGTAGCACGCTTGTGTTAATACACAGGAATTAACTTACAGCAATTAATCATACGTAAGGCTGTGACTTTAATGTTTAACTCTGCCTTCAGCTCTGTAGCCCGATGCATCAGACTTTTCATTCTACTAAGTTTGATGTGTGCTAGACCTTTGCAATAAATGATGTTTTAAAAGCGTCATAGAAGAGGGGAGAAAACAACATTGTTTATTTTGCATTATTTATGACTTGTTCCAGCTAGGAATCAGCTTGAATCTCAATCTTCCCTCTTTTTCGAACAAACTGTTTAGTTTCTCTTTATTTTTAGATACTTCAGTTGCATTAGTAAGAGAATTTTTAAACCTCAGTAAGGCCTGTTCTAGTTGAGCTTACTATAACAACCAGAAGATAATCCATAAAGATTGCAATTCATGACTGTACTGTTCCAATATTACATTTCTAGAATTGCATTAACTTCAATGGTACTACACCAGCTTGTAACTAAACAGCACGTTGGTGGCTAAGTCCTGGAAGAGCCGAGCTTGTCACAAGGCAGTTTCCCCAGCTGCTATGTGCCAGCACAGCTCTGTTGAAACCAATGCAATTACACCAGCGTCAGCCAACGATCTGTTCCACTGGATCACGTTCTGATGTATTTGCATCCGTATATATATATACCTCTACCACCACAGCATGCATCATGAATGGAATTAAAAGCACAGCCTGAGAAGAGTCACAGGGACAGCTGGCCCAGTAGGACATCCCCAGCCATAGCCAGTGATGGGTACTTTGGAGAGAAGCACAAGAAACTGCGAATGCATCACGTGAGCTTTCTCTTGCAGGGTTCCAGCTTTACGGGGAGCAATTAGTGAGTGAGTGATCTCTCAAGGCACCATTTGCATCCAGCTTATCATACTTGGTACCCACTGATAGTCCTACCCTCATGGCATTTGTTAATGCTTTATGATCCTGTGGTGAACCGACCTTTCTATTTTTGAGTGGCAGCGACTCCCACAGCTGTGTGAAAACCAGCTCCTTTTTATGGATTTTTAACCGGTTGTTTGATGCTTTCATTGAATCCTTGCCAGTAAATAACTGCTCCCCCTATTTCTTAGCCACCTACTTGCCTTTCTAATGTCCCCTCTCCATCGAGACGCCCTTAGAGCCCCCTGTGACACAGCCACTCGCTTTTTTTTTCCTCATTCCAGCTGAGGGTGTATCACTAAGATCACTGACTGGTCAGTGCTTTACCCCTTCTATAACCACTATTACATACAGGGCAAATAAAGTGCAGCGTGGTTGCAAAGCCATCCTGATTCAAAAGCAATTTATACCCAACTGCATGACATGATACATGTTTAATCATACAGGAACTAACCACTGCTTGATAGAAATCTTCCTGTCTCTTGTAGCATCAACAGAGCGATGTTAATTTATACCAGATGCACATCTGGCCCAGGCTGCGTAAAGAAGCTGTTGAAGTGGAAATTTAATATTTAAACTAGTACAAACCTACAGAATTCTGCAAGAAAATTAAATTTGGGTAAAAGATTAGTTACCACTTTGATTATCTACTAAAGAAGGCTTATTTTTACAGCAAACAGAGAATTGCAAATAATTGCAATCAACATCTTTGCTGCTGATGTAGCGTCAGTTTCACCACACCTACCCTAAATGTATTTATTATTGAAGTGGATGGGTGACATGGCTAAACATGGTGCGATAAGTGACCTAGCAACTTAGGTTTCTTCTCTGCTTTTCTACAAAAAGTAGACACAGCCACAGCCAGCCTGCCCCGTATTTATGTAGAGGTGAACTTGGATACATTACAATGCCCCTAAGAAGTCATAAACCTTGAAAATCAGGGAATGTGAAAATAGAAATACTCAATAGTAACCACACTAGGCTTTTTATGAATGAAGGGTTGTTGAATATACTTTTGGGACCAAGGCTTGAGCTAAGCAAGTTCTTAAAGAGAAGTAGCTTATGCATCAGTCTCTTTTCCCTCTAACTCCCCTACATCTGTTGCTTTTCTTCTCCCTTCTGCTTCCTTCCTTGTTTTTATCAGGATATAAGAAGGGAAAACAGATAAGATGGAGCTTAAATTATAAGACTTGGCTTCTGTATTTATTGCTGTTTTCAAAAAGCAGGACTGGTCCTGAGCCCAGGTGACTGGTGCCCCCTCAGTGCCTGAAGAGCATGTAGGAGAACAATATGGTTCTCTACCTCTCATCCTGGCCTTCCAAAGCAAACCTTATTCTCCCCACACTTAATGTAGTTCCTCTGTCTTTGCTACTGACAGGTCTGAGCGGTCGCTAGTTTTAAGATCTGGCAAAGACTGGATCTTTCACCTGACATTCCAGAGATTTCACTAAATTTCTCCCATTTTGGCTGTTGCCAGGAAGTGTGCTGGAATAGAGAGGGATCACCTGAGCTTCTGCAGTCCTTGCCCGACCTGAGGCACAGCGATGCATTGTGGCACTGGGGGAGGACGTGCTGCAAGGTCCTTCGGGGAGCCAGAGAATGTAACAAAGGCCGCATCTTCACCCCCATAGCACAGAACGCTTCTCCTATTCTCCTCACGTTATTTTCCTTTTCAATGTGATGCGTGTTGAGTAATTGGAGCATTTAAGATAACAGCTCTAAGCAGCATTAGAACTTTTGCTTTTCTCTCTAATGGTGTTTGCACGGCATTGTTTCCACACCCACCTTCAGTGTATTCTGAAAAAAAATACATTTTGGAAGGATGGTATTGGGAAAAACAAAAGGCATTCATTGTCAACAGGAATGTAGGAATTCCTTAGATAATTTATTAATCTTAGTCTCTTTATGCATTGTGTTAATGACAGCCCAGTGGGGAACCCTTGTAGAATTAGCAACAGATTTCCCAAGGCTTAGTTATCAGGTAATCACGCACTTTAAGTGTGACTAGCAAAATTGTGAGTGCTGCAGCACAGTGCAGATGCTATACAACAAATTGTTTATGCATTGTAAAAAACAGCAGCATCTTGGAATTTTCATAGGGATGATGAAGGGCTGAAACGTGAGTGGTTTGATGCCCTTTCTTTAAGATTGGGTTTGAATCACAGATGCTGAAGCACAGACAAGGACTTCACTCTGTAGTAATACCCACTTGTTACCCTTTTTGAAATATCATCTGTTTCTATTCTTTTTGGTTTAATAATGTAATTTAATAATCTGATTTTTTGGAGATCTATTATTGCCACAGACTTTGAAGGCCGGTACTTTCTTTTAAAGAAAATATGAGAAATGCTATGAAGGCAATATAGACATCTGAAAATTTTTCCAATGATAACATGTCATAAGCACTAATGAGACCTTCATGAATGATATTGCAGACAAATTATGGAAAAGAGATCAGATCCTCCAAGTTTGGGGGGATATCTTATGACTCTCTGCTTGTGTGCTGAAAGCTTGTCATCCTATTCCTGTCAGTATGACTTTCATACATGCATGAAACCTTCTAATTCTATGTAGCCAAAGTGAGCGCTGATTTACTTCCTGGGCATCTCACAAGTTACAAATAATCATAGCATGAATTTAAACGTTCTATTTAAATTTAATGAACTCAAAACCTATCAATGTTAAACCAACGAAAGCTGTGTAATCAAAAATAGCATCAATTATTTACATAACCTCTATGAAACCTCCAGAGAAACCTAGGCTTATATGGTGGTAATGTTTAAAAAAGGAAACTACCTCCTCTGAAAAAACACACAGTTGCTAGAGGTACTGAGAAAATTGTCCTCCAGTTCGCTGAATGTAATCCAACAACCAGTACAGACCTTCAGAACTGAAGTGACAAATATAAGCCTGGCATCAGGACTAGGCAGTATTTTGCTTTATATTCTACATTTAGACAGCAGATAGTCTATAAATACAAAGTTTTCAGTTCCACAATCCTCAAAAGAAAAGGCAAGTAATCTGTTTTTTATTTTAGGTTTTCTCCATTTATATCTGGGAACTGTATACTTTCAGGAATTACGGGTTAAGTGGGAGGAGAAACAGGAGGAACTTGCTTTGGGAGTTTAAAATAGAGTTCAATGCTTTCAGGAATAGTTTATTTTCCACATACTGAGATTTCTTCAGTGGAAACAACTTCACTGATACAGTGAGGACAAATGGAGCAGGATGTCTTCCTACAGTGTAAAGTCAGAGCAGTGATGACTAGACATAAGATCTTGTAATTGAAGGCTTTGAAAGGACAAACATTTTGAAAGCATGTTTCCAAAATACATCTGCAAAGCAGCTTTTCATTTTCTCTTCTTCATCGCTTCTATGAGACTTGGAGCATTATGCTTTATGGTTGTTCAACTCTACGCAGAAACATTTTCCTGCAGAAAGGATGGTCATTTGTTTTGCAAAAACCAATGTGGAAGTACACCTCCGGCACGGATCCACTAAAACTGCACGCTGCTAAATTTCACACTATCCTACTTTTTCCACAGTCAATACCGGTGTTTCAGTGGCAGTTCTAGTGGAAGGGAAAAGCTGTAGAAGAACTCCTCCAGCAGAAACAGACATAGCAACAAGGTCACCATCTATGGAGGGATTAGCTGGCACTGAGCTTTCCGGACAAGAATAAGTGGAATGAGTTTCCATAGGAAATTAAAAAACCACCTCAAAAAATATCTGTTAGCAGAGAGCAAAGCAGGTCCATCAGTGCCTCTAGGAGACCTATGTAGAAGAGCCTACCCTTGAGTTCTTTGTTATGTAGGTTGCTATTTTTAATGGGAATGACAGACAAAAGGCTGGTCATATCATACAAGTTTACTTCTATCCACAAAAAGTATCTTCTGCATTTCCTTCTCCTTTTCCCAGAAAGTTTTGAGTTTTGAGATAGTCAAGATGGATAAATGAGGACGTAGTCTTGTCTTCGGAGTTTACAGTGTCCAGATTAAACTGAAGATATTTTCCAAAAGCATGTGTTATGTATTTAAGAAAAAAAGTTCACTGTGGGGTGATAGAGATCAACTTTTTTTTTTCCTGGAAGAAGCTTTGTTTAGTTTCCATGAAGTAATGAGCTGTTAAAGGATGTGCTGCTACAAGAATCCGAAAAAAGACACCTTAAACACGCTAAAGCAAAGCATTGTCCTGGGGGACAATTCTGTAGTACAAATCAGTGCCAGTAGGCATTCCTTCACTGAAATATCAACTAGAAATAGCTAAACACTGAAGATTTGTTCCAGAAACATTCTTGAGAAAATTGTTTTCCTGAAATACATAATCATGCTTATTTTTTTTACATTCCAGTGTTTTTACTGGTTTAGTAGCCTTGACAGGAGGCATGAATCACAAACTTACAAGCAGACCCCATTCTGCATTCCTTTTTGTGGAAGAGTCAGGCCCTAATGATTTTTGCAAGATAGACCAACTTTGCTTACTTGAGGTTCAGTTGCTTATAAATGAGAAAACTGTTCTACAGTTAGAGGTAGCCATAGACAATGAGGAACAAAAGTGGTGTCAAAATCATGGGTTTTATTCCTTACTTAGCTAGGTAGTAATATTTTTTTAAAAAACAATTAGTTTTAATGGAATACTCTGAAATATAACACTAGTAAACACAAGTGAGAAGAACAGAGATGCAGTGAAGTCAGCTGAATTTCATCTTGAGGAATTGTCAGTCAACATCCCACCCAGCCTTCTTCATTCAAAATGTTACTCACGATTCATTTTGAGAAGATAACCAGTGCCAACCCATACGAGATTTTTCTGAGTGTTCAATATTCGCAGTTCAGTATCTGAGCCATTTGCTCAACTTAGTTCCTTGAGATTGTTTCCTCTTCCTGACGGATAGCCTTCCACACTAAATTTGTTTGAAACAAATTCCGTATCATCATTAAATTAATCTCCATGTAAAGTCCAGCATTCACTTTCTGCAAACATTGTCACAACAAGCAAATAAAAATGAGTGCAAGCGTCTGCTGTAAGAACGGTGAATATTTTCTTGTAATGCTTTTGTTGCTTTGCTCCTATCATAGAGTCTTCTGTAAAATATAGTGGCAGTTAAAAAGTAATAAACAATTGACCGACACGTACCCATTTATTTAGAAACAGTTTCTTGGTGAAGATTTGAGACTAAGACTTTGCGTACGTCCTCAGCTGGGTGAGAGGATATGGTTTTTATCTCTCCACACAAGAAGATCTCATCTTTAGTTTCTACTTGTGAAAGTAAATTTGGCGTGATATCAAGTAGATCAAGTTCTACTGTATTCTACAGGTATGCAGTTCAGGTCACCTCATATCACTTCAAGATCTCTCTGTAGGACAGAAAGACAAGTATTACTTGTAAAAGGGCTACAAGTATTGTACACAGAGTCTGGGACTCCTTCACCTCTTGGCCATTCTAAGTGCTTGCCAACTTGTAGGATTAAACCTGATATTCATATAGGAGACAACCTGGAGCTCAAATCCGTGTTTCTTCTTTGAGCCAGGGTAAGCAGCCTAATCCTCCAGAAACAAAGTTTCAGCGTCTGTGTAAAAAGGTTTACAAGTACTATTTTCCCCTAAGAGGACTATTATGAAGTGAACTAATTAACATTTAGAAAGGGTTTAGGGTTTGAGGAAACTAAGCGCCACGGATATGAAGGGTGCTGTGATCCCTTTATAGCAAAATATTTGCATCTGTCACGTATTTGAGAACTTTGGCTTTTAGCCTGTGCCTTAGCACCTCTGAAGCGTCGTGCATCCTTCTCAACATTTTGTTCTCTATGCTCACATCAACTCACCAATTCCAGAGAACAGTATCTTTTATCATCCAAAACTGGCAATTTCCTTATCAAACTTTGTTTCACTGTTACTCCATAATATCCTAAAACCAGGTACCAGAGGTCTTTCCTTGCACCTTTTATTTCAGCTAGACAATTCTCCACTCCCTCTGTTTAGAAAAAGTTAGAGTTCAGTAACGGTTCTGCTTTCAAACTACAGAAGACTCTGAGTTTTACCCTTCAGACTTCAGCTACTGTTGTACAGAAAATACTAACGGTGATAGCAATGAAAGGAAACAGCCTGTCCAAGTTGTAAACTCCCTGGTTTTGTTTTCTGGAGTTAAAACATGGTATGAATGTTCTAAATGAAGAATCAAAGCATTTCATATTAAAAGTAAGCATTTATAAAATACTTCAGGCCCTTGAACAACATCAGGACAACACAGCCCATTCCACAATCGGTTTTGGACGGGTCCATTTACATTTTATACCCAGTTGGGCATACATCTGATAAACATCCCTGCCTAACAGCACCTTTTTTTTTTCACACTTTAAACCTCGACAGTATTAAAACAAAGATGTAAGTAACATAGGGCAAACCAAAACACCAAGTGCAAACACCTGTAAATTTTCAGAACTTTGAGATCTTAACAAAACTTGCAGCCTGGATCCAAGCATTCTCACACTGATTTTAGTTTACTGAACAGCTAGAGACTTAAGAGTGCATGAAATCCACTCACCAAATGCTCAAAGTTTCTAAAACTCAAATACTTATCTGAATTTGAAACATGTCAAAAGCTTCTCTTTGTACAGTAGAAATAATTTATGCTGTGTTTAAGTACATATCCATTAAATTACGCAAACTTTTAAAATGTGCAGGCTTACAGTAAGTACATCAAGAGCATTCGGGGAGAAGGAATATTTCTTGAAATTTTAATTCTGTACGTTGCAGAAAAAACAAAGCAATACAAAATATGTCATATTAATGTGTGCTTTCAAAGGTTACTCTGTTAACCGCAGAGTCAAACCAAATTTTTCAGACTTGTACTCTTGAGAAATGAAGCTCTTGAGGAGATACATAGCCTGTAATGATGCTACAGTTGCAGGGTTCAGCTTAAAAAACCCCTGAAAAATAAGCCAGAACATATCTGAATGCTTTGCAGAAGATTTCCTTTATCCTTGAAAAGAGGAAAGGAAAAGTATGAATCTTAAATATTCAGCATTCTTTAGTGCTACGTCTGTAACACTCTCACGTGACTGCATTGCTCATCATAAGCCAGTTAGAGAAAACAGATCTCAAACGTGAGTGCAAAGCTGAATAGTTGGGTTCCTTATCAAAATGGAAAGATGTATCAAATGAATTTTCCGCCGGGGTCTCTCCTGGGTCCAGTGCTAGTCAATATTTTCACTACTGACCCAAATAGCAGATCACAGAATAGGCTCATTAGATTTAGAGGCAAACAGAGTCTGGTGCATTGTAAGTACTTTGGAGGGTAAGAATAGGATTTGATATGGTTGTCATAAACTGGGAAATAGGAATGAAAAACCCCAGGTATTTTTCAACGTGTACAAGCGCAAGCACCACACTCCGGAATAAGAACCTGCACAGAGGCAGCATGAGGAAAAGCTGAGGAGGAAGAAATTCAGATAGAACAGGGTACAGAAATTATAGCTGAGCACAGACCGGACGTGATTACAACGACATGCTGCTGCTAACACGGAAATGTCATTCTGGAATGCAGAGAACATGCAAATTTGTGGAGCAAGCCTTTTGCTCTGCTCAGCACTGATAAGGCTTTAACTGGGTTATTGCGCCCAGGTCAGGGACCACACGTCGAGAAGTTTATGAACTGGTTAGAGGCAGTCCCAAAGATAGCAATAAAATTGATTAACAGTCTATAAAATATGAATTATGATAAAATATTGGAAAAGTGGGATTTTTAGTCTAAAAGACCAAGGGAAGACTTGGTAACAGCCTTTCAGACATGTAGAAGGCAACTTTACGTGTATACAGAAGTAACAGGCTAAAATTCAAGCAAGAAGATTCAGATTACATCTGCAGAAACAGAACTGGAAGGGCCCTGAACAGCAGAAGACTTTGACTGACATTTTGTGTATCCCTACTGAAGATTTCAAGGCAGGCTGACATGAAGGACCCAAAGGTTGTTGCTTTTTGCCTTGCATTAGGTGACTTCATGTTCCTTCCAGCCCTATGATCCTATAGTTTGTTTGCTCTTTATCCTGCTTAATTCAAAGCACTAAAAGTCCTGACATGCACCACACTAGGAAACACATTTTAGTTCCATGAGCCCAGTACCTGTGTCTGCTTCTCTACCTTCTGCTTTCACTTTCTGCTGAAGGCAAAAGACAAATTATTATTGTTCTCATTTGACCCAATCGTTTCACTGAAACGCCAGCTTCTCAGTGACAACCTAGAAACTTCAAGGCTCACGCCTATGAGACATGAACGTTGTGGTCCTTCTTCAGATAAACAATGAAGAGCAAGAAAAGCCAAACGCACACTTGCTGTTTAAGGAAGGGTGTCAGCTTGGCCAAAGGAGGCTTGTTCAGAAGCCTCGTTATCTTGTAGGATTGAGCCATCAACGTTTTCAGTAGACTGAGCTGGATGTATTTCATTCAGGCAGATAGAAAACAGAAAAGTAAATCCTGAACACTGTCACAAGTATCTCCAAAACATGGGTTGTTGTTTAATTTACAACTTTCAAACAATCGGTACAGTTCAAACCAAAAGGACAGGAATGATGCAAGTGACCACAGGAACTAAGAAAGAAATTTTCTTATATTACCAACTATGGCATTAATCCTTTGACGGAGAGGACTAGAAAACTTGGGCTGTAGGGAAAAATGTCTTTATTTTTTCAAAAACAGCCCAAGTGTTACATCAAATTTCCATCCACAGCTCTTTTGGAGGTATTGTAGGGAGCAGCTGAAAGGCATAAACCATAATTACAAGTCAAACCATGCCAAGCCAACATGGGCATTGTTGAAGAAGTCACGTCAAATGACATCCCAAGTACACAATGTGGAAAGAGGGTGTGCCAACAACTGTAATTTGTGAAAAATTATCTCAGTATTTTGTGTCACATCAACATGAACACTGTTTTAACAAAACCTCAGCCAGTTACATAGAGGCTGGCTGCAGTCCAGGTGTAAGCCAGTGATGAAGAGGGCCATTAATGAAAAATGCCAAGCCCTGAGTTTCATGTCATTAATATTTATGACATAGTGTGAGGAGTCTTATTTAAATGCCACTTTGTGTGTGTCTTGGGGTGGAGGAAGAGAGGGATTGTAGGGGAGGAAAATTAGGGTATTTATGCTAAAGTGTCAAGGTGACTTGACAGGGAACAAAGCCCTTTGCAATCACAGGGTAGTAATAATTAGTCTAATGTTTGGATGGTTACACTTTATACGACCTCTGATTTTAACAGCATAAAATTGTAAAGCTGACTATTCTGTCAAGCTGCCAAGAGGAATGCATTTGGATGGGTATTTGGAAACCAAATGTAATTTTTAACCATCATTATTATTTTGGGCAAATTGCCTAGAGTGGACTGAACCTCAACTGGTTATTTAATGCTGACCTGCTCCTCCTGAAATTATGTTGCAATTTCGGGCAGACAATATGTTTTGTTTAACATGATGCTGTAACTCCTGCCAGTGCCTGCTGAAGTCCCGACGGAACTGATTTCCTCCCGTTGGGGATAGTGTGCTGCCCGTCAGTGCTGCCTCAAATCTCTTTGATGTCACAGGAGGTGATCAGGCACATCCGGGACTTCCATAAGCAATGGGGTTTTGTACACTTGCTAAATCTACTATTGAGGTTCCTCCATAATGAACCACTACTCCGTAATGTTAGTGTAATCTGTCCTGGAACAACGATGCTCTGCACTTTGTCACATCGATGCAGAGAGTCACTTTCATACTTTTATACAATTCACACAAGATTTGTATGAACTATGCAGCCAGTCCTCTTCTCGCTGTTTTTAATTGCAAATTGTCTCCTTCTCTTGACATAAATAGTCTGGTTTATGTCATAACTTAATTCCTACAAACCACTGTGTTTTTTCAACTTATGTTGTTATGTCAAGAAATAAATGAAGTGCACTGTACACATCATTTTTCACAGAAGTGTCTGGCATGCGTATTGCTTACATAGAAATACAGCATTGTTTAAAAAAGAGAAAAATGTAGAGGGAGTTGGTGTGAGATATCCACTTTTTAAAAAGCAGCAGTTCCTTGGAGATTGATTTTTTTCAAATGATGGTATCTCATAGGCTAAAGGAAACTCTGATTTTCAAAACTGTCAAGTAAAATTAAATTTATAATTTTATACAAAGGAATCCTCCTATTTGTAGCACTAAAACATAAAATTCAAGAATATTGGAATCAACTGTTGAAAATTTGTTTTTAATATGTGCTAAGATAAACTTGGTAGCATACTTTGTTACCCAGGAAATATACGAACTTTAAAGTGGCTATCTCCTGTTTCTATTCAGAGAAGGGCAAAGCTGAGGTTCAGCAGGAATCTAGAAACTTTTAAGGCAAGAATGAATGAAGCCCCAGGCCGTATTTTCTCAAATTATGTTAATTCTGCTGTGTAACTATATCCATCTAGAGTATGTGGTAACATCCAGAAGTTAAGAATAAGTGACTGTACTTTGGACTGCACAACCAGCCCTGAAATAAGAAACAGGTTAGTTTCTCACTGACTTTAAAATGATAAGTGATGGCCACAGAGAAACTCTTCCTATGTATGCTAAAAGTGTTGTCAGAAGAAGGTGTAGATCTCCAGCATTCCTGAAAATAAGAAACTATTCACGTCAAACTGAGATCACAAAATCTGGGAACAGTAACTTTAACAGACGCTTCTCACAATGTGATCCTGATTTTCAGTGCCTGTGTTTAATAAATGCAGATTGCCAGAGCCCCACTTTGCAAGTGCACTTATTTGTGCAAAGAGTATATTTATATGCACACTCATTTGTATTTCCCTTTCATAAGGTCGTATGGTGGCTCTTTAAATCTGACTTTGACTTTTATGTTTGCCAGTCTCACCTCAGGGTCCATAGTAATCAATTCAAAAACGCTGGTTGCCATTTCAAAAGAAACCTCCTTTGAAAGAGAAAAAAAAATCTCTTTGATAATTCCAGGATGGCTGTGTTCAAGCTGCACTTAGGATCCAGGCTGGCTAAAGGAGCCCAGTACTTTTATACTGCAGCAGTGTTCAGTTCAACGGGAGGT
The DNA here is from genome assembly GCA_013400335.1 of Eurystomus gularis. NCBI lineage: Eukaryota > Metazoa > Chordata > Aves > Coraciiformes > Coraciidae > Eurystomus > Eurystomus gularis. Next base: position 126,183 of record VZZY01014528.1, read on the forward strand.
TGTCCAGCATCTGGAACTGTTCAGTTTTTACTGAGCGTTTTCTACTGAGCTCTAAGATTATCTTATCTCCCTTTATTACCTCTGTGCAATGTATATATGTTTTCAATAAGGTTATCATTTAGTGGGATTACTACTTCACATAATTGCATCAATCAAGTGACCATTTTAGACACAGCTCCTCGGCATTTGATCAATTGCCTGAAGAGAGGGGAAGGTCTTTGATTTCAGGCCTAAGCAGGGTCACTGGAGAGTGACACCAAAGATGCTAGACACTGATTTCAGTGGAACTGATGATCAGAGTGAAGAGTTCAGCTAATAAGCTCCCCGACTCCTAAGTGCTATGCACCTCCTGGGAGGTACCGAGACCCTCCAGCGGCCCCGGCAGTTAATGGGAGCTGAGGATGCTCAGTATTTTGCATAACCCAGCTATAAATGCATTACACTTAACTGCATAATCTCAAGGATAAGAGAACATCTGTCTTCCAATAACAGCAAACACCATCTGGTTTTGTATCACTATATTCTTTCTTACTTGAACAAATGAAGCTCAAGTGACACCGGGCATCGCTTCAAAGAAAAGAAAATGTATTTACACTTGTTACTTTGACCTTTTGCACATTTTGAACAGCTATAATGAAAGGCTTTGCCTACAGGAGCTTACATTAGAATAATTTGCTATTTGTGCTTTCTCTGCTATCATTTCAGAATTATATCATTTTTCTCTAACCAACTCATGGAAGGTGTCCAAACTAGTTATGAAATAACTCACGTCCCATTACTCCTGACCTTAGCCAGTAGCCTCTTTCTTTTTAAAAGATAATATCAAGAGTGCTTCTTGATCTTTCCTGCTTCTGCCCCAAAGAAGAATGGCTGGTCCAGCCTTCTGCTTCTCTTCTTCTGGTACTAAAACAAAGGAACTGCAAAAGCAGCACAAGTTTCAGGCCAAAAAAATTTTTCTGTAAGACTAAACTAGACCTCTGGAATTTTTCCAAAAGAAATTTACAGTTGAGTTGGCTTGAATACTTTGTGCTGTTCATAATCCATACTGACTTCTTATTAATATTTTTAATGTCTGGAAGAAAATGAAATTACACTTCACTGCATGGTGGAGTCAATTTTTAAAATGTTCAAATTATCTGACTAGATAATCATTCCTCTTCTGGCTTTTGACTACGGCTGTTCCTTCTGTCACTTGATTGAACAGATAGCAGAGCATGTGCCCTGGTCTAAAGTAGGAAATGGTTCTTTAGAAAGCTTTGGCGAATCCATCATTTCACTCACTACTACAACATACTCTAACAGCGCTTAATCATAATAATTGATGCTATGCTTTCCAAATTTAGCCCTCAAGGAATTAGTGTCCTGAGCACCTCCAGAAGAGTACTCGACTTGAAAATCCAACTTCGAGACTAGCAGTAGAAAAGGATGCTCAAGTAGGCCAAATGAACCAAATATAAACACAGCTCTGAGAAATGAGAGGAAATTAGTGGAGAACTAGAACAGCTTATATACATCTAAAGAGGCAAAAATATGCTTATTTGGAATCCTGGAATTCAAAGTCAATTTGTATCTAGTGCTTAGTTGAACTTTTCCATGAATATTTAACAATGTTTGCTATACAATTCGTACATTTCATTATCATTTATAGAAACAATCTCTCTATTTCCCTAAATATATACAGACACAAGTACTGTAGGAAGGTTTTTGTACATATTTGACCAATTGTATCTATGCACACACATCTTCAAAGAACAGAGCATTTTATTTGAAATGCCTGCAAGCTCCCAGATGAAGTTACAACTTTAAAATGACTAGCATTTCTAAAGCCCTTAAAGTCTTCATCCGCACGGCTGAATTCCACACTTGCATCTCTATTCTCACCATAAAACTGAAAAGTGACCTCTCAAGGTAATATTTATTATATGTCTTACAATGGCACTCGAGGACCTGAATGACGTGTTCCTGCTGTATTTAGAGCTGCACAATACCTGTAATATGAGGCTGTCTTGTAGATGTAGATTGTTAGCTCCTAACAGACTAGAAGTAGGAGGAGAAAGAAGCTCTGAGAGATGTGATGTTAGAACCAGCTCTATTGACTTCCAATCCAGTGCATCAGAAAACAGAATAAGCCAACTCTTAAACAATCATGAAAACTGTAGCAGCCTTTGAAGTGAGACTGACGTACTTGTGGCATTCTTTAAAACTCTCTCCCAAGTCACTAAAAGAAAGCTTTGTATCTCCTTGTAAGTTGAAAATAAGAATTTGTGAAAATCCCCCGTGAGCACATCTGGAATAGTCTCAAATATTTTGCTGCCATGAGAGCAAGCCTTCAAACACAGACACTGCAATGTTTTTCTGGTTTTATCTGCCCTGCAGTACATAGAGCACAGCCATAATTGAGCTAGGTCTGACCACACTACCTCAGCTGCTGAAAACAGGATCCTTATTAGTACTGACATTAGCGCAAGCTTATTTATCTCACTCTCCCTCAGCTATATTACCACCATGCTTCTCAGAATGCCTTCTCAGCGTTAGATTAAATTGTAAATTATATTGTAAATGAAACTGTTCTTTTTTTTCTGGCTAGCTTTGGTTCCAGAGAAGCCTTACTTCTCAAACAAACAGTACCATATGGCCTTGGAAAAGAAGATATAGGGAGAAGCCACTTGTCTCCTTTTGGCTGCAAACAAACTAGATGAAAAGGATTCTGTCATGATCACACTTCTAGATTACCATCTCCTTTCATTTGCTGACATAAGCCACAGGTAGTTAAGTCCTTAAGACAGATATTTTGAAGTAATCCATGTCAGTCTGAGTAGTAAGAGTTGTTTGAGTTGCTGGGTTGTTTTTTTTCTCTAAATGAATGGTGTTTAGCAAAAATTTCATGAATAGCTGTGGCACTGAATTTTAGGGATCAGTAACCTCTGCTGGAGGAAGTGCAAGTCTTGATGAGAAACTCTAGCTAGTCTGCACTGGAGGACATTAACCTTATCAGTCTGGTTAGCTGCAGCCTGAACAGGACCCAGCTCAGCAGCCTCACTATCCAACTGCCTGACAGAAACAAGGCCTGCATCTGCGATGTGAAACCCATCAGGAAAGTGTCCTTCTCTACCACACTGCATGTCATAAGGCCAATTCCCCTGAAGAATTTCAGATCATTACCCATTTCGTTAGTATTGAACGCTTCAGCTCAACCCACCACTTTCTGCTGTGAATTGCCTACCGATTTTTTGGGGGAAGTCATTCTAATGTAAAGTCACTGCTCAGGTCAATGCCCTATGACAAGCAAAGGCATTCTTTTCCACAAGGAATATGACCTGCCATTCTATGGAAAGCCCTTAGGACACTGCAGGAAGGAGTACTAAGGTACTCTGATCTTTTTTTTCCTGATAAGGTATCAGCGGAGTTTACCACCTCCCCTTTTAAAGGGCAGAAACTTAGTTGATATAGAAGGCAGCTACAATTTATGCCAAGAGACGATCATTTGGCAAAATGCCTCACCGCTGCAGCTATGTCCCAGAAAACCCCCATAATCTTAATCACAGATTATTAAATAAAGGCAATTTTTTTATTTGCCATAGCTGACGTAACCAACACACTGTCTGCTCCACCTTGCCAAACAACGTACCTGTGAGTACCCACCAGGACTCTCCACATCCACTGCTATGTCATCGGGTGCTGAATCTGTGTCATGTGGAGCTTTTAAGTGAATGTTTTCTGCTAAAAAAAAATTTCCCTGAAAAGTTTTCTAATTAACTTCCTGGAAAGAATTACAGTTTTAATGGAAGACAAGTTCCAGAGTGACAATTTTATTCTTGCAGCAGTAAAAGGAATTTCAAGTTTCCCTGATAACTTAGTACATTATGGTAGTGTATGAAAACTTTTAAGATATATATGAGTTTTTCTGGTCTGGTTGGATAAAAGACTGAAGGAGTCTTTCAGGGATCACAAGCAACAGTATTCACTCACTGGGAGAGCCTCCAGTGATGAAATAACAGCCTCTCTTCTCCTGCTGTTTATAACTGATACAGCCCAAACCCCCTTTGCTCTTTCTCTGATCTCCCTTACACTCATTCACACCCAGAGCATTGCCTGGTGTCACCTACAGTGGCCACATTTCAAAGGGAGACAAAACCTTCTCCCACACAATCTGTAGGTGGATGGTAGACTTTTAATTGTCCTGGCCAGAAATATCAAAGCAGGCAGTGCAATCCTTTGTACTTCAGCAACAGGAATAAACCCGTTTGGCAGTTTGCTGATTCCTAGATGATTTCTTAGCAAAGATAAACTGGCAGTGTTCTCCGCTTCCAGTCCCTAATGTACTTTCATATATCAAATGACTTGGTACGTGGAAAAATGATTCAAAAATCAGAGATCAATGCTCTAGTGTAGAAGGCAAGTGAAATGCAACACGTGACAAAGTAGATCCCACATATTTATAGTGTACCTTCTGGCTAAATTCATTTAGGTGGCAATGGCAGGCTGGTGTTTCAAGCCTGTGTTCGGTGCACTTCTCCATATGGGATTCTGAATATTTACTGTGGATTGATCGTGCCTTTCTCCTCTCCTCACTAATAATTTGATATGATAAAGCACCTCTGATTTCTCTTACAAAAACATTTTTGTAAGTGTTAATGAAGGAAAGATCTCAATGCCTTTGTAAATTAAAATAAATATTTTATACCTGGTTTGCAGCTGAAGTAAACTGAGACAAAGAACTAAATAATGTAAATTATTGCTCATATTAAATTATGAACTGTTTTGGTCAGGGGCTGTTCCTTGCTTATGTACAGCAATAAATGAATACTTAGCTGTAACAATCAGTTAAAAAAACCCCTAGATTCTGACAGTTGCAGAAATGGAGAGAAGAAATGGCAGAAAATCAGAAGGAAGCGTAACTAAAACCCTACTTATATATGGGAAGAAATCACACTGCTGGAAGCCCTGCTCATGAAACTGAGAACTTGAGCCACCAAGGTACTCTGGTTTGTAGCTCCAGCTTTCCACCCATCTTTCCACAGGTATTTCATTACCTCTCCCCGCAGCCTGCCCATGCCCACTGCAAACCCCTTCCACCCAGCTCTCCCTCTGTTACAGCAGGCCTGGCCGCATGCGTGCACCTCTGTCAAAAAGTAACAGCCACAGAATATCGAAGACTGTTTTTCCTCTCCAAACTGACTGCCTGTTGTTTTTTCTCAAAACATGAGTCCATCTGCGTCTTCCCAAGCCATGGACGTGCGGAGACATCTGCGTCATTTTGAAAAAAGCCTCCGTGTTTGCTTCTAACGGGAAGCTGGGATTGCCAAGAAATAATTGTCAAGACCCTTTGTTGTTTTCTCTTTGATACCTGTTATTTCTGAGCAAAAATGACCTGAATAGACTCTCCTTACCAATGTAGATCTGAATCTCACAGAGTTACAGAGAATAAAGTCCTTAAAGCATCAGAACAAATATTCTGAAACCCAGAGGACCTCTCTTGACTTCACTTGTTCATCTAGATAACCTATATCTACACTGAGCTCTTACTGAACATCACTGTGTGGCAGCAAAGTTCACGGGGCTGATCTGGCTCATCTACTGTATCAGTCACTCAGACATTCAGACTGATTGACAGTACTAAGTATCCCCGTGACAGCACTGGAGACAGAGACAAGACCACTTCTGTAAACTACCGTAGTGCACAAGCAGTAAAAATGTTATTTCAGAAAAAGCTGAATCTGGGAAAGAAAAACAGTAACAGCTTTTAAAGCAAAATTACCAAGGTGAAATAAACACCTTGCCATCATCCAGATTTGGTCCTTCCTTACAGTTCTGATCGAAATACCCCTTCAGGTGCAAACCTTCCCAAGAGGACAAAATGTCATTTTGAATAAGCTTCTACTTCTCACTGCATTAGCATAAATCTAAATAAACCCAAGTGAAGAGTCACTTAAAACACCCAGTACAGGGTACACAGAAGAATTTGACCCACGACATAAAGAGTGACCGTGCTTCTCAGACTTCTTTAGTTTTGCAGTAGTGACAAGAATATGTTGGTGAAGCGGAGAGCAAAGGTGAGCCCAGGTATCACTGCAGCCAGCTCCCATCCTAAGCCTGTGATGTTTCTACTGCGTTTGGTGAGGTTAATGATGGGCAATGAATCTATGCATCATATCCTGCCGTTATCACAGAAATACGAAATGATGAGCCACTCCTTGCCATAAAATACCCGCCTTTCATAATTCCTCCCATTTTCATCATTACAACTAATTTAATCTATTTCAAGGCAGCTAATGCGTAAACGTAAAATATTTTGTTTCAACTCTGCAAAAGATGTAGGACTTGCCTGAGGAAAAACAAGCCACACAATGACAACAGCGTTCATTAAAAACACCAGATCTGCCATGCAGTGGTGTTTATGACTTAGCCTTTCTGTGGCAGGAGGGCCATTAATCGGGCTGATACTCTCTGGAAAGAAACCAAAACCTTTTATCCAAATCTTGCAGATGTAGTCTTAAAATACAACAATAGTTCTTCATTATTTTTCCTTTTTTTTCTTTGGAGATTGCATTTGGAAGCTCTAGCTCATCCTTGACTAGTAAATGCTTACATATATGCACGAGAACTGTAGCATAAAATGTTCAAAATGAATGAGATGAGGCTAAAAAGTAAACAAAATTTAAATACTTTTGCTTCTCAAGACCAAATTATCTTTTCAATCACGTATTTAAAATCTGATTTACATTTCCCAAAGTGAGAACTTCTGGCACGCTACCTGAAAATACAGACTTACGGGAATAGAGTAAAATTTCATAAATATTGGTGTTTATCTTCAGAAGCTTCCAGATTAGGAAGTGAAATCCCAGGTTTATCCATCAAATGCAAGTCTATAAAGCCTTAGCTAGCAGTGGCATTACGTAGCAATTTGGAGTCAATCTAAGACAGCTGTCTGGTTGAAAGAAATCATTATCTTACAGGAGTATCCTTGGTGCTCACTAGACCTCCATCTTAAAATCACATTACCAAAGTACTAGGAAGCCGGGGGAAGTGACAGATTTCCTCAGAGGGAGCCCTGTCTCTGGACACTATGAGCTTTTTTCTCCCAGCCATGATTACCCTGTGGGAGTCCTATGAACTTGCTTTGAAGGCCACAGTTTTTGCTTCAGAATGGCTCAGAGTGTTCTGAGCTGCAGGTATTTTGAAAACAAAATTAAGTTTCCATACAAGGTTAAAAATATTCACTGAGTCCTCTCCCACATCAGACTGCAGGAGCTGGACACTACTATGCTATCAATACAGTCAGTATATTTTTCAGGAACAAAATATAAACATTGAGTTAGAACACTTAATATAAGTTTGCTAAGTACTTTTGCTTCCTTTCTTGGGCATGGTTCTGAGAAAGTGTTTGTTTAAATGTGGAGGAAAATGAATAGATTTCCCAGACTTCCCTCCTTTGCCAGCAAATACAGTGCTCACTGTACGTTGCATAACATGTGGTGGAAAGGGAAAAATTAGATTCTCTTGTTAAAATACTTGTTGTCTGTCACTAGTTTGTTTCCCTCTTTTCCTATAAATGTACACTTAGGGTCACCTCAGTTTCCACTGACTTCTACAGGGACAGGATTAGTCCTTAGGAATAGTGACAAAGGTCTTTGGTCTGAGTGCTGCACTCATGTACTGACACTAATCGCAAGCAACTTTCCCAGTGCTCCAACAGCAATGCTGAGGAGGACCAGGGAGATGGCAACATTCTGTGGAACTGCTCTGAGAGAAAAAGCTCTTGATGTGGAGGTTTAGCCACCAACAGGCAATGTGTGGTAGTGAGAAGAGGAGAAGGGTGGTGAGACACTGGAATAGGTTGCCCAGAGAAGTTGTGGGGTGCCCCATCCCTGGAAGTGCTCAAGGCCAAGCTGGATGCGGCTTGGCCTTTGGGAAATGGATGATTGTTAAGGTCCCTTCTAACCCAAACCATTCTATCATTCTATGATGCTACTGCAGCCTCACACCTCTGCAGCAGCAATGAATTAGAGACCCAGAGGTCACATAGCAGCCAGACACAGCAAATGAGTTAAACCACAAATAGTAGGAGAACATGCACTTAAGTAAATAGCATGTATGTGCTGCCTCAAGCTTTTTCGTTCAATTAAATCTTCTAGTTAGTAGGAACTAAGCCCACCACCCATCTGGAGGCTGTTTGGCTATGAGTGAGACTTGAGCTTTTTTATTCCAGTCACTTTCCAGTAGACCGTGTTAACATAAGCAAGTCATTACTACTTTCACTATTGGCAAAACTGCAGCAACCTAAGGGAGCCAAGGGATGTGAACAGGCAGAGACTCATCTAGGACCAGGAAATCTAAGTCACTGTTCAGGCACATTACAAGGCTCTTTGAAGAGCAAGCCATACACCATGCTCTCTGGATAAGGGCCTTGGCCCCAGCAGTGACAGATCTGTGTCTTTCACCAGCCCATCAAAACTCACATGTACAAATTAAGAAGAAAGTGCTTCTTGCCTTAATTTCTGGGATATATAACTTTCAAGAAGGCATTTTCATGCAGTGTGCATCTATCATTTCCTACCAGATCAACAGAGATGGATTTCATAGTCTGATAAAGACAACACTAAGACAAGTCTATGTATTAGCTTCCTATTACTTTTCAAGGAATTCCTGTCTCCTCTCTGCACATCAAACATCTGCAAATGATTCTGCCACAACTCTGGAAGCTGGCTAGGAACTACCATGCGCAAGTGAAAGCATCTGTGCTCCAGACAGCACAGCTGTCTGCACGGTGCTGCTCGTCTGCCTGCGGAGCACACGCCATGCCAGCTGTGTGACAGGATGAATCGGGAGGGAGATCGATGAGAGGCTTTCTGAGACAGGCCATGGCACACTTCAAAAGCATTTTTTCCTTTCACTCCCCTGCTTCTATGCACTGCTCACATTGCTTCAGTTATTTCACTTCTTTAATCTGATAAACATTAATAAAGCAGCAAGTTCTCCTCCCAACATTGATTTTTAAAAAATAATTTCTTTAGGCAGTGAGCTTACAGTCTGCTGCTTTGCCAGGGTCAGACAGCTCAGGTTACACAGTCACCTTCCAGCATTAGCACCCAAGGATTTACGTAGAAAGTTTCTATTCTACGTTGTAGTCAGTGAAAATCAACCAGCACAACCAGCTTTCTCATGATGTCCTGTACTGTAGGGAACATTGTTGTTGATTACACAGAAGTCTTCACCCTGAATGGCCTTCTTGACACTGTCTCATTCCATTGCGCTGTGCTTAGCTCGCTGACTAATCTGCTCCACTGGGGAGTAAAATACCAGTTATATGTTTCTCATTTTTGGAATGAAAACAGATTAATCTGAACCCAAGTTGCCCGCTCTGTCAATGAGAAAGAAAGTAAATACATGAAAAGCCTTCTGAAAGCCTTTTCTTCTGTGTTTATAGCTCTTACTTGAGCTTCACGAACATTTGTGTGGGCAAAGTTGGACTGGCATGAACAGTACGCAGAAAGAATTCCAGGCCTGTAACTGCGATTTGCTATCTCTGAATTAGACTCTTGATTAAATAAAACACATTTTGACAGGCTCAGAGTTGCCTTTTAAAGGTCAAGACATTCAGCCAGAGAACAGAAACACCACCACGTACAAAACACAAAGGCCTGGTCTGCATCCCAAGGACCTTTACTAAGCAGCACAGATCTGTGAGCAGTAGAGATCTGTGAGATCAAAAGGACAGCAACAAACCAGAACCACCAGTATGCGTGGCCAGCTAATGATGGCTCTCCATTAACTTGTGTTTCTAAATGCTGTGAAAGATGAGTTTTCTAAGGGATATTTCCATAGGAGAGGGTATTGTGCTTTCACATTAGCATCGGGTATTTCCAAGCACGAGTGATGATAAGAGAGCAAAAGAAAAGGAATATGGTGAAATGTGGTGACAAGACTGGAGATACCAGGTCAACTTTACACTTGACCTGGAAGTGTATTTTTAAGGTCATGGGCAATATGCAGAGGGACATTCTCCGGGTCCTTCTGAAAAGAAGCTAGAAATAGGACGGCTGGTGAAAGTTAGGCTATCTTCACATTGGTTTTGAAGTAGTGGATAAGAAATGTTTAAGCTCAACCTTGGCAAAGGGAAAACAGCAAGTGAGCAGGCAGATTCCAGCCTGAAGCAGGAGATTCCTTTGTTCCAGGAGCACCAGAATAAACCCAGTTGCATTTTTTTTCTAGTTGTATTTGGTGACAGACCAATTTTTAATTGAATTATACTTAACACCACAGACAGTGACGAACCCATGCAGGAGACACTTCACTGTCTAATGCCTATCTGGGGCTGTACAGAGCTCCAGCTGAAGCTCCAGGCTGTAACACTTTGCTGCGTGGGTTCTGTCCTCTCTTGAGATGTTCAGTGACACCCTGACACTCAATGAGGGCATCAACTGTGTCTCTTTTCAATGTGGCTCTGATTTTTTTTAAGATGTTCATGCTATTTCGTTATCTTTCTCTCTCCACCAGATTTGCCTGATGCTGGCTAGTGGCAAAAGAAAGCAACAGATATTCAAAGACAGATAAACACGCAGACTGAAAGACATTTCACTTTAACTTGTAGTGAGAGCTTCAGAAATTATTTTGTATTACTATTCATAAGCACAGCTCTTCAGAAACACCAAGAATCCTGGGGGAGAGAAAAAAAAAAGGAAAACAAGAAAGAAGCTCTATTTTTGAATGAGGGAGGTTGTTTCAATCGGAAGCTTTCCTACTGAGATGTGAAGTGACCAAACTGTCCTAAAGCTTTGAGCTACTCTGAATGAAAAACAGCCTGAGCCTTCAGGGACCACCGCAGCAAGGACGGACTGTTAGCAAAGGAAAACAATAGTGCTGTGCATGTCTCAGTTCAATGCTCAGCAGGGTTGTATCTGTGTTAAAAATCTACATTCTACAAGTTGTTATGGTTGGAAAGCACTTGGGAAGAACTTGCAGCATTCACTTTCAACCTTACTGACTAGTTTAAGAACAACTTACATTTCTATATTTTCTTCCTGTATTAGTAACTATAAGCATTATAGAATTCCAACTCCTGTTTCACATTTTCCATTCTAAATAATTCATACTACGACAAGCAATAGAATCACAAGATTATAGCAATGGAAAAAATTGGTTTTTCTAGCAGTAATATTAAACTCCATGCATCACTTAAACTGAATATTAGCCCATACAAAATGAACACCTTTCAACCTCGCTAAAATTCAAAACCATCAAGAAGACCGATTTGGGTTTTTTTTCCCTTTCTCTAGTTTTCCTTCCATACAACTCTGTATTCTCTTAACGCTCCAAACTACTTTTCAGCAGCAAAACAAGGTCATATTTTCATTTGCACACAGACAGAGATCAAGAAATTAAGAGCAGGCACTAAGTAATTAAAGGGAATAGCTGCGATTTATCTCCTATAAACTAACAAAAAGATTTTTGCCTAAGAAGGACATACTTGAAGGAAAAATCAATCCATGACTGAAAGACACTTAAACAGCAGATTGATAGAAGATGTAAATTTATCAAAAGAACTATCTTGGTCAATTATCAATAATGTGTTGGTCTACCTTTACACTGAAGGAACATACAATGGTCAATGTTTCCTGATTTATCCTGGATTTGCCAGACCTTGACATAAGAACAGATGAGGAGATGTGATTCAGGGGGCCCTGCAGTACAGCCATAAGTTTTCCCAGAAATACAGAATTCAGTCCTGTCAATACAAATTTAATCAGCAGTGTTTTTCCCTCACAAAACCTATAAAGTCAGTTGTCAAAGATAAAATAGATTTTGGCAGTTCTAATCAAAATGCATGCAATGCAAATGCAGATGACGCGGTATAAATGAATCTGAAGTCTGCATACATGTATGGAAGTCCAACAATGCAATATTTTTCTGCCTATGCTTTTCTCTGTTAATATCCCAGTACTGGCAGCATTACCCTGTGCTCCAGGTAGCATAAAATTCTTACAAAACACAGAAAGTCCCTCTTCTAGATCACTAACAAAGGAAAAACAAGATGACAGATACAAGCCATGTACCATTCACATAAAAATCCTGCCTTTCAGTCCATTTTGCATCTTTGCCATCCAATCTTGTATGGAAAGGAGAAAAATAGCAGGGGATATGTATGTGTTGGGCACAGGGAAAAACTGAGAAGCCAGCTGGCCTCACAGGCTGGCCCATGCTGTGTCACTTTTCATTTCCTCAAGGGTGCTCATATTATTATTCCAGCCATGGGAACACCATACAAACTTCTGTTTCCACATAACCATTTTACTTGGGAAACAAATAAGATTAAAACAAATTCAATAAGCTCAAATAAAAATTAAATGTTTTTTCTTCAGGTTTCTAAAAAGAGACCAGACTTTGCAGCCGGAAAGCAGGAATGTCAGGCACAGCCGGTAGCTCACAAACAGCTGGAAAGAGTTTTAGGCTCATCAAGAGTCTCCTTAATATTGTTGTTCCGAACCAGAACAGTTTAGCATAGCTATGTGCTAAGGCCCGTACTGCTGTCCCCCTGGACCCAGATCTTTCTAGCAGCTTTGTTCTCACACAGTTTGATTCTCCCCTGGTCTAAAACCTACACTGAAGACCTTAAAAGTGGGGTGCACAGCAGCTGGCATGCAGGTACTCGCCTGCTTCGTTGGGTAGGAGACCTTTTGCTTTTGAAGGATGAAAGCCACAGTTCGTTTTCATATTCTACCAAAATAAATGTACGCCTCTTTCTGTCTCTCCTAGGACATGGTAGGTGCTGCCAGATGTAGCTGTGTAACCCCCACAGCTATAGGAAGCTTAGATTAAAAATCAGCTCCCCAGTGGTTTAGAAGACTAGACACAATAGTGAAAACAAGTGACTCATCTGATGTAATTTTAGCTATGGCAGAAATTTTCTCTATAGCCTAAGTCAAATAATTTTTGTACTTTGTTACAGCCATCTGCAGTATAGGTCCAGTGACAACTATTGCTGTCCTCACTGATCTAAGGAGGCGACACTGATTAACAAAAAAAGCTTTTAAGAGGTACAAATGATGTCAAGTTCTAACAAAAATTTGTTTACTTTGTAATTTCTATTTGTTTTACAGCAGCACCAAAGTGCAGCATGAAGTACCAACTATGCTAAACGCTGCAGAAACACACGGCCATGAACAACCTCCACCTCAGAAACCTAACAACGTGCAGCCTCCCAGTGATGAAATGTAAGTAGCAATTTCAGAAATGGAGCACCAAGTGTGAAAAGATATGTAGCCATGCCAATTTGGACCTGGTAGCTCTTGGATCACTCACTATTTTCCTGAGAAACAGCTTCACTTCAGGGAAGCAGAGCGGTGCTGACCCCAAGCTGTTTGATGAGAGAGTCTAAAGATCCATTTCACTGATTTGCTCTAATAGTTTCCTTCCTTTATTTAGGAGACAAACTAGTTACCTAGTATCAAAAGGTTCTGAAGGCTCCGGGTCCTCAGGTCAGCTAAAGCTTAAATAAAAAGAGATGAAGCAGCGTGGACAGCCACTGTGAGGAACACCTTTTCATCAGATTGCAGCTGATTTGGGATCAGCAATGGTCCATTGTGAATAAACTCATTCAGACTCCCTTAGCTGAACAAATGTCTCCACCACAGATGTCTTGAGAGATAGGCATGAAAAGTGAAGGAGAAAATGGAAGGATCCCGAGTATGTCATACCCCTTTGAAAAAAATCAGATGAGATCCAGAAATAGACAGAGACTCACATGTAACAACCTCTTTTCAATCTGACCATTCTCATATATTTTGCTCTTGAGTGTAATTCAAATGCCACACAGGTCAATACATTCATTTAGCAGTGCTGCAGTTGGCCTTGGCTACAAACTAACCTCTCACACTTGCCTGTTAGAACAGTGAAGATTTTGCAGTTATACCTTCAGGTTATAATATCAGTGTTACACACAAGTAATCCCTCTAATCACCCTGTTTACTGTTTAATTTTTTGTTGATCTTCCAAAACCACAGATTAACACTTTACTAAATTACCAGAATATACCGGTGCATTCCTAAAATGCCCCAAAACCAAGTTTTTATGCCCATACTGCAGAATACTTCAGTGATACACTCTGTGTTTACTTGTAGGCTCTGTATTGGACTGGGTACAAACCTCCATTCTCCTCCCTCCTTCCATAAATTAAAAAAACATGTGGATATTTGATGACATACCCACCCAAGCAAGAGATACATTTGTGGTACAGCTTCCAGTACAAAGAAGTCCTGACTCTAGTTGTGGTCTTGAGAAAGTATAGCGATGATTTTCACTCGTAATTATTTTTCCAGAGCCAGTGATATAGAATACTGATAATGTTTGTTCTCATGAGTAAATCTCATGTGTAGATCGCAGTTTTACTCTGGTATGTTTTCTCCTACTAAGTCCAAAGGAGTTAATTTATTCAGTTAAGTATAATGCAAGCTGGGTCAGAGGAACACCTCATCTTTCAAAAATGTCTTCCAGATAGATCAATAGGAAACGTTCAACAGTTTAATTACTTTGTGATCTGGACAAGATTAAGTCTTCTGTTACTCCAAGTAAATAATGTCCCTTTTGTGAATGCTATATCCCAGGTTATGAAGATTTCATAGTGATAGTAATAAACAGTATTAGAAAGTTTAACCAGCTCTGAGCCACTAAAATGTTCCTCATGTGATCTATCAAAGCAGCAATTCATATGCTCACTAGTAAGATCCCAAAATACCACGATGTAAAATAATACTTGTTTAACAGGTATTAACCCTAAAGCTGAGTAAGACATAATTAAAAAGAACCAAACTAAGAACAACATGTCTTGAAATCCCACGTGAGTTCCCAAAGACAGGGGAGAAGCAAGCATTGTTCCATTATTTAATAAGGAAATTGCAGATCATTTTGCCTGACATCAATGTCAGGAAAACTGATGGAAAGGCTGGTACAGGAAGAAATCAGTATACAATTAAAGGATGATACCATAATTAATGCCAGTCAAAACAGAAAATTAGTTTTGTCAGGGAAAAAAACCCTTCCTATTTTCGCATGAGATGATGAATTAGTTTGACACGGGAAACTTCTGTAAGATTTCTGTGAGGCTTTGGCTCACAACTTTACAGCATTTTTGGTAAAAACCCCAGCAACGTATAATATCACTGTGGTCCATACTGAATGGAACCAAACCATATGGAATGATCTGAACAAAGGAAATTATTGCTGGAAAAAGCTGCAAATGACAAAAAGTTACAGAGTGATAAGCCACGAGAAGGGCAGGCCATTAATATAAACCAACTAAGATCACTTCGTAAGGTCTGGACTATATTTTAACACAGAGAAGACAAAGTTGGTGAGTAAAAGAACAAAGAAAACCCATCTCACGTTCAAGATGGACAATGACGTTGTGAAAAGCAGTGACCCTGAGGAGAAAGAAACAGTAACACCAAGCAGACACCTTCTCAGAACAAAGCGTAGGCAGCAGTTACTCTTCATGTACGAGGTGGAGGACAGCTGGTAGGAGTTGTTGATGCTATTACATCTCTCTGTGGTTTCAGAGAGGTCATTACTTGGAAAATGCACTGAAAAAAAAATATCTCCAGGAAACCAAGGGCTTTACTGAGAAAAACAATACTAGTAACTTGTGATGATAGGGGGCCTTTAGAAGCTCCACTTGTTAGGTTAATATGTGAGAAGTTGAACAGAGAACGGTGGTGTACGAATAGAGAAATGGAGAGCAGATGGCTTTCTAATCTATTGGAAAAAACCATCATAGGCTCCATACATGCTACTGAAGAGAGATAAATGCAGACAAAAACGAGTAGAAAAGTTCAGCAGCGAGGAAAACTAACTGTGTGAACAACATACTCGGGGACATGTTGGATTTAAACCCCTATATAAAACCCATAGTCTTTCTAAACCTTGCATTAATGCTGAACTGCTGAATGAGGTTCCATGGCCTTTTATTAGGAAAACATGAGGAGATCATCCTAGAAGTAACACATTCCAAACTGCTGTAGATTTACTTCTCGTTTTCCCCCATGAGAGCATTCCCCTCATGGTCCATTTCTGGCATGCCATGTTACACAGATACTCACAGCAGAAGACACTGAGTTGCACATCCCGCTGCCCACTGCGCTGACGCTGGTCAGATCCTCAAGAGATTTTGATGCATATCCTGCTCTCTTCCGCAGACAAGACTTTAGCTGCTGCAAAGCCTCGAGAGAAGCAGCACTATGTTTAAGACTACATGGCGTTGTGCTGGTTCAGCCATCATCATTTTATGCTGCCACCAATTGCCTGATCACACAGGACGACACTGAACTCACCAACATCCCCTCAGGAGTCTTCTTTCAAACAACCCCACCATAGGTTCCTGTGGGCCCAGCTCCTCTGCTGTCCATTGTGTTGCTAGCATCACTTGCTGGACACAACAGACAGAGATGGCTCCTCCGTGGCCCCCCACATAGGAGGGCACCACCGAGAGAGCTCAGCAAGATGCAACCAGCCCCAACAGAAGCCAGCCCCAACAGGAAGCTCTTCCAACTCATCAGCTCCTGGTTAAAATAGCCCTGGCCTCGCCCACCACCCCACCATGACCACCTGGGTGAGGGCAGAGCCACAGAGACACAGGTGGGCCAGATTCTGACTCAGGAACATGAAGTCAATAGGGAAAATAAAACATTCTGTTGGGTTCATCCCAGGATCCTGTGATTTATCCACAGGTCAAGTCCAACTCGGGGCCCACAGCTGAGGCCCCAGCACTTCACATGGTGGTGGGAAAGATGCCTTTAGCTACTGGGCACTGGGGCAACTCTTTATAACCGTCAGGTGAGAATGCAAAGAGAGATTGAAGCTGTGAATTGAATTAAATTCTGGGTCCGCTACCATGGGTGAAAGCTATTGCGCTGCTCCAGTGGAGTTGGGGTTCTCCTCCTCACATGCTTAAGCAGCCCATACAATCCTAAACAGCACAGTCCAAACTGCAAAGATATGTACTTGAAAAACATCTGACTAATCTTATATAGTTCATCACCAAGTCTCTTTCTCCCAATAACCACAATTAGGAAAAAAAAGACCCTTATAATTCAACTTCATAATTATCTGTAAGTCTAAGTACAAAACCAGTACTTCAATTCAAAATCACAATTACTAGTACAAGTACTAATAAGAGCAACTGCTCATTGAAAATAACTAACTAGAGCCAGTAGTTGCTAAAAAACATTTGGAGAAATGGATTGTGAGCACAGGATGAAATTAAAAAGGTTTAAGAGCAAGAAAATAGAGTTAAGCAGAAGTAAGCGGGTGCACAGGCAACACCTGAATACTTGGCAAGTATTTAGAAAAAGGGAACAGAGAGTACAGTTGGTCACCACGTGTCGACCACACCAGGCTGTTGCCAAGAAGGCGCGTCCAAGGGTGACTGTATTAGCAGGAGTAGAGCCTACAAGGTATTCACAACGTCCCTTCCGTTTCATTTAGTACTGGTATGTGTTCAACTGGATTACTTAGTCCTAGCTTGGCGAGGCCCCACAGGAATGGTAGATAGAATCTGGGAAATGTCCAAAGTGGAAAGGAATGATTGGAAGGCTGCAAAACATGATGTTCAAGAAAGAAGTGAAAGACGTGGCACTAGT
This sequence comes from Eurystomus gularis, assembly GCA_013400335.1. Taxonomy (NCBI): domain Eukaryota; kingdom Metazoa; phylum Chordata; class Aves; order Coraciiformes; family Coraciidae; genus Eurystomus; species Eurystomus gularis. The sequence continues at coordinate 143,813 of VZZY01014528.1, forward strand.
GACCTTAAGGAGAAAAAGGCTGAGAAAGAGAGAGTGAGACTTGATAACAGTCTTCAAATTCATCCTGAGACTTCCAACAGAAAGTAGAAAAGGTGAAAATCTGAGCATAATGATCAGCTGACATATTAAATGCTAATATGTTAAACACGAATTCTAAATTGCATTTTTCAGGAGATAAAGTTAGCCAGTATTTTCCAGACAAATGTCTGTGTATTACAAACAACGTTGAGAAGCTGCTGCTTTCCTGAGGTTAACAATGATTTCGCATGGTGCTATGACTGACGCAAATGCTCAGTCACATCCAAATGAAAATAGGAGGAAGCTACTATTTTACATGGCTTCCTGCAGGACATATGCAACGCTATCCCAGAGGAGACGGCAGCTTATGCAACGAGTGAGCAGCTCTGCATAGCCAGGTTTGTTTGGGAAGCATTTCCAGTAATTATTTGGAAAGGACTGAGAGAATAAACTGATAAGACATTCTCATGATTTAGGATTTTCATCGCTAAAGTAACAATGAAATTTTAAACGAATTGGATTTTGGTTGCTATTTCGCTCTCTTTATGCAACTTAAATAATGAACGGGAAATGGAATCTTGCTTTATTAATATTAGGATTCTTCTACTACGTGTGTGTTTGCATGCGTGTGTAAAAGTGCTGGCTACTACCAAAGCGGAATAGTTTCCTCTACCTTATCATATTCTAGTCTCACTGGCAATATAGTACAGCCCTAAACTTGTTTTAGGAGCCAAGATGGACCAACTGTTTTCCAGATTTAAGGGATGGTAGAAAGACAGCCAGTTCCCACTTCTTAGCAAAGCTAAAGGCTGCTCCAATTCATCTAATGAGTAAGTCAGACAAATAAGTCAACTATGGAGACATTTGAAACTTTATTTTCTTCTCTTCTAAAGGGAAGGGACATAGAAATAAATCACTTTTTAAATAATTTTAAATAGAGTTATTTGAGCATAATATATCACATAAATACTTCTCTGATTACATACTTCCATATTTGTTCTTACTAATTATCATGAATTAGCAGCATTTCTAATTTATGTGCCTCGGACATACAAAAAATCCCCACTTTTCTTATCTCCTTACACGACGATATTTGCAAAACATCTAAATTAAAGACTTCAGCTAAAAAGCTTTTCCGTCAACAAGTCCTGCTATAGAACGGCCTACTGCCAGAAAAGCATCCTGGCTTCTATACCGCGCTCTTTACAAAGCGTGCTGCTTTGCCACAAGCAGCTCGTAAACTTGAGCCAGACCCATTTATTTGTGCGCCATTACTACCAACCCTTTTCAGGTTTATAGCTACTGCACGTCAATTCTGTCATCTGAGTTCTGGAAACAAACTGGAAAGCTGGGCGTGAGCTAAGACACACGGAGCTTTTTCAGAGCGCTTTGGAAGCCAAAATTATGGAAGACTTTTTCCACTTTTCCCATTCCCTTCTTTGTTGTGCTTGGCTTTAATCCCCTCCTGTCACCTTAAAAACGAGAACAGCATGTTCATTATTATTCATGGAAATTCATTGGATATGGAGAAAGTATCCCTTTTCCCCCCCAACTCTTCCATTTTTATTTCTTTTGGGAGAGACTATGCTATTCTTTGCTTGGGCAGCAATCTTTCGAACTGCTGCTTTGCCGTTGAATCCGGAGGAAGATAGTAATTTGCATTGGCTTTACTGATCCGTATCTGTAGGCTAAATAACGGCGTGGCTGTCAGGCCGAGCAAAGCGCCCAGTGCCGTGGCACTGCCCAGCTGTCCCAGCTCGAGACACTGTCATACATCGACTGTCCACACTCGAGACAGCTTCACCCAAGGTCCCAGTCCCTTGCGGCACCAAGGACTCAGGGATGCTGTATGCTTCTCAGCTAGCCTAGTAGTTAATGTTATAAGTTTACAGTGCTCAGCACGATATCTGTTCTTGGCTTACTGGATGTTACTACAGTATAAATGCTTATTTCTATTAGTGCTGCTCCTAATTACATGAAATGAGATGCTATGTATTGCAGCTGACATAATTCCATTGGCCATTACCTTGTTATTCTCCAGTGAGACAGAGAGAAAATCCTATCTTACTTTTTAAATACCAGTAATTAAATTATATATTTCTATTCATCTTTTGTAAACAAACTCTTTCTGCCTCTTTACAGAAAAGATATTTTCATGTCCTTGGGCAATCTTGTTTTTCCTGTCTAGACGATCTCAGATAATTCTGCAATTGCTTTTTGAGATGGGATGAGCAGTAATATGATCAATATTCTATATAAGCCCATTCAGGGAAGGGCATTTCAAATATTTATAAATTCTACTTTTTGTAATTGTATGTTTTACATTCCTGTTACACTTCTTCAGCATTCTAACACGGTGTTATTTTCCAGAAGCTTTGCCTAGCTTTTACTGCCACAACTACTGCAGCCTCCAAACCCTTCACCAAAAATGAAGCAGTTAATTTAGAAATCTATGAGTACATGACAGGTTGTTTTTCTTTTTTCTCAGGTACCACACTTCCCAGGTTTTGATAGAAACCATCAGCCCCATTTATGGCCACGTTGTGTGTTTATGCAGTTTGCCTGCTAATTCTGTGTTTCCCTGGTGAAAGTCATCTCTGTGCCTTGAACAGCGCCTTGACTCTTGCAGCATGTCTCAACTGGTTTACACCTTTTCTTCACATTTGCTCTTTAGTCCCCACGCACATTTCTGCTGAGATTCCTTTTATAACAGAGTAATGTTCACGTAAAACTTCCCTTTTCTGTGTGCCTCATACTACACACAAACTCTCACAGCCGAAAGACACACATGTCCAAGTGAGCTCTGTGCACTGATGTGACACACGCACACAGAAAACTTTTCCCCGCCAGCTCACGGACAGGCTCCTTATCCCTTTGCTGTGAAGTTCCTGCCGCTGCCCCTTCCCGGGCTGCAGAATCCCACCTCTCTGTAAGTCAAGTTTCTCTAAGCTGAGTCTCTACAAGCACTGCAAAAAAAATTAGCTAGGCAGTGCAGGGCTGTCTGCTCTAGCTGAAGCGCGCTGCCTCGCCTACACTGAAAGGGGGTTTCAGAGCAGCAGAAAACGTTTTATGTGATAATTCTCAACTGATTACACAGGAGAAGAATGTGAAAGGCCCCGTGTCTCCTCTTCCCCAGAAACATGCTGCTATTTGTTATTCATATCTTACCTTCAAAGACACCGCATGTGACAACACAGGAAACCACACATGTGCATCACACTTTGTGCCAGGTCTTTTGTGAATGCAGATTAGAAACTATTATAACCGCGTGTCTTAGAGTGGAGCTACAATAGATGACAGCGACGCTCAGCATTAACCAAAACTGCAGCGTTTAATATTAGAGGAAGCAGGAGCTGGGAGGCTGGAGCACCGTCAAAGTTAGGCTGTCTAAGACGGATGTAAAAGCCTCACCGGAGGCACGAAGGCTTCCCAAGCCCGGGGCCGCAGTGCCGCTACCCGGGCTGAGGTCTGTCAAAGATCATCTATCGACACCCGAGAGCGAAACACTCCAAGTGCCGTCCAATCTGCCACTTTTTCGCAAGGCCGTGCCTTGAAAAGAAAATAATTGTGAACTGAGGGCGGGGAGAAACCCCCTTTGCCAGACGCCGGGAGAACCATGCACTTTCTCATCGCCCTCCGGTCTTCTCCGCGGCCCCGCGGGGCCCGCCTG